>NW_019776045.1:10373-45768 GCF_001039355.2 Lingula anatina | reverse complement strand
GGGGGGGGAGGGATTTGCAGCTGATGAAGGTCACTTGTTGACCAAAAATCACTTTCTGCAACCACTCCACCCTCCCCTTCCCCCAGTAGGCAGTGCCACTACACTGCTATGTCTACCACAATCAGAGGCGAGACGCTTCAATTGCCTCACAGAATGCCCTTAAATATAAAGTGTGGGGCTTCATTAATGGTTTTTGCTTTAATGCTTACACATATAGTAAGAGGAATGAGACCAGTCCTCACTGAAAGAGTAGGGAAACTGGCCGGGGGTCCGCGGTACACAAGAATGACCCAAATCACCTTGTAACGGTCAGATTACCGACAAAAGTCAGAAAATTCTCATCAGTGAGTAATAAATAATTCTCAACTACTCTTATTCATTTTTTTTTCAGCCTCAGATTACAGAATCATCTAGTTTATCCTCCGTCTTAGTCACTTAAAACTCCCTCTCTGACATTGGGGTATGTACAGGTTATCACTGTGTAAATCTATATACGTGTAATCTGTCATTTATAGTAAGACTAGTATTTCTTAATTTAACGAAAACGTTAAATTGTCAGTATAATATATTTATTTCGACTGTATTGTAAATGTCGCTGTACATCTCTTTTAGGGTTTTTATTTAATATTATGTTATTGGTTTGGAAGTCAGAATAAACTTTGAACCAGCCACTTGAGTTGAGTTAATCATTCCCGGTAACAAAAAGACTGATGATAAGTCTGTTCTTATCATGGGGTATTATGCATGTGCTACAAATAGAAGCTCAGATTTTGGCATTGCTTGTTTTATTAAACTCTTATATTTTTCTTTCTCTTTGTTCTGCCTTCCATGTCTTTAATCTTACTTTTTGTTTATGTTTTGTTCATGTCATTAGTTAAAATTAATTTGTATATAATATTTTTAGAGATATTTGTATGAGAATAAACCAATATCAAACCCGAACTATCATCCTGTTACATAGACATGGCCAAGGAAGAGCTGTAAACAAAATTTGACAGAATGCTCCCAGCCTCAAGATGTAGATGATACCTCTACTAGTACTGTCACCACAACAGAAACGTCCACTTCTGAAGAAGGTATGTGAATGACACCATTACCCAGACGTCACAAAGCATAGAGTTAGGCACGTGTATAATATAATATAATATAATATATGGTTTGATTTAAGTTGTATTTGTCTACAATATGCATTTTTAATCCAGTAATTCTCACCAATACTACTGTTTATTCTTTCGGAACTCCTCGACAATTTCCGGCTATCTTCCGAACGCCTTGAAACTAGTCTCGGATGTATGACAGTAAAAAATGTCGCCTACGCACAACATATGTGATCAGGTCAAGAACCCGGATGGACGGCGCCGCATCACTAATGTATACCGCAATCAAAACAATATAGTTCCCCCAAAACACGTGGATCTAACAAATATGGCGTCATTTGACGAATGTATTGAATATGCACTAATTGCCCACTTTTTAAAGATCAAGACTTCAAACTACGTGAAAAACAACTGGAAACACTGAGGATATTGTTCGAAGGAAAAGACTGCGTGTCCATTTTACCAACTGGCTATGGGAAGAGCATAATTTTTCAGTTGCTGCCTTGGTTTCTCCAACATAAACTCAAGAAAAAACAACCGATGATCGTCTTGGTGGTTTCCCCACTAAACTCCCTAATACAAGACCAGATTTCAAATTTGAGAAGAGTAGGCATAGCTGCGTGTACTATCAGGGCGCCGCCATGTTTATTATTGTTTACATCCGGGTATCTAGAGTAGTTTGCACTACTTCCAAAATGTCGACGTCTGTCATACGGCCGAGATATGATGACGCAGGAATCAATCGACGGTGAGCCGAGTGCTGTTTATTCAGGAATACCTGTCTAGGATAAGGACATCCCCAAGAAATGGACAATCTACTGAGTGAAATGGAAAGAGCAGAATCATACATAGAAATTGAAAATCTTAGGAAAGAGGGATGATGCATATGCACCGATTCAGAGTATGGAAAAATTACTGACTCTTACTTCATTTGCCACACAATGACAGTGCTTGCAAAATGATGACTGGACTTTCATGGACAATGTTCATGAATGCATATTTTGACTTTTCTAAGTACATTTTTACAGCCGGGATTGATAGGTTCAAGTCTACCCTTAAAAAAAAAAAATTTAAAAAAAAAAAACCGTTGTATTTAACACTTGTGAAATTGCATCAAAAAATTTAACGTTTGCGTTTCTGGGACATGTGAAGGGTATACCTAAATCAACAGTCATAACTCACTGACATTTTCTGGAGGTGGATGGATTTAATTGTATAGTAAGCTAGATTCCATGATTAAATGGAGTGAAAGGGACAGAGTTTTTAAGTCAATTCCATCAGTGTTTAAATGGAAATTTCCACACTTAACCTCAATTATAGACAGTTTTGAAGTCTTACTGAATTGCCCCAAAACTTTCTAGCTCATGCCCAGGTTTATAGCAATTACAAAAAACACACTATGATGAAATTTTATATTTCTTGCTATCCTCCTGGTTCTGTTAACTTCATTTTCAAAGCATGGGGTGGCAGAGCCTCTGATGTTAAACTGTTCATTATTCAGAAAATATAGGCAGCAAATACCAAAATCTACCACCTGAAACCAGGTTCTTGCTGACAGGTTTTTTTTCTGTTACAAGATGATATTGCATCCAAGTGTAGTTCTCATCTAAGTTATAACATCATCATTCACTAAAGTGAAAAAGTTTTCCTAGCTATCTGCCAGGGATGTGGAAAAGTCACCAAGTGCTTTTTTCAGTTAGGATTCATGTAAAAAGAGGGATTGGTCTGTTAAAAAAATAGGTTTACTATCTTAAGGGGGAATTACCACTTCGTTGCATGCAGAGCATGAAAGATAAGAAGAGCAAGGAAGTGGCTATAACAGTGCTGACAAAATAAGTACAGTGTGTTCTGTCCTATCCAATTTAGTGCCTGGCACTGTCTTTAAAAAATAACGTGCACTTTGTCAACATCTAGGACCTAGCAAGTGCGACCCAGGGTTTATTTTGTACAGTAGTTTACCCCTTCTCTTCACTTACATGAAGTGGCCTGGCATTAGAAATGTGAAAGTCTGGTTTATGAGCGCATCACAATTTAGCCTAATAAGATTGTCTATTTCTTGAATGGTCTTTAACGAAATAGTAAGCAGATTCCCGTTTATAAAAACCCACAAAATATATCGGTTTGCATCAACTTTTGGGAAGTAAGAGGAATCTTTTACTTACCTTATCGCAACCGGTAAGAAAGTGAAGGGTGCAACGTGCTACATCAATACTGCCCGATAGATGGCGCCTAAGTAATGCAAGACAGGCTGAGGGGCCACATGTCTCCGCCCTCCTGAAGGTGTCATATCAGGTCAGAGAGTTAATGAATGCGTAATTGTTATAATTCCTATCGTGTCCTGGTTGATTTATAATTTTATTTTGGATATTTGGAGATAGTCATCAATATTCATAGGAATCCGTTTTATATCATTTTGTTATTAAAAAAAAAAAATCCAACCCTGACATTTCTGACCACAGAACATGCAACTGCATGCATCAATTGTTTCGAGAGTTGTGTGGTAATTAGGTAACACACCTGGCTACACATGGAGTGACACCTCAGCTTTGGATTTAAAGTAGTTAGAGAGAAATTAAATATTTTGTAGAAAATTTACTCGCCAAAAAATAATATTCCATATTAAGTGGTAACCCTGTATATTGATACAAATATGCATTCCCTATTGTTTGTGATATTTACGTCAAACAGTATTTCAGCATTTTTCACACAAAGTGTGAGGTACTTTTTAAATGGTGTCACATATATTGCTAATCTTACTTGTGTTATAAATTGCGTATAATTTTTTTTAAATGTAAAACAACTATGATACAGTACGTAATACTGTTAGATTTGCAAATCAAAAATATTTCAATCTATGCATGCAGTAATCCTATCTGGATTAAGTGAAATAAAAGTAAACAAAATTTGATGTTCTGACTCCGATACCCTTTATCATATGCGTATTTAAAATTGTCCTTCACTTCAAATAGTCTTTAGAAAATAAAGAAATGATAAGTAATCATAAATGTTCTAATTCGTTTAATGCAGTGGCCCAGAACATAAGAAATGTGGATCGCGTCGATGGACTTTGGCATACACTTCGCGGGATATTAGCGGTCTATCACTATGTGATCTGCCCTTTCATTAAAGAGGCCACATCGGGGGTGGTTTCACAATCCCTGCAAAAATTTGTCTCATTTAACGTTAACTTACGGTTCTCAATCTGTCCTAGAACATAACGTTTTCCCCTTTTGATGAAAAAAAAATTTAATCTGTTCGAGGACACTCTGTAGGACTTCCCAAAAACATTTCTCGAACTATTACATTCATTACAGCACAACATTAGAACTGTAAAAAATACCTCAAATGTTCTAAAATTGATTGAGAACCATAAGTGAACGTTACAAGAAGTTACTCCCCCCCCCCCCCCCCCCCTCCATCACCTAGGATCCGCTATTGACAGAGGAATCCCGGATGGCTGCGTAATATTTTGAACACCTTCGTATTAATCATAATCTAAACTTAGGTTAGAATTCACTGAAATGATCGTAGTGTGTGACGTACAGGTAAGTTTGCAAACAAACCGCAAAAGGGTGCGCCGCGACCTGCGTTTACTCGGCGACGAGTCGTTTTCCAAAACAGTCTCTTCTAATCGAAAACCTCGTTGTGGCTGTGAGCCAGAAGTAGGGTATTTTTCATTACGAGGCTACTATCGCACACTCTCAAAACGGACAAGACCGAAAAACTGGTGCAAGTGTGACTATTTGGGTTAAAAACTTATTATTTTTTGTCGCATCGCGACTGTAAAACCCAGATTTCTTTTCTTTAGTTTTGTTAGCAAGCATTCATTGAAAAATAAGACGATTTTAAAAGACCCAGAAGATTGCAACATGAAACTTTAATTTCACGGAAGTAGGATGTTAACTCGGATATGTTTACTGTAAAATTTTACGGCTGTTGCTCAGTTTGTTTATTACCACCTTACATTAACGCCGTGCTTACAATTTGTATGTGTAATTCACGAATACAACAGACATAGATCAGATCAGTGGTTATAAAAGGTAGGTATTTCAGCTACTTGGTGTACAAATTAAGGCTTTGATTTAGGGACGTGACTTTGAATGTTACTACTACTAATAATAATTAATGTACAAACAAGCGATAAATACATTCATGAACAATAAATTCATTCTTCAGCGCTTCTGTTCACACCTAATACTCTTTTTACATTCATTGAGTACCTATGAAAAAAGTAAGGGGGTTATTTAGAATAAATCAAATTTGGTCTCAATATACGTGTATGTACATACAGTAAACATTGTAACTCTGCATACTCACTTGAACTGTTATACAGTTAGACTGGATTTCCATGCCAAGATGGATTCATCTGGATCAGTCTATCTCCCTGGGGAGCCTCAATGAATTGCTATCAACTAGGGGGTAAAGATAATTACCCCCTAACAGCTTTACTAGGTGTGACAGACATTTTAGCCGGTTATGCTTATTGTGGCCATGTTCACTCTCCTTTCAGCTAAAATGATTTAGTGGAACATATAGTTTTTGTTTTATAAATTGTAAATACATGTACTATTTGAAATTTTTGTTAATTGGGCTATCTTACACTCAGGTGCATGATGCCATGTAATATTGATACTAAATTCACGAAAATCAAGATTGTGGAAAATTGCTTACTGGTTGAAATTCATGGTCCATAGAAAACTCCAGATGGCCGATTTTAATCTGGTTTGAAATTTAGGAGCCATTTTAAATTCATGGCACATTACCGTATTTATATCTTTGTAGGTTCCTTACAACATGGCAGGTCATACTTCAGACAAGGTACTACCTCCTCCTTCTTATGAGCAAGTAACAGGGGGGCGTACCCAGTTTGGGCTACCTCCTCGGGTACCACTGACTTATGTTGACTTTTGGCCAGTGTGTACCACCCCGGAACAGAAACTGAAGAGAGCTGAATTTGAGACATTTGAGTAAGTTGTGTTATGTTCAGATCCCTAGTAGCAGCCAGATGAGGCCAGGCATAACAGTGATAGTTGCTGTGACTAGAAACTGAGATTAATGTCTTTTCTGAAGCATATTACTCTTCCACAGATAAACATTTAAAAAGAAATGGAGATTAAATTAATGCTTTTAATGGTTGTTGTATGACTTAGAATCAGTGTTTTTCGTGTGTTTTTGTTTGCTTAATTAGGTGAATTCAATAAGAGAGCTGATGTCACAAGTGAAGTCCCATGTACTCATTGTCACTTAAACCCAGTGGGACTCGGGTTGTTGAATATATTTATAGAACAATTTGATTTCTTTTTTTGTAATACTACATAACATGTCGCATAAATAAATGAGCACTCTCCTTTTTTTCTCTCCCAGGGTTTTAGTTCAGAAGGCAAACCAGTGGTTGAGTCGAAATATCAACTTTCAGGTGAAGAAATGTGAAACTCTGATGAAAAAAGTCAACAGTTTTGATGACATCTACAATGGGAATATGTACTATAAAAGTGGTGGCACAACATTGTGTATATATGGACTAAGGTGAGAGAAAAGACAAGGTGGGCTTGGCCATTTAGAGTACATTTTGAGATTTTATGTTTCGAGAAAAAAGGCAACTGCACAGTTACTTTTAATGTGATACTGGTAAATTTGTCATTGTCTCTTCTTGAAAAATGGTAATTCTTTTATTTTTATGTTGAAGGGTCAATACATCATGCTTCATATTAAATGCAATGTAGTCTCTTAAGAATAGAAATATTTTTCATCCACAGTAACTATTGCATTTTTTTAAAAAGTGTTCTGGAAATTCAAACATTCTAAAATATTCTGTGAAAATATTTTAAAAAATCTCCATAATTTCTGTGATATATTTAAAGAAACTACAATTTCCAGGTTATGGTTGGGAGAGAGAACAGATCTTGACGGGCGTCCAGAGCAGATTGGGGTGATGAGTTTCATGCCTGTCTCTCTCACTCCCGGCCAGTTTACAAATGTCAAATCGGCACAATTTGAAAATCTTGGGGAAACCTATAACAGAGTTAATGGCTATCTGCTACAGAATCCTCTGCAAGGTAAGTGCTTTAAAAACTAGGGAAAGCCATTTTAGGGAGCATGACACAAAACTTGCAGGAATAAAAGTATGATTATAATAGAGAGGGCAATGGCATGTCAACAGGGGTAAATAAGACATTAAGCGTTCGAAGACCTAGCACTGAGACAACACTGGCCACACTGGTTTGTTTTAGTTAGGTATCCCTGAAAGTAGTAGTAATAAAAGGTGTGGTAAAAGGTGCTCACAGAGAATGAATTGTACACGCATAAGCTGTTTTCAAAGACAGCAGAGCATAAAACTAAATGCATAGAACAGACAAAAAATAAAGTTAAAATTGTGTTTTGACGAATAATATACATATCTAATGGCGATGATTATTTAAGATAAACAATTTTAGACACCATTCTTATATCATCTCAACAACTATCATAGCACTCTCCCTCGGTTTGTATGCCTCTTTAACAGTTACAAAGACATTGCTAAGGAGTCAGTCCCACCTTACACATCACGTTTTCTAGTCTTGTGTGTTTTCACAAGAGAGATCCCATTTGGAACTCTTAATTCTGGAACTATTTTAGAAGTTAACTTACCCAATTTTAGGCAAGATTTTAACAGTGGAGACAGTTTTCCTTCGACTTGGCCGACACATTTTCAAGGACCTTCAAGGCAATGTGGACCCAAACCAGACTGCTTGGTATGACCACATCGAAAGAGTCCGCATAGGAACAGTTAGGATATATTTCATACTTGGAGAAGCTGTTTACGAAGAAATAGGTAATAATAATAATAATAATAATACATTTTGATTTTAGCCAAAAGGCCGAGAAGCAATAGTTATTAGTAATGGTATAATGAATGTGGATTGCTTTTGTTGGCCCCGGGATATTTATTTATTATCCTCCAGGATATTTATATATTTATTTATTTATTTATTTATTTATTTATTTATTTATTTATTTATTCTTGAATATCAAGTTATGAATGATTACACAAATCCAAAACATTGCCAAATAATGGGACAGATATGTTTATTTTGAATTACAAGGTATAATATTGTTTATATTGATGAAGTGAAATATTAGGAACCATACCCAGACCCTATTGTTCTAACTGTGGATCAATTTTTCTCTGAGGGGATTATTGCTAAATTGCAATCAAATTAAGTGGCTTAGATGTCTGTCACGCCTACTGAAGCTGCTAGGGGGTAGTAAATTATCGTTTAGCAGCTTCAGTAAGTGTGCCAGACATCTAAGCTGCATAAGCTGAAAGCAATTTAGCAAGAAACCCCTGGGAGATTGATCTAGGTATGGTAATCCAGTCTTAAAGAATTAAGATAAATGTTTGAAATTTTTGGTAGTTACTTTACTTTATGTATCATGTTTCAGGTGCTGCTGATTTTCTACCAGACTTGTTGAGAGAGCCTGGCCTACTCTCTGGCATGAAGTATACAGATATATCAGTTCCCATTCAAAAAGCTTCTGTTTGGCTCCAATCAAATCAGGTAAGTCATTTCTTATTACATTGCATTACACCTTTATTTAGCAAAATTTAGTTTTGTCAGAAAATCTGTTTTTTCCCATATTCACCAAGGTACAGTGTATACCTCATCTAAAACCATTCACAGAATTATGACCTGTAAACCCATTTTTTGTGTTAGAAATTAGAAGGAGTTAATTATTTTCACTGTCATGGGTTAAATAAACTTGTCTTTACCTCCATTGCATTTTTAGAATGTCATAGGAATCAAATAAACAGAAAGGCAGGTGTAGGAATGTCCTCAAATACTCAAAGAAAGTAATATTGTGTGTGACTAGATACCTCATTGGAACTTCTAATGTGGGTTAGTTTTAATAGAACCAGCTTGATCTTAGTTTTGATCATTGTTGAAAGAATTTCAGCTAAATGGCAATCTCTTTTTTTTTTTTTTTTAGGGTGTCCGCTTTTTGAGTTTGCAGACTCTTGATGTTGAATATCACCAAACAAGGGGTAAGGAAATAGATTTTGATGAAAATATTTGTATATTATCAGATGGAAGTAAATGAAAGAAAGTAATATTATTGCGTGTGACTAGATAACTTTTGCTGATGCCGACTTAATGTAAGATCGCACCTGTGCCAGTATATACAGTGTATGATTACAGGGGCGGGTCCAGAAATATTTTTCGACAGGCTTCCAAATTATCTTTTTTGATCCATCCTCCATTTTTGACTGTCTTCCGACAGAAAAGTTTAGATACCCGTCAATGAAAACTTGAAGAAGACCCAGAAGATGGCCTAAATCCGCACCTGTGATTATGTGTATATACTGATTTTTAGTAAACAACATTTATCTTTCAATTGCTTATGGATTGTAAAAAAATAATATTTTTAGCCTTAATTGGTTTGGAATTATCTGCAATTAATATTAATTAATTAATTAATTTATTTATTTATTTTATTTCAAGATCCACATTTACAGAGTATGACTCTGTTTGAATCTAAACTGGAAGCAAAAACAGAAGTAGCCTTCATTCGAGTCCACTATGCCAAGCCAAGAGGAGCCATTGTGGCGCCCCCTACTGTTAATCTCACAGCACCCCTCAGCTACAAGACTTTCTTGCCTGTTCTCTATGCAGCAGATGGATGTTGTGGGTCAGATAGGTCTTATGAAGACGTTCACCAGACTATGGTTCGTGTTATAGCGTGGTTGAATGCAGTGCGAGGTAAGAAAGTATGGGGTCTCCTGTTACATTTAAAGGTCAAACAACCTTATTACATTTATGATAATAAGTACAACTTTGGCTGTAAATTAATCCACACATGTTTGTTTAACATGTTCTCAGTCCTTTCTTTTGACCAAATTCCATGTTTTGAACATGGCACATTTACGGTATACCTTACTTTGATTTGATTTGATTTTTTATTTTAAAACAATTCTTCTCTGCCTTTAACTTTTTTCACCGCATGAGTCTTCATGTTATATACTAGTATATACAGGTCTTTTTACCTACTATATTGGATTATTATTATTATTATTATTATTATAATATTGAATGTGTTTTTTTTTGCAATGTGTAATTATTAGATTATAATTATAATTTATAAATTCTTTCTCCAGCACCTGTGGTGACTGTGGAGACAATAGGACGTATTCACGCAGATGCTGAGGACAGAAAATATGGTTCTGATGGAACTATAGTCAGCAATGAGTGGTATACCACCACTGACAGTGAAGGTCGTACACAAGGACCGTATAGACATAACTTAATGTATTACATCAGGTAGGATGTGTATGAGCCTATTTATTCATACTATTAGTAGTAGTAGTGTGTGTGTGTGTGTGTGTGTGTGTGTGTGTGTGTGTGTGTGTGTGTTTGTGTGCGTGTATGAGAGAGAGAGAGAGAGAGTGTGTGAGAGAGACAAAGAGAGAGACTGTGTGTGTGTGTGTGTGTGTGTGTGTGTGTGTGTGTGTGAGAAAAAAAGGGCAAAAAAGGAAAAAGTTCAATGTTTGAGAACAGTATAAATGAGAGAAAGGATAGATGGGGGAGAGGGCACGAAAGTTAGTGATGCAATTGATGTTTTGAGCAACAGCTACTGTAATGGGTGAAAACAGATTTCATCATGTAAGGAATTCTCATTGAGAAGTACAGTTGGTACAATACGCCAGGGAGTTATTTGACAAAAGGACTTTTTAAAACAAATATATTGGTCCATTGTGAAATAAATTAACAGCAATTCACCTAGATAAAGTATTATTCTGAGACATTAGTTTTATCTATTCTGTTTTTAAACAAGCACAATGTTTTATTTAATTGGACCACAGTTTATTTAGGTAAAAGTATAATTATTTGACCTGGAAGTTTTGGCCCATTTTCAGTCTGAAATCTTTTCATGAAATAAGCCACTGGGTTGATATTACATCAGGGGTTTTCCCAGCAAACCATCCAGCCGTCATTTGGATGGCCCCAGCATCGCTGGATCACCTATATTTCAAAGATGGCTGGATGGCTTATGGATTTTTTTTGGAAATATTATGCCTTCAGGCATACTTGGATTCCCTGAAATTTTGTAAGAAATTACAGTTGGTAATTTTGGACAGCCTGTGTACCCTCCCAGGAAAAGCACCGTATAATTTCTAAGACCCCATTCCCACAGATTTTAGATCGATCTAAAATCTGTGGAGAGTCTCACTAGATTACTGTCCGCTTAGCTGGCTTAAGCGTCTGTCCCGCATACTAAAAGCTGTAAGGGGGTAATTAACTACTGTGCATGCTCGGCTGACATCAATTTAGCCTGAACCCCCAGGGAGTTAGGTCAGTCTAGGTGGATCGATCTAAATCTATGGTAATGCACTCTAATATTACATCATGTGCTTGAAATGATTATTTTAAATTATCAGATCTTTCCTATTTCAGAGTATACCTGGCAGGCACCTACACAGAGCCCCCGGCAGAAGTTCTTCCCCCAGTGCCAGTGGTAGACGAGAGCTGTACAATATTGTAACAATTTTCTTATAAAGCCCCCCCTCCCCCATTTACCTCCAGAGCTCACATCAGGGCTCGGTAATTTGAAAGCATCACAGAATTGCGATAGTGATATCACCTTTCATTTCGAGGCCGTTATTTGGGGCCAGTAAATCCCAAGTTATATAATATAGGCGAATCTCCATGCTTGCACTCAGTTGCAATTCACGCTGCTTTCGAGTTACGGAGCTCACATCAGACATGACAGTCATGTGATCAAAGCCCTGTGATGTCTTTATGTCATGCCTCATGGAATTTGCTAAAAATGTGTTAAGTCTCTATAGTAATGTTGAACTTTTTTTTACCAATTTTCTTATTGGTATAATATTCTCCGTTGATGAAGCCCTGGAAGTTAAAACTCCTCTAAGGATTAAACATGGTGGGTTTACAGGTGCTAATTGTAGAGTTTTTCTGTACCAGTTAGGATGTAATATTTTTTTGCTATTTGGTGATATTGATCAAATGTTCAAATGTGACACAAAAGAGCAATTTGGGTGCTCGTGTTTTATGTATCAGTAGTATATATTTGTGTACTTTATGGGTCCTTTTCTGAGAGATGCAGGACTTATAGTTATATTCAGAATGATCTGAAAAATAAACTTTTTAAATATATTTTGAGAATTTTTTTGACAAGAAATTTGCCAGTAAATATTTTGTTTAACAGTCTACCATAATATGAATAGCAGTTGATGTGATTTTCATAGTTTATAATTATCAAGCACAGGATCACAACTTGTCATATAACATATCATATGAATGACTACTGTATCACTTTATTCAAATACTCAGTCTGCACCAAAAATTTACTCTTGTTGCCAAGGACACTGGGGCCTAAGAATTTAATTGTTCAAAGCAGAATCCAAGGCCAGCAACCGGAGAAATGTACAAAATTTTACTGAACTGGCTGAAAATTGTGCTGGCGTTCGGTTGGCATAGGGCTACTTATTAGTACTAACATTGACTGCGCCATATCATTTATCATTACAGATACACAGAAATGCCATGGAAATACTTTCTCAATTTGTACTGATATTATTTTTGAGAACTCTGCTGTTGTGTAATGAATGAAAATTGGACTGAATATAAATAACCATACATTTTCATAAGATAATCGCCTTGAATTGGTTTTGTAAGATGTATAGTATGACATGGTTTCATAGGATATATATGCCATGATATGGTTTAATTGGTAGGATATGTGCCATGGCATGTTTTCGTAGGATACATGGTTTGGTAAGATATGCAGTGTATGACAGGGTGGTAGGGTGTATGATAGGATGTTTGAGAGGGTGAATCTCCAAGATTTCTGTTGTGTAAACTGTTGTATTACAAGGGATGTCAATGTCTAGGTGATCAGCTGTTTAAAATGGGCCACAGAACTTCTACAGATGTTCTGGCAATTTTATTATTTTACAATTGTCAGTCACTGCATATGATCTTTAAAAGTTTGTTAATGCAGTGAATGTTAGTACAATATTTATATACATAGTATATTATTTTTAATCAGTTATTGTGAAAGATAAAATGGCTCTCTTACAGTAACTGTCAAGTCTTGATTTTGAAATATGTTTTATTTTTCTGTATGTTTAAAAAGACTGAAAATATTTCTTGTTGTACAGTTTCAACTTTTTAAAAAAGCTACATGTTTGCCAATTTATATCGCATGTGACATGCATTTATGGTTGTTTTGTATTATTTTTTCTTTGCTAATGAGAAACACTAAACAAAATATCACTTAAATTTGAATAGGCCAAGGTGATAGAGCATATTTTCTGCAATAGAGTATTTTTTTGTGACAATATGCGTTCTCCTTTCTACATAGAATTCTGAATGTTTAACACATAAGCATAAGAATTGTGTACCACACAATATACTGAAGATATTCAACATCAGTGGACAAGTATATCTGTGCATCGATACAAATGTGTTGTTTTATATACAAAGAAAAATGCATTCCCTATTGTATATTTTTCTCTTTTTTCATCAATTGTGAGGTTCTTGTTTAGATTTTGACACATATTCCTTATCTTGCCTTATAAACCGTGTATATTTTTAAACGATGTACGGTAGAACAGCTATGATACATGTAGCACTGTTAGATTCGCAAATCGATAATATTTTGATCTACGTAGTACTAACCAATGTTTTCCTCTCTGGATTAAGTGAAATAAAAACAAAGAAATCGAAACGGTCTCGAGTCTGATATCTTCTATCATACAAGTATTTTAAAATCGCCCTCCACTCCCAAAAGGAAATAAACAATAAAAAAAATGATGAGTAATCGCAGTTGATAAACGTGTCACAGGGATTCGCCCCCCCCCCCTCCCCATTTCCCATTCATCGGTTATAAAGAATTTTGAAAGGTAAGAACTATTAGTAAAGCTTTAATCAAATCTTGTAATACTTGGAACGCCTCATCGAATGTATGTATCGAATATATATCAAGTAGTCGCCTGGTCACACCTGTCCGCCTTTGATACAAGGCTCGGGATCTTGAAATAGCCTCTGAAGTGTGAGTAGAGTACATCGGTAAATATTTACCATTCATAATGGGTAGGGAAGCTCTGTGGTCTCCGTTCTCTTTCAAAAGAGGGTCTTTCAGATGATGATCTTTGGATCGAATGGCGTAGCGATGGCAGGGTCGGCCTTTGTCATTCACACGCCGAAAATATGAGCGGAAATCTCGCTTTTATAGAAAAACGAATTAAGCCGTGTTTTATTGTGGCACGCTGTATTAATAAATAACGTCGTTTCATCGCTAAGCAGCCGCGGGTTGCAGCCATCCTGATGAAAATTTAACTACTTTGAAAGTATTTCTTCAAAATAAAACCTACTTAAGGCGTCTTTGTAAGAGCTTTAATCAATTTGCACTTAATACCACTGCAAATAAAAATCTAGCTTTGCTGTAAAATTTTATTAGCAACAAAGACGTTTTACAGCATGCACAGAAAGCCTAGTCCATCTGATTTAAAACTTTCAGGCAGGAACTCTGCCTGTTTTGAAAATAACTTGCGCAACATCTCAGTCGTTGTTACGTCTAAATCCAGTCGATACAGTAAATCGCTGGAAAAAGAAAACGAGCCACCGAATGTTAAAAACTCAGGAAAGCAGATCCAGACGCGCTTTGTAACCCGGGGTCGTGTTACCAAACTTGTTGTCATGGCAACAAGAATATTGAAAAACACTCTTGTATCGTTGTTGTAACAGCTTTAGCCCTGATCAGTGTCATGGCACCATCAAAAATAGCGACGGGGAGTTGAACGATGTTTCAGAACAAGGATGCCTGCACGTACGTTTATACTCAGTTTTAAAACGCCATACGACATAGGGCTAAGTTGAGACATAGATGAAGATTACAAAAGAGATCGTCAAAACTATCTACACAAGATTATGTAAAGGGTTACAGAGAACAGAAGGAGAACTTATCGATTAATTTTTTGTCCAGGACAGGAGAGTCAGGAAAATGGAAAGTTTGAGCGTGTTACATAATTAAGCACTGAAATTGCACTGCCCTGTTGAAGAAGAGCTGATTATGAAGACGTGTATAAACATATCTGCTGTAGTGAAATAGACTGTGACAGTATTAATTTCTTCATCGAAAAATCAAGGAGGACTTTCTCTATGCTGCTATGACAACCCTTTGGCAATTTGCTGTGAATATTGAAAATCTGGGATGAGTATCTCTCATGTGGACAAAAAATAAAGCCTCAAGTATACGGGAATGTTTTCAAACAAAGTCGGTCAAGATTCTCGTACCTCATAAACATCGCCTCAACGACGGGGTCTTGGTGATTAATCATTTGATACTTGTGAATCAGTACATTTTGGCAGACGATAATCGCATATACCAATTTGGCTCCTTTTCTAGCTGATTCAATATCAGACCGCGGTGCTCTGTACATAGGATACGCGTCAAAACTATAGATCGTGTTTGCTTGAGCGCACATCATTCATGCACCAAGACGACTCAGGAGACTTCGTCATTTGTAGATACCTCAAAACTACAGTTCAAAACGTCTTTCCTTTTATCACAAATGTCAATGTAGATCCAATAGAATATTATCTATTCAATGTGGAAACATATCGTGTATCAATGTCTTTAGAGTCTAAATGAACCAGGGCGGCCCGCACGTGCAGTATTGTTACGTTTTAAAGATTCCTTGACAACGGAGTGACACACTTCTTTGAGATGTAATATTTACGATGGAAACACGAAGTTAACATTTCATTAGTCTTTACTCAGTGGTATAAATTATAAACGCTATTCGTGTAATAACTGAAAATCAACCCCGTTGGGATTTGACATTAACAATGGAAACACATAGATCAATGGATCGGACGCTTTAGAAACATTAATTGTATTCCTGTTGGGTGTTGGGACGCTGCAGTGTCACCCCCTTGGGAGCTGAAATTTACAATGGATACACAATCGTCAGTGAATAGACAGGGATCTGTAGTAACGTTAATTGTATTCCTTGTATTCCATTCCAAATAGGTTATATCGCAGTTTCTCAGGGATCACTGAACACGACGTAATCATGAGCGGCTTCAGTTTTGAGGAACAGTTAAAGAAGCACGAAAGAGACAAACTTGCCAAGGGGAAACTCGACGATCTAGACGGGGTACCCCTCGGAACGCAACTGGAGTACTATGCCCATCCTGATCACTACCAGGGTTGTAATTTTAACACTATAAGTCGCATGGTGTATATTAAGCAAAATGTGGAAGTGGGGGACGAGGACAAAAAGTTAACATCAAGCCATGAAAACCTCCGTGAAAACCGTGAGAACGCTGCTGCAAGACGCGGTGGGATAAAGAATAAGGTTACCGTCCCCGAGCTAATTCCAACACGGAGTAGAAACGCACAACAGCGACCCAAAGAAATGTCGAGTACAAATAGGCGGAACGAAAATGGCTCAGTACTGCACAGATCGAAGTCCAAATCACGAGAATTTGAAGAGGAGAAGCAGACACATGGCTCAACTTTCTCAGGAGAAAAATCTATCGGGGTGGCGTTGAATTCAGAGGGGTCACTGGGCCTCGGGGAGATAAAATCGACCACTTTTGGACCCGGGGACAACTTCGGTAAAAATGACAGTGGCAGGATACGTACTTTGAACAATTATAGATCAAAGTCTTTTGGAAATAAAAGAGAACTTTTGAGAAATAAATACAATTTCTCTCAACCGGAACGCTTCCCCAAAGCTAAAGACACTAAGGTTAATAAGGAAAATGTAGACATAAAACATCCCAGTTCTTCAGTTTTTCCTCTCGTCACACCAGAAGATGGAAAAGTACGTGTTGCTCCTGAAAACTTCAGATATGCCCCTGGGTTCGAGTCCGATTCTTCACTCCCTCGCTCCCCCTCGCGTCGAATATCACGCCGGAATCGGAAGAGAAAAACGCAGACGAACTCTCCCTCACTTGAACTCCCATCTGACGTAAATCTCGAGGAAAATCCCGCACAGCCTGATAAAGAAAACAACGGAGGTGGTCGACTATCGAAGGTAATGTATACTAAAATTCATAAGCAGAATCTTTTAATTTAGAGGAAAATGTATTATCAAAATATTTATCGAAACTGGGCAAGGCTTGCTATGTAAAGTGGGTATATACATTCATGTATAAGTTTTTATCCTGTTGAGGAATATTTCAAAGTAAAAATGTGAGTTACTAGAACTCAAAATTACATGTACGACCACGCTGCCGTTTGATCTTCATTTACTTACTCACTTACTTACTTATCGAGCTGTTTATTTATCAAATTGTTTAGTTATTGATTTGTTCCTTTATTCAGTTACATAATCAAGCCATTTCTGTATTGATATTGAAAGCATTTCATTATGGAACGTGAATACAATCAAAGGCGAATCATTGGCGCGAAATACGCCATGATAAACATTTTGATCACGCTTCGTCACTTTTTCCTTTATTTCCGTTAATTTCTAATTTAAACTTCTTCTTCATTCATTCGAAACAATGTCTTCCCGATCATAATTTTTTCTTTGATAGCCCCTAAAATTCATTTCCATATCTGATTTTATTCACCTCCCTGAGTGCACTCGAATTTGCCACCCCTCCTCCTCTAATAAAAGGAGGTTAAGATTTTAGTATGTCAAGGTCGAGTCATAGATTAGCAAATAAAAAAGGGACTGAAAAATTCCATTCCTCTTATGCTTTCAAACAATTTATTTTTGATTAAAAAATCAATCTGTCTTATATTCACTAGCAAGTTTGTTTAGCAGTTTATTTTTCATGGCGCTTACATGGGGGCTTTTCTAAAACAATGAAAACGACCAAGCGCAAAAAGACGTCTACAAATCGCACTGTTTCAAGCAAAACTTCCAGGCGACAGTGCCACATACACATAAACCGCGGATATATAATACATTATAACTCAATATTGTCGTAATTGTTACAATACAATTGCAGGGTTCTTGAATGTTATGTTTAAACCTGAGTATATGTGTGAAGAGTGTGCTATCCGATACGCTCCATTCAATACGATACCCAATTGGCAAATATTGATAGTTTATGGGTGATGGATTGAGATAATCACGTCTTCAAGATATGCCTTGGGGTTACGTTTACCACGACATACAGTGTAAATATAATGTGTGTTTTGCTGAAACTGATACCTGAGTCAATAACATAATTAAAAAACCTGACAGGATTTTTTGTCACGCTGTATTAATTTTCCCTGCTAGGAAAATACGCCTTTCTAAAACCCAGAGGTAAAGTTATGACACACGCGCGTTAGAGTTTACATAAAAGCGATTTAAATCATATTGTGCTTATTATTGCTTTTCTTTGTTATCCGTGTGAAATTATTTAACGCTCAATTCAACTCACAGAATAAAACAATTAATGGCGAGTAAAAAGAAACAAAATATGCAGATCACAGTTCAGCTATAGAGGGTTGAAGCAGAGTTCCTGACATTACAGGCCGTTGGCTGCTGACCCTTTCATTGAGAGGGAAAGTTACAAAGAGAAACGTTACGCGTCCAGTGAAGCGATACATTGATGTGAGAGGCAAAATCGATCGGCAAATGAACGCTAGGGAAACAAGATGACACTTTGAAAAAGATATCCTGCAAATTGGCGATCTTAAGAGGAACAACGTCTTCATTTTTGCTACGGTCTTCAATGAGGGATCATTACATATAGCTTCTGTTTTGTTTTAGTTTGGAATTTAGCTAATGCGATGTATTGTTGGTGGACACTTGCTGAGGTCGACAACTAGAGAACGAACAACTTGACAAAGTCACAGGGAAATTTAGAATTTAACTGGTGGGAGTTTGAAGCCGTCATGTTGGTGATCAGGATTCGACGGACATGAGCGAATCGGGCATCATCCAAGCAAAGCTTGTCGACCATGTTTTCCAGACACACGGACACACGGCTAGATCCCTGCTACATGTATAACGATCTTGTTGTTTATTTTTACCTTTTTTATGTACCGGACTTCATGCTAGGATCACAAAATTGAAGTGTATCTGCAAGAAAGAAACATGCGAAGATGTTTTATCAAAAGAGTGGGTATCTAGACACTTCGAAGCTTAAAGTCAAGGGCCCAGATTTCTGTTATCATCTACTCCACAACTCTTGAAATTTCTTGATATATTTGTTGATTATAGAAAATGGATGGTTTACTACGAGAAGGTAAGAACCCTCATGTATTAAAAACGTAATAATAATAATAATAATAATAATAATAATAATAATAATAATAATGTGAATTAGGATAGTTAAGCGGTTACAATATTTTAAATAAGAAGATGGCTCAAAAGAGACAAACCTGTACTGAAACGTAATATTTTGATTCTACAAATGATTTCGCAAAAATTGAACTTCATTTTTTGATCGGTAAATATTTTTGCAAATCAAACAATATTTTTGTTACAATGTTGATTTCCAAATAGCCCTTTTACACAGAAAATAATTTTGAAAAGATAAATAACCTTAGCACTCTACAGAATTTCTCACGCTGTGTCTGACTCGTAGTGCCACGTAGTGCGTCAAATATAAAACTTGTTTTTACTGGCAAATTTTCAGAAAAAAAGATGACATCAGACTTTTGCAAGTATGTTTTTTTGGCTATGTTACACTAAAATAATAAAAATGTGATATTTTCTTGAACCATTGATCCGTCATTTTAATTTTAGACAGAATGCCTGAAGGAATTATTGTCACAAAAAATATTTGAACGTAAGCTGACTGCTCACCTCGGGCAGAGGCTGCATCAATAACCGATTCCCTGAAGAAAATAAATTGAAAGACAAACATGTGGAAATAGTACAATATCTATGATTTTGGCCGGCGGTTGATGTTATTATTGTAATAACTAGGTGCTGATTTTTTTCTGAAGTTAACAAAACAGTTATACCTAAAATTTCACTGATGCATTTTGTCCATACTAGTAAAAACAAGTTGTCTGCGCACCTGTCCTAACTTATTTTAAACCAATCGACATATTTTCTTAATAAAGAACCGTGAAAAGTAACTAGGATTTTTTCACCAACGATTTCCTTTGAAAGGAATATAATCTTCGACAAATAAAACCAGAAAGGCTATCACAATGTAATGTTAGTGTAACTTAACCGAAGGCGAATGCTACACGTAACTTTTACAAAGAAACCAGTTTAAATTTGTCAACAATAACTATATGTACCTGTGTTGATCTTTGCATTCTAGGTCTGTAACTTTCAATGAGGGCGTCTATATCATAAACATTCAAGCGAGAAAACAGTACTGTTCTCGAAAACTCATATTGCATTAGTTGAATAAAAGCGTTGTTTACGTATGAAAGAACAATGTCCGCTTCATCAGGTGTTCTGAAAGGGGACAATAGCAGCGCCTCAGCAACGCGCAGACCCCACTTGCATTTGTCCGCTGACCAAACTGCTAAACAGCAAGATGGAGGCAACTGTTCTGGGAGGACAAGGAGAGCCGAAGATTGTTCTTCCTCTTCATCTCTACGTGTCGCGGAACCTGTCACAGTAACAGAGAATGGAGACGTTTTAACCCGAACGCCATCTTCCAGCTCTGCGAGACTTAGCCGCGCGCGATTTCCTATAGTTTCGGGAAGACATCAGGAATACTCTGAACAAACGTCAGGAGTAAACAACGACGACAACGACTTAAGTGAATCTCTACGAAACTCTTTCAGAGAAAACGAATTGCGACCTAGGACTTCCAGTTTCTCCAGCACTTCAACTTTTATAAGCAACTACGCAGAAGACGCCAACGACAAAATGCCCGTCTTACTAGATACCCCAAAGATGGGGAGTCGCCAAAACAGTCGCGTGAGTCAACTGAGTCGACAAGGGACTCAAACTTCCACGCGCTCTTCGAAAAAATCTTTTCGATCGGAAAAATCTGGACCTGTGAGACGACAGGAAACGTTTGTTCTTCCCAAAATTGTGACTGCAGAAGTGCCAAAGACACTGTCCTTAGAGGAACAGAAAATGTTGCAAAAGGAAGTAAAGGCATTCCGAGACAAGAGTAATATACGACCAGGGTTTGATGTACGTCTTTCTTGTGGACGGAGAGTTATATCAAAGATACTCAATGTGTGTGTGTGTGTGTGTGTGTGTGTGTGTGCGCGCGCGCGTGGCGTTATATTATGAGAACAGAAATTCCGAGAGAATAGAAATTTATCACGAAGAGTAATAATATGGCCTAACTAGAGGTCATACGTAAAGTAACGGGTTTGCCAATACGACGACCATTAAGTTCATTTATAAAAAAGTCAAAAGGCATCCAAACTATGGCATTGCTACATTTCTGTTTTTTTTTTCATTAGTTAGTGAAAGACAACAATTGTTTTGCTTTATGCTGTAGAAACCATTCATTAATCAAATGCGCTGATCTAATCTCAGTTTTGTCTCTCATAGGGTCGGTCACTGTTCCGCAGGACTATCCGGATTATTCTGCATCTACAGCAATGGATCTCAGCGATCATGGAAAAGTAAGTGTGCTCCCTGCTGCAACAGTGTTGTACTTGCGACCTAGAACCCTGCTTAGGTATATGTGGCGTCATATATGATATATGTGGCGTCACATAACATATATGTGACGTCATTAACTAGTGACCATAGAGTTCTCACTGCAGTCAAATTTCTGCATGCTTAAGAATGGACTGAAAGCTTCCACATTTTCACAATAAGTTCTTACATGTATAAGGCTGTTACTCTTCAAATGAAAATCTCCGTTCTGAGTTGAAAAATATCACAAGTGATTTCACATCTGTTATAACAAATGCTTGGGGCTTACCAGTGAAAGTGTCGTGTTGAAATATTCTATGAATACCTACATGTACAATTTCGTGACTACAATAAGAATCTGCAAAATTTGCAGTGCAAGTTATTTATACTTACAATATAATCCATTACTTTTTAATAGATCACTGACGTACTGAAAACTGATCATTTACCTGATACTAAATGCAAATGTTAATTATTTTTGGTTAATTTTATATTTTGCTAATTTTCAGAGGCGAGGAGGAATCCCAAGGCGCCGAGAAAACCTCCAGTTTCAGCGACTTTGCCCAGGCGCTGAGCAGCCAGCGGATGGCGAACTCGGACGTTCATTTTGATCCAGCAGATTTCAAAGCCAAAAAAGACGTGAGTTTTTTTGTACCCTTTGCATTTCCAACGAATCGACCTTGTTGATACTTATTTTTCTAAGCTCTTGACACTAAATAATAAAGTGAACTGTATAACTTACTTATAATCACAGTCTAATTCTTACCAATGATAGTTTGAAAGGAATAGTACGTTTTTTTTCTATTTGGTTAATTATCTCTGCATATCTCTCCGTATACCAATCACAGATACCACTGAGTTTTAAGCTGTGCCGCAAAATATGACCGATTTTCGTTTCGATGAAATGTTTGCTGTTATGGTATACATATACGCTTATTTGTATACCTGTGTCTGGATGCTAAAAACTTAATTTATATCAGATTACATCCTTTTCCAGATCAATATAAGCAAGGACGTGCAATATATTTTAAACCTTCCCAAAGCCATGAGGACCCCCGACCAAGTCCAGTCGGTATGATACTTCTCGTTAATTATCTTGATAATATGTGTTCTCCAAACGGATACACAAACCAAATTACCCGTTGCTCAAAACGTATAAAAGATAAATAAAAAAGAATGAATAAAGAAATTAATGAATGGATGGATTAATGAAATAAAAAAAAACATTTAAAGAGAGGCAAATGTTGAAAATGATATGTTTGTTTTGATTTGTTTGACCAAAAAGAGAAATACAACAGCAGCAGTCATTACAGACAACGAGAACCCAAAAAGTTCTACAGTGTACAACTTCTTGGAGAGCCTTACTTCGTTCGATAACCGCGCCTTGTCTTGTTACAAAAACTAAGTCTTTCAAAAATGAAGGCAATTTCAAAAACTAGCAAGCAAAGGAAGAGAAGAAATCCAGTAGATTGGACTGTTTTATTCATGTTTTAATATATTTTTTTGCTCTTCAGGTTTTATATGGACTTCAACATCTGCGATCATTTGCCGAATATCCACTTCATATGCAAGAAAAACTGTGCAAAGTAGCTTTTTTCCAAACGTAAGTTCTTCGTGATTTCAAAACAAAACGAATAAAAATAATACGCTGTATAATGTTGCTGTGGCCTACATGTGTGACCAAGGTATAGACGGGCTATATCTAGAGTCTAGTCATGGATCTGGATAAAACAGGATTCCTTTTGTTATGCGATGCCTGATTGTGCTGTTACTATTATTCCGATCTCAACTATCGCATTGTGCTACCTCCACCATCACATAATTTCATAATGTAGGTCTCTTATCTCAGGTAAACGTTATTGCTAGTCTAGTAATGTAATCATTTGTACACAAGTTATTGCTCTCGTGAAGAAAATATCGTTTCAATACCCGTGTAATCTGTTAGTTGTGAATATACTCGAATATCGAGACCATCTTTTTGGTCAAAATCTTAAAGATAAACTCCAGTTTTATTTGTATATTTCAGAGTGACTCCCAAGCGTGTCATCATACGACAAGGACATTATGCCGAGAACTTTTATTTCATACTCTCTGGTCACGGTAAATGTTAACTTTATCTTATTGTTAGTTTATTAATTTTCCTCCATAATACATACTGTATGCAGTACATACTTGTGTTTTACTAAAATGTAGTTAATGAAATGGACCTATGGTATCAGTTGTAGTTGTGTACATCTGGAGAATTTTTAATATTTCAAAAGATATGCATATGAAAGGAGGTAAATATTTTATGCCCTAAACAGATTCACTTTTATGATTATACATTTTTTTTGTAATTTATATTCAATCGCCGCCTTTTTCAGCCATGGTGACGCTCCTTGAGCGCGACGCAATAACTGGGGAGACGCAGCTCCGAGCCGTTAAAACGCTAAAGAAAGGACAAAGTTTTGGGGTGAGTACAATGAAATATTGATAAAAATGATTAAAAAATCGAGTTTGACCTTAGATTTTATGAATTCTGATAAAAGATGTTAAGAGGGGGCAGGACTGTAAACAAGTAAAACTCTAATTCTTTGGGCGACCCAAAACATAATTATTTAATATATGTTGAGTGTGTGAGTCTCTTTTTTAAGTCTTTGTTTTTTTTTCTTTTTAATTTTTGCTATCAACCAAACTGTCAACAATTTGAATTGTTTTCTCTTGATGCAATGGTTTACTGCAACTTTCATCCTTCTCGATGAATTACATGCACCTTAAATCATTGACAACATTAGTTAAAAAAGGCATTAAATATCTCAAACGACCGGAGCTCCAATATCACAGTTAACGGCATTAAAACACCATTAAGCAGTTTTACAATCTTAGGGTGCTTTCCCAGAGATTTAGATCGATCTAAAGATTAAGATTTAGATCGACCTAACTCCCTGGGGGTTCACGCTAAATTGCAGGCAGCCGAGCGGGCACCATAGTTAATTACCCCCTTACAGCTTTTAGTAGGCGGGACAGACGCCTAAGCCGGCCAATCTGACAGTTATCTAGTGAGACTCCCCACAGGGATAGATCGATCTAAAAATCTATGGAAATGGGGTGTTAGACTATTAAATCATGTTTCATTCACATGCACTGTGGTTATCCTAAGGGACCATTCCCAGATCCTATCGTACTAACTTTGGATCGATCTATCTCCAAGCGGCTTCTCACTAAATTGCTATCGAGTTCAGCGGCTTAGATGTCTCGCACGCCCACTAAAGCTGTTAGGGGGTAATTAAATAATCGTTTAGTGGCTTCAGTAGGCGTGCCAGACATCTAAGCCGCTTAAGCTAAAAGCAATTTAGCGAGAAACCCCTTGAAAATGGATCGATCCTGTTAGATCGATCTAGGCATGGGAACCCAGTCTAAGTTTCAGAGGCACACAAGGGGATTAAACATTGACGAAGGCGTCACGTATAGTGGGCCTGATGCACGAGTAAAGGTGCTCTCTGATATCATGGGCCTCTAAAATAGTATACAAAATCAAAGTATAGGACAATGTTGTAACAGACTACTAGAGGACCCCAGAGTGTAGGGTAGCTGCATTAGGCCAAAGTACAATAATGCTGTTGAAAGATATTATGCTTGTTGTAAATAAATCCCGTGGATGGAAAATCTCAGGGACGTTTGCATTTATCAACGCATGCGATTTGATCCAAGTTCATTGGAAATTACATTAATCAGAACATTAAATAAGCATATGCATCTCGTTTCCTTGTCGTCTAATATCAAGTCGACAGTATGTGCCAAACCAGGCTTGCACCAGGTCTGCCCTTATCAACTGCGTTTAAACCTTCCCCTTAGAAAAACCTTCCCCTTAGAAAAACGGGTTGTACGGTTCGGAGCGTGACCGCCATAAATCTTAAAAGAAATTTTTCATTTATTTATTTTTTTGTAGCTAAACATCATGAAAAATTACTTAAGCATGTGCACACTTAAGCCTATACGCCTCTTTTCTTTTCTGGCAATTATTCACCAAATTTTTAATGTTCGTTGCCGTCTGTCCTCGGTGGTCCAATGCATTAATCTCACTCCACCACGTTTTCAGTTGGATGTTTACAAAAACTCATTTATTGCCTTCCAGCTTGAAAAATGGTTTATGTGAACTGGCACACCACGTTTTCCTTCCTCCCATTTTTCATAATTAGATTTCATAATGTTCGCAGTCATCTGCCATACGATGACAGGTAGCGAATTTCCAGTTCATATGTAAATATTTACTTGTGACTCAATTAAGGGCTGCATCCAGTGGCTTGGAAAGAGATGCCATTCTCCTGCCAGTAAAATACAGACGCTTAAGTTAAAGCTTAATGCATTAAAAAATCTAAATCGTGACGGGAGGGGGGGAGCACATTAGGACGGGGGGGGGGGGGGGGGGGGTTTACATTGGGAAAGTAGCAGAAGCCCGTAGCAGAATTAAGGTCGTAAATTATTCTTTTTTATAGAATATACTTCCTTAAGATATAAATGAGACGAAATGAAATTTATTCATTAACCACATTAGATGTATGTTTAAATCGAGTTTTATACCCCAAGCCTTTAGACCCTTCCGATTCCTTGTTACAGTAGTGTATTCAGGAATGTAGAAAAAAAACGAGATTCTTTTTTAACGATTCATCCAACACACATTTTTGACTGGTCAAATTATTTTGCCCTGAAATGTATGCCACTTTTAATGCAGCTGATTTAATTGACTTTGAAGCACTAGACACACATTACACTCAAATAACGTGTTTGTTTGTAACCCCCCGTGAATTCAGTTTGAAACCTTCTGTGGCTGCAGTATTCGAGCGATTAGATTCAATACTAACCCAAATGGGAAATAACATTCAGACGGCGCGAATTTTTTTTCTCACTGACATCAGAGGGAGAGGAACAAATGCTATATTAATTGGCTTCATAACCAATCCTCTTTTCAAAGCAGTAGTATTGAATGATCATGCGAAAAAAAAAAAAAAAAAAAAACGACAGGCAATATGGACCAGTCTCTTTTACATGCCTTAGTACAGTATAAGCCTATCATAAATTATTACAATTGCATTATGGTATCCGTAGTGATTAAGCCATAGGGCTCACTGTCAGTCCATCGTTTTATTTTTTCATGCCAAAACTGAAGTTTGATAATTCTTAAGGTTACAACCTATCGTTCTTAGATATCTACATGTAGTATCGACCGTATTCTTCTGAAATACTTTTAAGTCCAGTAAAAACCCCATCAGTTTCAAAAAAGCTTTATTCTCATTTTGCGAACTCTTAGCAGATATATTTGTCAAGCAGCATTTAAGCCACGAATTAATGGTGAACGTAAAATAATAAATAAACTGGAAAATGAGTAAACAAAATTACTCTGCATAAACAAGGAATTATATTTGATATAATTCCTTGGTAGAGGAGAGTACAAGTTTCCCGCCGTGACCTACAACTTTTACAACTATTTTCTTGGACTTGGATACGAACGGGACCAAGGGATGAAAAATAACGATTGTGCGATGAAGAATAAAGACTATTCAACAACTGAAATAAACAGTGGGAATAAAATTGATGTGTGGTTTGTAAAAAGTGTGGTCTAGAAAAAGGGGTGGTTTTCAACACCACCCGTCCTTCCAGGTGTCACGTAGGGCATTTACGGTTAAGTTTAGCAGAAAATCACCTTGGTGACGGGATTGTTGTTTATGCTGGATATAATTAGAGCACAAGCATAAAAAACACCATAGCAGGATCTCAAATTTGGCTTCTCGGCAAGTAGGAGTGATTTTTTTTTGCTGTTGTGTAGAAGGAAAATATCGGTCCACGTCTTTACATTGAAGAGGCACGTTTCGTTTAGTTCACGTAACAACAGAGCTCTACATCTGTTGTCGTAATTACTATATATTATTGAGGTGGCAGAAGACCATATATAAGTTTAATTTATTTTTGACATCCTATTACCACAGACTACTATATTTGAGAGATCTGAACAGGAATTATGAGACTCCGGTGTGAGGGAGGGCGCCAGCATGTGCTGTAGTTTAAGCTACAAGGATCTTCACAAATATTAAAACATTAAACACCGTCTAAGGAGCTCGAGTATTATCACTATAGACGAGATGTCAGGCGTAGACTTGGCAGCACTGCGTAAGTTTGTAAAGGTAAGAGATGAATCGTTCGCTATTCACTCATTCTTACAGTCAATTTTTTTATGTAATTTTAACTCATTTTGGGATATCTACGTCGGGCATGCATAGGTTGTAAAACAATACTGATTTTAGTGAGAGAGAGAGAGAGAGAGAGAAACGGGGTTTCTTGAGGATTACGGCCCGTTTCTCAGCTACTATACTCTAATACAACCAATATTAGGTAAGAGTTAATTCCCAGAGGTGTGGGGGGTTAGTACATTATCTAAGGATCTAAATTTTTTTCATAAGTTTGTCTATTCATATCTCTATGTGCACCTCGTATGGAGCAAGCGAAAAATATAACCCGTTTATTTTTAATAGGGAAACCAAGATCAGGGTAGCAAGTACATTGAGATAGGAGTATACGAAAGGGGTTGTACAGAAATCTTTGTAATACAGCCTAGTTGTAGCTACACAAAGTACTCAAATACAAATATAAAAACATTCATATAAAATATAAATGTTTTAAGATCCTGTTCACTATAAACGTTACCCATTTTAACCTTTGTAACTGTCGAATACGCGTCTCCGATCTTTCAAAGAATGCCCTTGTGTTTTTTTTTTAATTCACAAAAGACTGCAAACATGTTTACTCTTTCACTCGAAATTTCAGCGTGTTCTGGTTTTCTTACTCACCCAGCATGTACGATTCGACTTGACAGCGTGCAAAACGAGGACGTTATAACATTACGTAATCTAGCCTTTATAATAGTAAAAAACTAGGACATGTTGTATGTTGCCTACGTGCCAGTCCTCACGGCCAAGATGTCACACGTGGATAAATGATGCGTGTTTTTATGTCACTGAAATCCATAAGAAAAAATCTACACAATGGATAGTTATTTAACTCCTGCGTTGAACACTCGTTACGATAACTCTTCTTTAAAAAAACACGGCCGCATACGTGCTCCTTCCCCCTGTAGGTAGGCTTATAGTTAAAATGACGGGTTTTTGAAGAGTCTAAGTCGTTGATAAGGCTCTGAAACTCAGGGGATTTGGGTGCTTTTTATCGCAGCTAATTATTTAAGAGTTAATACTAAATTTTGTGACATACAGGTCGTGAAACTGTACATCTGGTTAAAAAAACAGGTGTTAATGTACAGCATAGAAAAAACAGGCATTTATGTATCAAGATGGAATAGGCTACAGCACACTATAAAAAGTGAATAAGAATATCTAAAATGATATAATGATATCACCAAAAGCACGTTTTGCATCAGGATTTGACTCTGGGGTCTGTAAGGTTAGAGACCTCTGTATTATACTTAAGTCTATCTTCGAATATTCTGAACATGCTACTGACACAATGTAACATAACTGCAAAGATGTGTTCAGACCGTGTTACCGAAAACCAGATATCAGCCCAAAACCCGTCACAACTGGATAACAAAGAACACCCATTCTAAAACAATACATTGTTTCTAAAACAATACATCCCTTTCATCTCTAGGGCAAGACATATATGACTGCATTCATACATTTGTTTGTATTAATTAATTTTTTTGGTCTTCGAAAATCTCACGACGCGTTTAAGGCCGATTTTCGGTCCAGCACATTCCACATGCACACACACCTTTAAAGAGTTGACTAACTGTAATTTCAATTTACAGGAACTAGCTCTCCTCCATCACCAACTCCGCAATGCCACAGTGGTCAGCCAGGACACTGTCCAGCTGCTGACCATTGGACGGGATGACTTCTTCGATATTTTTATGGGCCAAAGTGCCAACCCCGGGGAACTGCCTGAACACCTGAAATTCCTTAGGTACGTCACTTGATTAGTTCCTTCATCCGTTTTCTCTCTTTTATTTTTACATGGCCCTGTTCTAAAGCCTAGTATTCACTTTCAATTATTCCTACCATTGCCGATTTAAATATGTTCTCTTTTTCCTTTTCTGAAATGAATTATTATGCTTTCAAATTCAAATGATGTTCTACAGTAGCTTTTATTTTATCCGTAACTACTTTTCGTTTCAGTCAACTTGAATTCGCAAAAGACTTTCCAATGGAGAAAATACTGGAGAACCCTGAAGTTTGTCTGCTGCATTTCTTCAAGTAGGTTTATTGTATTTGCAGTGGTTAGTCTCACTGGAAAAAAAATCACCGCAATATCACCAAGAAACGTAACGCATTCCCTAGAATTGATCTGATTGCATTGGTTTATGTATTGTTTCCTCATTTTTTTACCCTAACCTTAACGGAGAAAAACCGATATATATTGCCCATTTACGACTCATTATGTTTACAGACCTAGGGTCAAAATCTAGAATTAATGAAAACACTAAGAAATGATGAAAACTATGGCATATAACCCTTATAACAGCCAGTTTGTGAATGTATGTATTTCTTTTTATTCAGACGTGGTGAAGTCATAGTGCAGGACAGTTCCCAGTCCGACTGGATATATATTATAAAATCGGTAGGTACAGTGGCGCGTTTAATAGAAATCCCCACAAGGGCTTATTATAATTTGTACTTAAAATGTACTTCATTTGCTATGTACTTCAAAAAGTAAAGGTTTTCAGTAGCACACATTGTAACACGCAGAAGATTGAAAATCGTATGCGATGAACTTGGAGAAATTGTGTGTGTGTGCATGTGTGTGTGTGTGTGTGTGTGTGTGTGTGTTTTCATATACCCTCCAATGTTTCTTTGAATGCTGGTTTCACATGTATACGGCTGGCAGCTAAATATTTTGACATGAAAACAACGACAAACCCCTGTCGTTCCGCGAGCTAGTTTCAAGTCATTCGTGTCGTTTGCTCTCAGGAATGTGTTATGTGTTTCGGTTGAGATGCCCATTGTGTTCCTCATTTCAGGGCACATGTCAAGTGATGAAAGAACTCAACGGTGCCCAAGGACTCAAACTCCACAAACGCAGTAAAACTATGGACGATCTCACAATGCGGTTACCAAAATTAGGAACCGCCGAGCAAGGTATTCTGAGCTTGTCTGGGGCTATTGCTGGTATGTGCACGCTTTTTTTGCTTTTGCTTTTATTTCATTAACGCATTTTAGTTGCTTCGTGTTAGTTGATGTTCAGTTCAGTTGCAATATATTTTAGTTGCTTTAAAATACGTTTTAGTTTATGCTTAGTTCAACTGCTTATATTTTGTTTGCTATATGTTTAACTGCATGAAAATTTATTTGCTTAATTTTCGGATAACTTTGCGCTTAATTTGCCTTTCACCTAAGTTGCATTGCTTATTTTCAAAACAATGACATTGCTTTTCAACGCATATTCAAGTGATAACATAGTTTCTTAAGGTTAATGCTTTATTATTGTTACCTGAATTTTTGTTCGCCTTTTCATATAAAAGCTAACTGAAATTACTTTCAGTTTGGTTTTTGCTCAATTATAGCATGTCTGCTAATGCTTTTATTCACAATTTCATCATTTCAAGTATAATGCAGTAGCCACTTTTAGCTTAAAGCGTTAAAAACACTCAGTAGAGGCACCTTTGCTATAACGAACTTACGCTATAAACTTATCAATATCGTAATGCTTTCCCAAGCTGCTTCGCCTAACGCCTGCACTTTTACTTTGGGATCAAAGTGATTTCAGAGTCACATCGGGGTTAAATAAGGTGGGAATGCGGGGTGGGGTGGGTGGGGGTGGGGGCGGAGGGGGATGCAGCTTCCTGGGCCCCTGCCCAAATTAAAAAGGTATTGGTCATCACAGCACTGACCCTCATGATCAGTCCCTATCGTGAAACAGGGTGTTAAACCCATTGGGCAGTCCAAGGTGTTTAACGGGGGCTAGGGGGGGCATTTAGCCAGAAGGTACGAATCCTCTGGTTCTCCCTTGACATTAATTTGAATATTCTAATATAACATATTATTAACTTTTTTCAGCCCCAAAGATTTACACGGGGAAGAAGAGGCACAGGTCGTACACAATGCCGACTGCACTTAGGCGTGCAATGACGGAATACGAGGACTCCTTGAGAGTAAGATTTTCTTTTTTTCCTTTTTTTTACTCTATGCCTAGTCTCATTTACTCTTCTTAACATAGCCAGATGGTATTAAACGAATCCAATGTTAAATACAACGATGATATATGTAAGATCCATCACCTAGGCCTATTCCTAATGCATAGCAATACCTAGCTCCAATTCTGCTTGTTTGGAGTAGGAATACGTTTCAGAATTTAAATAGTTTTGGTTCTCACAGGACTTCTTAAGGGTTTGATGCAGAACTTTTGGTTACGTCTCCCCCCTACCTCCGCAGATAAACAGGCAAAGACAGATTTCTTTAACAAATGATATTGAATTTGTAGTTGACGGGAGGTCGTCTGCCGGTGTTGGAGGAGAAGGCGTTAGTGAGTGTTGACCCCAGCTCGAGGGACGGAGTGGAGCGACCCGTACCCGGAAGGACGCCGGGTTACTCTAGAAGCAAGCTCAGCCGTTTTCCTGAAATGAAAAAGACCGCGCATTTTGTAAGTTGAAGAGGTGTTTTGTAGTGTATATATGCATTTTATATGGGCTTTGCAGGAATTGCTAGATGTCTCATATTTGTTACATCATTGTCTCAGTCAAAATTTGTGGACATGAATATTTCATCTTGGTAATGGATTCCTTTGTATTCACCACCGCAAATTTATAAAGAAGCTGCATTCATAAAAATTCGGTAAATAATATCAAACTAGAAAATTACACTGGACTACATTTTATTATCAGTCTCCGTCCCCCTCCCCGGAGTTGAAAACGCCGAAACGATCGACGCCACAGCCACAGGAACCCCTACAGGTGAACCAATGGTCGACACTTCTTAACATTCTGAAGGTGGAGACACCCCGGGAAGACGTCTTTAAACAGAGGCGGAAGTCGGAGCCCCCAAAAGCGCAGCCCGTATACGTCCAGGTGGACCTGTTGAAACCAAGGGATATTTTTGTAAGTGTGTTTAAAATTTATGTTTACTACATGGGTTTATTTTCCTTGACATAATGTCAAATGAAACGATCCACGTTTTCTCTATCAGCGTGCATTTATTTTAAAATTGGCTTAGAAAACTTAAATAATTTATGTCTTGGTATGATAGAGAAGGGAATGGCCCTTGTTTCGTCCTTTTATCAATTTGGAAAAGTACAAAGCACAATTTCCGAGGTCTTCACGCACTCATAACTGTGTCGCTATATGAATGGAGAGATAATTGTTAAAATATTCAAAATCTCAATATTAACTTTTAATCTAGGGTCTCAACACGGTGAAATTCGATTTAGAAATGGAGATTCCGAATACCAAAGTTAGCCTGGTAAGTGAGATATTTCGAAAAAAAAAGCGATTGCATACTTTTTTCTGTCTTATCAGAGCTACGTTTTCTACTTTTTTATGTAAATGAGAGCAATGTTGACTATTTTAGTGAAAAATCCTTTTCAGTTTCATAATGCGCCACCGTAACTTTAATGTTTCAGTGTAGCTAGAGTATTTTGCAGAATAATTAATTTCTGCCCATATTGAACTTGTTTGTCATGCTGGTGAAAAATGCCATAAACGTAGTTTGTGTTACAATGATCACTTCTATTTTTCATCAGGTTAGCCGCGGAGCAGAATGCGTGATGCTAGCCAAATCGTTCTTTGCCAGAAACGCCAACGAGAAAGTGAAACACGTGGTCCGGAATCTGGCTCGCCCCTACCCCTCGGAAGACGCACTTCAGAAGAATTTACAAATGAAAGAGGACTGGGCAAATTTTAAAAAAGATCTAATTCAAGACATTGTTAGCCGTCCAACTTTGAAAAAGTTACAGTGACTTTTCTCGATTCATGTACCAACTTCGTATAATATCGGTGTATTTTTTTATTTCATAGCATTAGATGTATTTTCTGTCACCGATGATGACATTCGTCTTTATCAATATCGTGATTATATTTTTATACCGTTATTAGGGTACTGTTCAAACCTATCAAATGCCAAACCGAGTAGAACTGTTCACATTGCTTAGACTCAGAATTTTGAATCTCCATGTAAAAAGACATTGCGTGAGAGTAGCTTGGCTGTCTTGACAAACATGAGAGAGAGAGAGAGAGAGAGAGAGAGAGGGGTGATAGAAAGGGAGAGAGAGATGCTCCGAAGTGTAGGGCGGATTCATTAACTGTGCACCGTATCATTCGTTCTTCCAGGCGTTAAATGAAAATTAAGACTAAGCCACTGTTTAGATTGTGATATCTGACAATCAATTATTTGTTAAAACGCAGAGATATTGGGTAAATCTGCTGTTTGTTGCCTACTCCTGTGATATAACATATATATATATATATATATATATATATATATATATATATATATATATATATATATATATTAAAACCTGTCTCCATCAAAGAAGAAATACAGACTTACTTACGTCATTGATCCTCTTTTGCGATTCACTCACCCGTTGACTTTTCAACTCGAAACGAAATTGTCTTTCATGTGTGCTCGCTTCAGAGGAGGAATAAGATTTTTTTCTAATTTTAAACGGAGCAACGTAAAATATTAAAAAGAATGGCGTTTTAATATTTGTTTAATTGCATGATGTAAAAGTCCGTAGCCGGGGGGTGGGGGGTGGGGGTGAGGGGGGGGGGGGTTCGGTGCGTTCGTAAGAACCCCCCCCTTTTTGCCGGGAAAAGGTCTCCTCTGGGTAAACTTTTGTTTAGGTACACTAATGTTTCATGGTAAAAGGTCCACTTTTCGAGAAAAAGAACCCCGCCTCACTTTGAAATTGCTGGCTACGGGCCTGAGAAGTGTTTCATGACTTGAATGGCCAGCACACACTGTCAGTAATCAGCTGAACTACTGACCTTGAGTCGTGAACTGAATAGACGTTTGCTTTTTGAGAATGAGCAGTCGCTAAACTAGCGGGACCAGAAACTTAGCATGTAACTAAAACTGTGCCTCGGTCTTTAACACCCGGGCCCTGGGAAATCGAAATCATCCAAATCGATTTAATCAATTCAAGGGCTATAATTTTAGGGACCATTCCCACAGATATTTGGATCGATCTATCTCCCTGGGGAGTCTCACTAAATTGCTGTCAACTTGACCGGCTTAAATGTCCGTCACACCCAATAAAGCTGTTAGGGGCTAATTATCTTTGCCCCCTAGATGATTCGGTAGGCGTGACAGACATTTAAGCCGGTTAGTTGACAGTAATTTAGTGAGACTCCCCAGGGAGTTAGATTGATCCAGATGCATCGATCTAAGCATGGGAACCCAGTCTAAGCAAGGAGTTATAACAGAAGGAGATTACACGCGTGGGGGCGGAGCCCGTATTACGGTCTCTCATTGGTCGGAATGAATAGAACCCAGAGAACAATGGATGCCTATCTCTGTTACGCTTAATTGTTGCTCTCGTTTAAATCTCGTTTGTTAGTATCTGTGCCTTCGTCTGTTGATTTTTGAGGACAGAAACAGAAACGGAGTCCCAAGTTTCTAAAAAATGAGAAAAATACAGAATTTATATGAAATTACGTTGGACAAGGTTTTCAAAAAACAGGTAAGTGCTTTTAAATGCATAACTACACGAAATATGAAGATAAATTGCAACTTTTATGTCGTAGGGTCTCACTGTGTAAGTGTCCAGCTACACGTTGATCTCGCGAGGTGGTGTG
>NW_019776044.1:0-129943 GCF_001039355.2 Lingula anatina | reverse complement strand
GGACCATGAAAGATCCCTGCCTCAGTCTGAGGAGTGGGAGAAGATAGAGGAAGACTTGAAGGAGGTGAGTCAGATACAACTTGTACATATGATCTGGACTCATTCCAGCTTAAGAATTGCCATTAAAAAGAACAAAAAAGTATAAATGAAATAAATAAATAAATAAATAAATAAATAAATAAATAAATAAATAAACTGCATAAAAAAAGAAAATAAGGCCTGTGACATTTATTATTTAGAACAAATATTTTGAATTTTCTGTATCTTAAGTGAAATATCTTTAGAATTTGATGAAAATTTTTATGCTGACAAAGGCATAGATTATAATGATGTTTAAATACTTCAGATCAAGTTATGTATCCACTAAAATTTTAAAATCTTACCTCAAGGTTGATTCAGAAAGTTATCAAAATAGGCTTTAGAGACTTTGTTAGCATTATCTGAAGAACATGAGTCCTTACGGCTGCTTTTGGTTCATTTCTGAAAGAGTTTTTGCCAGTAACTGAATAAAATTAGTTATATGAAATAACAAAAGTGGCCTAATTGAGGTATTTGAATTATATATGCACTGGCCATAGGAATATTGTTGGTGGGTTCTTTTCAGTTTCACTCTCTCTATATGTGTGTGTGTATGTGGGTACATATCTGTTTACCCTCAAAATAAATCTAGCTTAAAAGGCCATGTGTTACATTATACCAGAGATGTGTGAAATTGAACAGCACTTTGGAGCTTGTTCAAAAATGTTACTTTTACTCATGCGTCTAAAATGTTTCTGTTCATTGCACTGATGATGTACTTGCAATTTTTAAACATTGCTGTCAGCATCTTCTATTTCTTTCTAATTTATAAAACATGCAGAACTTTGGTATTATAATAGGGTAAGGGATGTCCTGTAAAAATTAGTTTTTTAAAAATGTTTATAATATGATACCAATCTTTTACCTGAAATCCCTTTTTTGATCATTCAGTTGATCACCAACACAAAATGGGCATAGGCAACTTTGTTGCTCCTATGTCTACATGTGGGCTAGTTGGCAGACAGTTAGGTACATGAAAAATTTTTAATGTTGCATTGTGTTGGCTGAGATTTGTTTACCAAATGGAATAACTAACACAATGAGATTGATCTTGAATCAGCTCAGTATTATTGTGGTTGTTGCTTGAATGCAAATACTGTCGATTATTTAACATGAATTCTGGAATTGTTTTATTTTTAAAGACTGTGGCTAGGGCTTGAATACAAAACTTTATCCATAGGTTTGCCAAAGTTTGTAATGACACCTTTCAACAGATTAAACATTTCCTAGATTGTACTTTTGTTAGCCTAATGTTTTGTGAGGTAATGAGTGCATTCAGAACAGCAAACTAACAGATACGCAGATATGGCGACTCACTAAAAAGCTTGCTGCTTAATACCCAATTAGACACTGAATAGATTTCTGACGGGGATTGTGCAACAAGCATTCAAGTGGGTTGGCCATATTTGATCCGCTGTTCTGAATGCGCTCTGTGCTCAATAATGAATGCTGAATGTGCTTTAGATACTGATAGTGGGCTTTTCACATTAATTTTTTTTCTGTTGTCGAAATAAGCCTTAACTGACTTAAAAGGCTGCACATTATTTCACACCAGTGAGGCATTGGAAATTAAACAGCATTTTTGGAGTTTGTACAAAAATGTAACATTTACTCATGCTTCTAAAATGTTTCCAGTGGTAGTTAAAGGTTGATGATTGTAGGGCGGAAGTTTGGTGAAGATTTAGGGAAATTGGAGGCTAATATAGCTTCAGTTTAATGTCTAAGGTGAACACTTCAAAGCTGATTCAGTTTGCCAGTTTACCTGGCTGCATGGTTTATTTCAAGAAGATGATGCAGTATCTTGCTCATATGATTCATGGTATGATTATCAGTGTAAAATGTCTAGAAATAAAAACTCTTAAAATTATAAATTTAATAACAGAAAATTGTCAAATTGCAGATGAGAAATTGCTGAGGAAATAATGCAAGTGAAATTATAATTGCTTGTTATGCAAATGAGTTTTAAAACCTCTATAGCCTGAAACTGACATTGCTGGCAATGTCCTTGTTAAAGTTTTCATTAGTTCTTTTAGAGTACAATTACGTTCAGTGGCCTTTTTTTTATGCCATTGTGTGTGCCTGACATACCCTGTACATGACACATGATATACATTTTGCAAGAATGTTATTACTTTATAAAAACTGATGCTTTCAACCCACTATAGAATGCTACTATATAGTTATCTGAGAATTTAATTGGTTGTATGATTATAGAATAAAGACTGTGAATGTTATTGAGATTTTTGCATTCTCTATAGTAACACCACAGTCATGGCATCATTATTAGGAAAATTTATTGACTTTTGATCAATATTTCAATATCGTGCAATGAGTAGATTTAGTGACATGTCCCATATTCTCAAATTGTCCATTCTTATATACATAGTAAGGTCATTCTTACAAACTATTACCTGAAATGTTTTTTTTATGATGTCAAAATCAGTGGACCAGAAAACATGCAGATGCAGGCTATGTTCTGTGCACTGCATGTCAACTGTGTCCAAATTCTTTGACTGGAGAAACTGGTGGAAAAAAGCAGATATTAAGTGATACAAAAGAAGCTTGTTAGACATTTAAGTTTCCATGTTTCCTGTAAGAGCTAATCAAATGTATCTTTCTTCTTAGTAGTTCAGCCTGCAGTATAGATGCCTTGGTACAAATTGGAATTATACTGTGTAATAAACAGTAAACTCATTGGTGTCCATATTAAGAGACATGACTGACCGTGTGGTATCTTTTTGAATCCGTTCCCCATGTCACAGTCATTCACATATGGTCAGGCTGTCACAACGTTTTCAACAACTTAAGTTTTTTGTTTTTTACAATTACAATACATTTTTGTAGGTATTTTTTATTGTTATGTTGTTGGAATAAATTTGGTTGATGAGGAAAAAAATAGATCTCCATCTGTTTGTCCATCTGTCTGGATGTCTCACTGTCTGTCTGTCTGTCTGTCTGTCTGTCTGTCTGTTGAAAAGTATCATCTCTGAGTTATTAACTTCCTCTGACTAATGCAAGCTATGTATTCCTGGTAAATGGCTGTCTACACCAATATGTTAAAGGAGCACATAGGTAGGTGCTGTATTTACTCCAAAGCAGATGGTATTGTGCTCTACGGCATTTACTTTGGTATTTTCATCTAACCTCTCTGTTTATGAAAGTGCAAATAAACAAACACAGCAGTTATTGCGCATCTACCTAGCCAGGCAATGCCAGAACTGCCGGATTGATGATTAAGTCAAATACATGAAAAGAAATTTGTTTGTACCCCACCCAAATCACACAGATAAGTAACTTAAACTTTTTAAATCAATTTTTACGACCAATTTTGTTTGTTGTGCACATAATTGATGATTTTTGTAATAAGTTTTTTTCTTATCTAATTTGCTTGCTTATCACATTATATTCAAGGACAGTTTTGACAGCTGGAGTTAACTATTGGAAATGGCATGGTAGTAAGGGCTAATTGCTTAAGGTTTTTTTAAAGCTGCTACTCTGCATTCCGCTGTCTGCTTTATCCCACTCACGTTGACAGTGCCAGTTATGTAACCTTTAAAGCATAGCCTTTGAAGAATAAGCAGTAGTTTATTTTCATTTGAAAAGAAGTAAATCATCAGTATAAAGAAAAAGTTGAAAAATCATTTACATTTTTATTAAGATGTTATAGATGTGAAAATATCTTTCAAGTAATTTTCTGTGATCTTGTTAATGATTTTTTTCATTTGTGCCTATAGCATGTATCCATACCCAAGTTGATGCCTGATACTGGTCCATTGAGAGAATTCCAGCAGAGAAGAAATCTCTGTTGATGGACCATATTTGATCAAAAGCTTAGCAAACAAGTGTGCAAGTCTAAATGTTCAACATCTTGAGAGCCACAGTGTAGTGCTTGTGTAGGCTTTGTAAGGCAAACTTTACTGTAGAGTCCATTCTTATGTGGAATTATGTCTGTCTGTTATGAAATTAAACATATAAATTATAGGATTTTGATGATAAAGACAAAAAGGGAATGTAAGTTTTTGACTATTTAATGTTTTGATAGATATTTCTGGAGAAACAAAAAGTTGAAAAGGACCTAGATTTCTACGAATAAGAAATATTGCTGAAATTCTATTCAATAAAAGAACCACAAAGAAGTAATGATCTGTTGCCAAGTGAACTGGAAGGTATATATTTTCCATATATTTCAAGTAATTAGTCTGTTTCTAAGCTAATCACTGGGCACAGATGGTTGATTATCAAGGCTAGACAGACTGACACAGATCTCTCTCCACTATCTTTATAATACATATGCTCAAAGCATCTTTCTACTCAGACCAGAAGCAGTTTTGGTAAATGAATCCAGGAATAAATTGTTTACATATGGATTCCATGTTCTTGTACAATATCTCACACACGGCCTCCTGGCCTCCTCGACCCAACACACTCTCTCTCTACCTCTCTCTCTCTCTGGACTAGACTTTGCTTTGGTTTTCCTGCAGTCCTTCACCTGTATAACCATCCCGCCTCTCACCTGGTATATATTACAACAGCTGCAGCAAGGCAGATGCCATATTTGGAGTAAGCTATACATTAACAGAGCCAGAGGTTGCTTCACCTCCCATCTACTCTCACTGACTTCAAGAATCTGAAATGATTTGGACTTCAGAAAAGGGGAGACAGATAGCAGGATTTTTACAACAAAAATTCACCCTGTTGGTTGATCAGTCATTGTATTTGCTTAAACATTAGTGTTCGGGCCACGCTCTGCATTCTTGAGTTAAGCTTCAGCAAACAAGGCCAGATCCGAGCTGGATTTTGGTTCCCTTTTCCTCCCTCCTACCCCCCAAGAGTAAATAAGGGTAGTCGGCCTAGGTGATCATGTGTTATAAACAGTGTACTGGCTGTGAAAACTGTGTGTTAGTGTTGGTTAGTGCTCTTGGAACCTAGCTGTTTTATGCATGCCTCCTATTCTTCATATATCAGATCCTCTGCCCATTGTGTTTTTCGTATTGGTATTGTGTTTTTAAACATGACGATGCAACACAAGGATGCTTATTGCCTAAAACACTGATTGTAATACTATTACGACAAGATAACAGATATCTGACGACCGTGAGGGATCCAGCGACATGGATAGCTTTACTGAACTATCAGAACTGGCTGCTACAGCAACTACTATCAGCACTGTTGCTGTGCAAGCCGGCAGGACTAAGATAGTACTCGCGGTACTCAGGGTGAGTGTTAAAATGGTGTTTTTTAATTATTGAAAATTTTGTTGTACAACTAATAAAGGGTGAAATTAATGACAGTTGTCACAGATGTCAGCTGGCCATATAGTGATGGAAAATATTTTTTATTGTTGAAAACTGACTTGTTGAGAGAAAAAAGTATTGAACTAATATTCTGTTATTGATTGTAATGGTATTCCTTCCTTATCCTTACGCCTGCTGTTCAGGTTGATAGAGGAAGAATTTCCTTGCTTATAAGCAACAACTTGTAGGCTATAAGTACATTCTTTAAACAATGCTTTATGCAGTGTACATAACAAGGATCCAAAGGATTCAAAATGGAAAAGTTTCAGTAAGTTTTTTCAAGAATTATATTTGAAATCATTTTAAGGATATCAGTAGAGGTTAGTGGCAAGCACAAGTAGGGAGGGGGGTCTTTATTTCTGTGACATTAGAAGTAGAATTGAAAGGAGGACTGTCAGTATGTAGATATTTCAGTTCGATGTAGGTTAAATAGTGCTGAAAAAACATACCTTGGACTGCGGATTAAATGATGAAAACAATTCATGCAGTGAGTTAAAACAATGCCCTGACCCTGGTAGAGGCTGCTTTTGACAGAAACTTGAGCCATTGTTGAGTCTGCTGTCAGGAATTAAGTGATCAGGCTTGTTGGTATAAGACTGGGGAGAGGAATGATTTCCATGCTGTGAATATTTCTTAGATCACGTCAACATCTCAGCAGTGACAACAGCATTATCATTTTACTTGAGCAACATTCTGATTTCCAGAGTAATTTTACCATGATGACTACTCTGTCATCAGTTCAAAGTTGTTTATTTTGATCTCGTGGTCCAGAGTAACAGATGCCCCCTCCCCAAATCTTCAAAACTGTTCTTGCACATGTAACATTGCACATTGCACATGGTCAGGTAACATGTATCTGTCTGCCTCATGATATGCTGCAACGATTACTCTGTAGCCCATAGGAAACCAGCTGGCTCACCAATTCCTCTCTCATGTGCCAGACTTTCGTATCTTACTGCATAAAGTATTAAAGCCTTGTTTCTATGTACTAAGAACTTTTGATGAAATGACATAAGTAAGATGATGAATATATGCCGAGATGAGAAGGTAAAGAATTGAAGTAATTGATTTTTTCCATCCCCTTTCCATCATTTGTTCAATGTCGAAATGATCATGTCATGCTCGTAGTTTTTCTCTGGAGGTTTAAGTGTATGCATATTGTGACACACAAATCCAGAACTTGCTCTTCTCTCCCTTTGGTAGAATGAGCTAATACAAATTGGCCACTGCCCCCCTCTATTTGTAAAACATTGTTGACCATAGTCATTGACCCCCCTCTTCTATTTGTAAAACATAGTGGACCATTTGCATGTGCAACAGAACATACATGTCCCAGTGACATAAATTGGTGGCCCATTTTACCAAGTGTCCAATTTAGTTATGTTTTGTAAAGAATCTTAAAGACTGTTTACCATTTTTTTTTCGGATTTTTTTCTCAATTCCTGTATAACAACTGATTTCCTTGACAATGAGATTTACTATCAGTGGTGACAGTAACCCTTTTAGGTATGTTAACTACATATTGTGGGTACATTGTTCTGAAAACAATTTTAGATCAATGTTGCAAAAACTGACCTGACGTAGTTGGATTGGCTATCTGATTTTAGCAGTCGGATATTAAGCTAATCCCAAAAGGTTCAGGCTTCCTGTAAAACAGTTACCCCAAGTGCATAGGTACCTAGTCAGGCAGTTAGACAGGATGACACCCCACCTGCGCTTACATAACCTCTGTCCAAATTGTTCTCATTAATATGATGAAATATAAGGTATTTTAATAGTGTAAGCTTAAAAATGTTCTCCTTAATATCAACTAAAATCATTTTCAAACCGAATCAAAGAGGTAGGTAGTTGGAGTATTTCTAGAACCTCTGGGCCATGCTGGCAAGCTATGCTAATCTTTATATAAGATTCCACCATAGTCCTGCCCCCTTAGCTCCAGGATGATATAGCAGTAGATCTGTTGCCTACGTTCTTAAATTAGTGTAAAACTGGTTTTAGTTCAAAACAGGGCTGGACACGCCCTTCTGGTCTATGGCAGAGACTGAAATGGTGAACATTGTTGGTTAAAAATTTGAACAAATGGTTTTCAATCTTGGCTAGACATAAGAACATTGATCTTGGCTTTATGGTTCATTAAAATTAGTAAAAAAAAGGCTGATTAACCCAACGTCCAGTTGGGCATTCCCATAAAGTGACCCATGTCTTGAACAAATTGGTGGCATATCTCAATAAATTACACAGTTAAGTGAAAAAGCAGGAGTTTTAGTGCACATAAATCTCTTTGATTTGTAACCCAGAGGTGACCTTAACCAAGGGAGCTCTTTGGTTTCTTCTCAATTAGAAATAATGTTGTAAACTGTTAACCATCTTGAATGCCTTACAGAACCGATATTCAACCAGAAATGGAGGCCAGAATTTTGTATATAATAATGAATTAAATTGCTGGATTGGTTTTATGGCAGCCATCATTATGAAGCTTTTAAAGGAAATTTGTATTTTTCATTTTTTTCAATATGATTGTTTTAAATGTAGGTGAATAATCTGTTTTAAAATATCATACTTGTGTACTGTTTGGGACCAATATTGAATTATTATTGGTGCCATAAAATATGATTCCTAAACATTGAGCTTGAAATAAAATCAGATGATACACTACGTTGTGAATAAATGGAGTGAAGTGGAGACATGATCAGGAAAGCATTGGGTATTTCTTTGCTACGTCATTTGACATTTAAGCATCTCAGATTTTATTTTAGCAGCTGATTTATTTAACATTGGAAATGTTGGCTTGACATATCACTATATGATTTAAAAAGTTACATACCTGTCTGAGGTTTACACTGTAGAAGCAAATGTTGTCAAAAATTTGGGCAGCTCAGGTTGGTTTTTAGTGTGCACTAATTGCAAATGAAATGACATTAAAAGGATCATGTTTGTTTTGAAATTAAGCTTCTGGAATGGCAGTCAACTATTCCCATACTAAATGCACCAAATGTACCTTCCATCACTTCTAATATTTTTTATGATAATCCAGTATTTAACAGTGAACCAGATATGCCTGCCCCCTACAGTAGAAAACTCCCAGATTTCCTGGAGATGATCTGCTACATCTGTTTAGCTTATCTGAGGATTAGATCATCCAAAGGAGTGTACTTATAATCAGGATGCTCATAGGCAACTCCTAGAAATTCTTGGGCAACATCTATCACGTCTAACATAATTCCTATAAACCTGATATATGGCACAAAAGCCAAAAGTATCTTGGAAAGATTTCAGGTAATTTGGCGTTGTGCCTGTCTTGAATTGCGTCTTTCAGACTGATAGAATTTGGGCAGCCATTTTGGACTTGTTATCTTCACACTTTCATGGAGAAGAGCTATCTCTAAATTAGTAATATATATATAAAAGGGAAATGAATTGGCAAAAAGTAAATGTATTACTTATAAGCTGAATTATTTCTGGAAAGATTTCAGATAATTTGGCATTAAATGTGAGACTGATGCATTTTGTAAGGGATTTTGGACTGTTGAGGTGTGGTAGCAGGAAAAAGCAATTTGTAAGCTGGTTTAGAATGATATGGCTGGAAAATGAAAATGATAAACATTAATCAGTATCTTATGTCAACTCCTTTTTCTAATTTTTTAAAGCTTGTTTCTATTTCTTTAGAAATTATGAAATGTTATTTCAAATTGCTAGTTTCAAAACACTCTTGAATCAAATCTCTAAACCAAAGTCTGGTAGAACCCTTTTGAAGATCAGTTGGAGAAAAATTGGCATTTCCCTCTTGGTGAAGTATTTCATACAGTAATGAAATGAAATTCCCTTTTTGTAAATTTGAATTAGTGTTTACTAGAAACTTGATTGTTTAAGCAGGGCATTAGTGCATAACCAATGGTTTTGTGAAACATTATACAAACAACATCTAATGTTATGCAATGGTCATTTTTATCAGTGAGTCGAGTTGCGAAAGACAAATATTAAAAGGTTCTGTACATCAAATATCTTAACAGCTGCTATTCTTTAGACCATTATATGAAAAATTAGGATAATATATTAGACATGATAATATGACTAAACCTCTATAGTGTTTAAAGTCATTTATTGTTTATTCAAGTATGCATACACGTGCACATGCACAAATACATGTTCTTGTAGGTACACAGAAACACTCTTTTAATTAAATAGCTATGATGGTATATTTATTGTTATTTGTGTTTTTATCCCATCTTAGTTTTTGCCTGAAACATATGAAGTCAAAACAGTGATGGGATAAAAAAAAACAAATAGAAAGAGTAGCATTCAAAGTAAATTTATTCTTAAGTTTAGACGTCAGAGCAGAGGTGTTTGTTTAGAAGACATTCAAGGATATAGCAAAAAGATCAAATGTTTATGTGCTATGTTGCCTTTCAGGGTGTAAACTAGGGTATTCATAGATATAAGTCACAGGTTGACTTTACCTTGTTCACTTCGAGTCAGTACACTACTGAATTGAACTGAAATCTTAAATTCCTATTATATGGGGCTGAAAACTATTTTCTTATAAGGAGGATCAAGTTTTGGTAAGGTCAATCAACAACTCAACCAGTTCTTGGCCATCAAAATTTTTCTTTGCTACTTTTTTCTGCAGTACATAAAAAAGTAAATAGATAGAAAGATAAAAAAGTAAAAAGTAAATAAACTGGAATCTGAAGTGATGGGTGAAGCATGGCAATAATTTTAGCTGGCATCTTGATTTGAGGTCATAACCCTCAGACTTGAGAACCACCCTGCAAGTGTTATGTATTATTTATGTCTCAGTTGTCAACTTTATTTATCAAAGAATGTAGATTAGGTACCCTGGATATCATAAGGGTAAATATGAATTTGAAATTCTGGCACTCATTTCTCTCTGCCAGCTACAGAAAAGCATCATGTTTGTCCTGGCAAGGATGCATTAAACTGTTATTTCTTCAGATTATGTGTCCCAATCTTATTTAGGGTGATGTGGAGGACCCAAGATTTGAGAAAGACTCCACCAAAATTACTTTCTGGATTAATATGTACTGGTCCTCATGGAGTTAGTGACAGACTCACATTTGACCTTGACACTGTTAGAAATAAAATGCTCAGGCAATTAATCCCATATTGGGCAAGATTGAAATGGCATGTACATCTGTATATGAAATGGGGAAGTATCACATAAACATTGTACTGGTTGTTTCAGATTGGGTAGAAGGTTTACAGTGGTGGGTCAGGAAGTCTATTTCTTTTACAGTAGTCCAACCACCAGTTTCCATATGTTTAAAGTCATAGGGGGAATACAAGTTCTAAATAATCCCTTAAATCAGTGGGAAACTCACCCTCTCTGTCCTATCTAAATATGCCTAAACACATGAGATATGTTTTTCAAATTGTAATCTTTTGTAATTATAAGCAATTATAAGCTTTTATGCTTATAATTCTGACTGTTGATGAAGCCCCTTTGCCTGTATAGAAAAGTATGATTTCAATGGTGGAGAAAAATGACCTAGCTAGAAAACTCCAAATCTGTATCTCATATTTTTTATTAGCAAGGGCTACATTCATTAGTAAGTCTTTGATATAGGGACAGATATAGGGAAAGTTAACACTATTTTCTTATCGTTGAAAATTTATCACCTGCTGTTTTACCAGCTAATTGCCGAACACCTACCTGGGAAAATGTTATGCTTAGCTAATCATGATTGCTTGAATGTTTTGCATACTTTTGGCAGGTATATTTTTAACTGTTTAATGTACAGTCGAATAAAACATGCCATTTATCATGTTAATTGACTGGTGGGAGAAAAAAAATCCTAGAAAAAATATCTCAAGACTGTGGTTTAGTTTAGGTTTCTAACACAAACGTTTTGGTAAGGGCAACCAACAACTAAAAAAAAAGAAATCCCAGTCTTTACTAATCTGTTATTAGTTGGGTAAGGAATTTAATTGATGCTTTACCAGTTGAAATTTAAAATTAAATTTAGGATCATAACTAAGGCAACTAGCAGTCATTCTTAATTCAGTTGAAAGGGTTAGAAAGTTAGCATTTTTGTAGATTATTTTTGAAAATCTTTTAAATTTAGTTTATATTTTTTAAATAAGACATTCCCACCTTTCTTGAGAGTGAGATCACTTTCCTAGAATAACACCACTTCAGCCCTCAGTTTCCTATACAAGGCAGTATGTGCACACAGTCAGAAACATGATGATTGATGCCAAAGAATTGAACTTTTTGGAAATTTGCCATCATAGGCAGTGAAGTGTGATTGGAGCATGTTGTACAAGTAATTTATTACTAACTTGAAGCTTCTAATGTGATTTTTGAAAATTTGATAGTTTTGATTAAAGAGATATGGGAGAATAAGGAATGACTTCTGTGTTTGGATTGGTTATCATTTGGCTGCCAAGATGATGCCAAAGTCTGATCACTGATTTATGCATAAATATATTATAAAGGTATTGTGTGTATAATGACCATGGATTTTGTTTATCAAAATATTGCATCTCCAGATAGAACTGAAGGTTATGTAGATATTAAAATAGAGCAAGTATTTAGTTTACCTGACATGTTGGCTTATTGGCACCAAGTTTACTCTTAGGTTTATTTTCAAGGACAAAAAACAGACCCGCTTATTATTAGTAATGGTTTTTCTGGGGTGCATCACCAGCAGTGTGCCTGTGCAAAAATAACACACCTGGATAAAAAAATCATATATATATATATATATGTATGTTTGCTTCTCACCTCTTAACACGTGTACAGGGTCAGAATATTATACAACTTCTTGTTTTTATTGATTTTTTTAGATGTATAAATTATTATTTTTTTGTTTATTTGGGATGAAACATTGGACAACATAGGGTTAAGGAATGAAAAGCAGCAGAATACAAATGAATAAAATCACAAAATTATAAAGAAGTCATATTCTTTTGTTTAAAAGTGTTCTTCACCTTTGCATAATATACTGTTGTTTCTGAGCAGTTGAATCAGGTATTCAAATTCCTGTCATTAATTCTTAGTCTGTATCTATATATGTTCCAATATGTTAGAGTTCCCAATACTGGCATAGTTTCTTCTGAAAGCAATGAGTAGAGGCAGTTTTGTAATTACAGATATATAAATGATATTGCCTTTTTTATCTCAGAGCATCAAGTGTTGACAAGTTTCAGAACATTTTTTTACATATTGAACATAATTTTTTCCCCCTTTTAAATGATGTTCATATTTTCCATTTCATTTTAGAGCAATGAGTGGCTGCGAGTGCGTGTCAACCAAATGGAACCAGACCTCATGGAGGTTGGCGCCACTCTTGAAGAAGCTATTAAACTACGACAAGAACATGAAGAACTTCTACATAAACTACATGTAAGTAAAAAGTACTGTTCTTACATGCTGTACCTATTTTACTGTTATTTATGAAAAAATCAATCGTATATAACAAACTGAGTAAGTCTGTGTTTTATTTTGCGCACTTCATGCAAAGGTATGGGAATTGGGAACAATCTTTATTTTGACTGAAGTTGTGTTTCCTTCATCTTAGTATGATGTGCAATCTGTTAGGATCACACTTAAGAAATCCTTCAGTGAGAGAACAACCCAATTCCTAGATCTCCTATTGAATGATGTTGAATTTAGATTCTCTATTTGAAATATCACTCTAAGACTTATTTTATTTTATTTTGGTACTGGGGACTCATTTATTGATATAGAATTTTTAAAACCTGCCACAAATATCTTTACATTGTTGAAGCAGCAGTCCTGCATATTGCTTGAAAAAAGGCAGGATATAAATAGATTTAAATCATGTACTTCAGTGGCAGATATTCTGACACCCATAATAGCCAAAAAGGTAGGAGTCATCTTACTTTCTTTATTGTGAAGTGTAAAGTCTATCCAGATAGGTCTGATGTAGAATTTGTATGATGACATGAATGCAGGCCAACATGGTAAGCAGTTGTATGAATATTGGCAAAATATATAGTTTTATGCTTTCTTAAGAGCATTTCAAAACACTGATAAAATTATAAATTACTTTGATACATTTAAGATTTAATTTGACAATGATATTCCAGTTGAGAAGAATATTGAAGCTGTGAAAGTTTGGCCCAAGTTTAGTGATAATGAGTGCTTGGGGGATCTATTGGAATTTCTTTTTTTGGTATCTGGTTGCTGTGTGATGGGCATATATTTGCAGTCTAACAGGTTAGCTAGGTAAATTATATATATCTAGTGAATGTAGTTTAGTCTGAAGTGAACTGTAAATGTTGTCACACATCTGAAACAAGGAATGGAACTCAGGGAGGAAATGGCATTATTAAACATCTTGTCATGTTTGTTGTTTGTCCCATCAGCCTGTGGGATGCAATTTGGAAAATAGAGATTCAAAATTTTTGAATATATTATATTAAGGTAAGGTGTGTATTTGTAGAATTTGGAGACATATACAAAAGATTTACGAAGACACTTGGCTTTCATACATGTGCATTAAATGATGATTTTTGGTCCAGCTTGTTACAAGGATAAACACATACACAGAAACGTGATGCGAAAGGAGAGAGATGAAGGCCCTTGGAAAGTTCTCAGACTTCATCATACCTAAAATAACTTCACCATTTTCTGCTTCAACAAAATGTAGGTTGATGTTACTTACAGTATACTTTATGTAATGCAAATCCACTTTAAACAGACTTGGTATACATCTTAAGAAGAGCAGCTACAAGGTGAAATCTCTGAAGTGATTCATTCCTCTTGGCACTGACCTTTTTCCATTACCTGGCAAAAACAGCCATTACCAAGATTCCAACTGTTAGCATCCTACGCCTGGTAAAATTTTTAGCAGGTCTATTTACATGAAATGTGTAGGATGAGTTGTTACAGAGGTTTCTGATAGCTCCTTTTTTAGAAATTGAGAGAATAAAGCAAAATTAAAGTTTGTCATGTGTTTTGGGTAAAGTTGGTTGTTTAATGAAGCCTTTGTATATGAGGTTCAATTGTGGCGAAAACAGAGAACATCATTGCTGTAGTTGCCCTGTATCTCACCTAGCACATTGTGTTTCACTGCTCTCTGTGTTCTGTGGCAGGTTTCACAAAAAAACTTAAGATCAGATATCTGCCTTAACTTTCAGACCATAGTTTTTAGTCTATTTTGCTATATGATTGATTAACAGTGGTCCTTTAAATGAAATTTTGCATTTATTTTTTGACATTTTAAGACCAGAAACTAATTTTTTTATTTAGTAGATAACTACAGATTTGTCCTGATTGAAGCAGACTAAAAATTTGAACTTTTAAAAAGTTTTTTTAGTGAGACATACCCCAGTGTAGGTAGTGACTGTAAACAAGATGCCTTTGATTTTATTGATGCTAGGTTACTCATACTTTGTATACATATACTCAAAACTGTCCTTAACTTGGCTTAATTGATATATTAATGCATTCTGTTAAGCATATGAAGTTTTATTTGCAACTGTTTTTTTTCAACTTTAATAAATAAACTTGTGGTTTTTGTTACAGTAGAGTAGAACAATGATTTAAAAGAACATTCAAGATGAAAATGAAATTTGGATAATTGTATACAGTAATGTATTATCATTTGGAAATAAGCCAAATTGTATATCCATAATGACTGTAATTCCCAAACCTGGCTTTACGAAAGGTATAATTATTTGCATTCAGTCTGAGAATTCAGCAATGCTCCATCTATAAACCATCAAAATACCTGTGCTCTTTAAAGTTTCCTTTAAAGTTTTAACCTCAGTTCAGCATGTGAACATCTGATATTTACTCTAGCTAACTGTTTCCTGGAATTCACCCGGCCACATCAGCTGCAATCATGTCAAAGGCAATAGAAGTTTATAGGAAACCAGCGGCTTACCTCCTGGCAAACAGCTTTCAAGAACTTGGGGGCCTTCTAATTATGGTTATGTTTTTGAAGATCTATATATTGCTTATAATGTAGAAAGTATGCTGTTTTACCTGGTGAACAGATTCCAAGACCTTGATATTAAACTGAAGGCCCTGTCTGAGTAGAAATCTGTTTTTGAAGATTTATATTGATAGTAACTGAATACCATGGAGCCTTGCTGGTGAACAGATTTCCAGGCCTTACTGTACAACTGAAGGCCCAAATTAATTATAGCCATTGTTCTGTTTTTGAAGATCCAAATTGTTAGTAATTGGAAAAAAGTGTTTTGTGAGGTGTGAAGAAATAAGGGCGTGTAAAGTTAGTTATCAGTGGAGAGTGAACTAGGAGTCAGGTGCTGCTGCTGGGATTGCATGGCTATCTGAATGCTTCATAGGCAAGTGATGTTTTTTTTATATTAGTTAACATATATGGTTTTTTTTAGAGAGAGAGATATTTGTATTAATTCATCGACTAAAGGGTATTGGCACTGCTGAAATAGATGCACTGTCAGGAAAAAAATGGTCCCAGTGCTTTGATTAATAAGTCATTTAATTAGAACACACTTTGAAATATCCATGAAAATGTTTTATTACTAATTTTAGCCATTTTTGGGCAAGAACCATATTTCAAACTATAAAAATACTTTTGTCTTCCAAGAAAAGTGCTCCATGAATTATGATTATCATTCGTGATTAGATAGGAATTAGCGTCTCAGTATATGCCTTTTAATGTGCCATGTTTACATAAGGCTTTTTATTTCAAATGTCACAGAGTTCAGTTTTTATATGTCACCCACAAACAAGGTTCGTCAACATGCGCTCACCCAGGATCACACTGTGACAGTCGCAGTTCACTCTCAAAGAAGGNTGTCTTCCAAGAAAAGTGCTCCATGAATTATGATTATCATTCGTGATTAGATAGGAATTAGCGTCTCAGTATATGCCTTTTAATGTGCCATGTTTACATAAGGCTTTTTATTTCAAATGTCACAGAGTTCAGTTTTTATATGTCACCCACAAACAAGGTTCGTCAACATGCGCTCACCCAGGATCACACTGTGACAGTCGCAGTTCACTCTCAAAGAAGAGAGAACTTTCAATCACTTCAATCAATATTTATCATTGCCAAACCTTAAGGTTCTTAAGAGGTGTTTAATTTTTACCTGTGCATGGAAAATTCAACACTTAAAGCCTTTACCTAGACATGTCTTAAGCAGTTTGCCGAACTTATTTGTCTGAGGGAATTGTTTGATGTGTGCTCAGGTAAATGAAAAATGGAATAAGTTTGTAATCTATCTGACAGATTCAGAACAAGACTTGTCTCATTGAAGTGCTTAAAATAGAAAATCACAAGTGTCTGGTTAGTGTGTCATTTGGACCTTTTGTTGGAGGGTGAGCTGCAGTTGAGTGAAAGAAATTGCAAGATGGCTGAGAAGTTGCAGTGTTGTTTGTAATGTAAGTAGGTCCAATTGTTGTATGTTTTGTTATAATCAGATTCAGAATGTACCAGTGGATATAATGAAAAATTAAATCTAGTATTGGATCTTGCTTTGACACCCCTGGCATGACAACTCCAAATCATTTGACCTGAAGAAGGCCTTGCGATAAGGTAGAAATGTCGTGATCTACGTTTCAACATAAGATTCAGTACTCAATTTAATTTTCATATTTTGTTTGTATAATATAACTGGATTAATCAAAAACATTACTTGGAGGCCTCACCCGTTCAGTAAAGACCATTGTTATTAAAAATCACAAAATATTGAAGGCAGTGCTTGTATTAATAAGAACTGGCAGTATTTAATAATTCTCATTTGTTTGCTCAGATGGAAGAAGTTATCATTGAATTTTGAAAATAATGTGGTATTTTACATGAATCTTGCATTGAAATATTGAATATGTGTGGAATCAGCAGTTTTTATTCCTATTTTGCATACAGTTGGGTATTTATCAATTTGGAGTTTTTGCTCTTGTAAACAAATATAACTAAAATGGTTTTAAAAAAATGTTTTTAAGACAAATAACTTGAAAAAATGTATTATGATTTGTTGTAGTTGTATCACATTACATTAACAATAACACATATAACTTATTTAGACTGACTGATTAATGCAAGGAGGAATTTTTTTACCAGCACTGTTGATACGGCTCTTGATTCTCTATTCTTGGAAAAGATATCGGTTGTTTTTGCTTGAGGCCATTGTTATTTATGAACAAATGAACTTTGTGTTGGAGATTTCTTTCTTGTAGAAACAAATTGGATTCTTTGCTCAGTATGTTGTGGTTTTACAGGAAACTTGTGCTCTTCAAGATACTGGTAATTGGATGTTGCCTCTTGTGGCATTCTAAACATCTGAAGTTTATTAGCCACATATTTCCATATTGTTTAGTGTGTAGTCTTTTTTTGTACAGTATGTAGTTAACTCAGTGTGCATTGCATAAGGCTCTGTTCCTTGGGAAATCTTGCCTGTTTGTGTGCTTTTTCTGAGCAAAGCTTGTTTTCTTAGCTTATGTACATTATACATTTATAGATAAGTCTATATAAATCTGTATTAAAGGATAGAATGATTGGGTTCATAACAGTTTAGCTTGTTGGGTTCTGTGGTAGATGGAGCGGGCACCTTTCATGACACACTACTAGATGTGAATTTAGGATCAGACAATAGTGGGCACTTAAGACTTCTGAATGGTTTGTAACATTACTCAGAATTTTAGTTCAAAGAGTTCAAAAGATTTTTATTTCATGATGCTCTTGATAAAAAAAATCTTGGGTAGAGTTCATCCTGTTTTTTTTTCAGAGGTGGGTATGCCCAGGGCATTTTTTGCTTATGCAAATATACAAGCTCCAATTGGCATTGGATACATACTCAGTTTTGTATCTCTCATCTTAAAATTTTTTCCCAGCCTTTTTTCTCAGGATAAGCACTGATATATGTATACAAGGTTTATTTTGCTGGCACATACGGATACATTCTAACATGAGACAATTAGACAAATCTTATTGTTGTATTATGCACTGATAGTTTATTTTCAAAATAATGAGATATAAAACTTTAACCCTAGGACAAGCAACACCAGATAACAGAGCTTCTTGCAAGAGCGGATGAGTACGTCGCCCAGGAGAAAGCATACAGTGAAGTGTACGAAGCCATGGCAGAGTCCCTTGGGGAAGCATGGAAGGACCTGAACAGCCAGCTGGAGACACGACGTCTGCTGCTGGACCAGAGCATTGCCTTCCATCAGAGTGCTCAACAGGTACACACTTTGTTTGGAAAAATGATATCAGAGATGATTAGATTATGTAATTCAAGCATTCCAGTTATTGCAGTGGTTGTTTATTTATCTATTTATATGAGTTGTGTGTGTGTGTGTGTGTGTGTGTGTGTGTGTGTGTGAGAGAGAGAGAGAGAGAGAGAGAGAGAGAGAGAGAGAGAGAGAGAGTTAGGCTTTCTCCTTAGTTGTAAATTTTGCACTTGTTCACCATATCTGCTTATTTTTTTGCAGAAGATAAATTCTGTGGAGCATTTGGCAAATATTTTTTGTTGAGTATAAAATATTTATAGAGTATAAAAGTATTTTAAGTGTATATTCTCTGCTTCTTTCAGTTTTCTGAGAAAATGGAGCAAGCCCAGAAGAACTTCAGCCATGTACCACTTGCACAGGATGTGGAGATGGCAAAACATTTGCTCCAGCAACATACAGAGATGAAAAAAGGTATGAATTTGAAATGATTGGGAAAAAATGTTTAATTTGTTATTTGGTGTCATGATCTTGCTAAAGAAGTAGAATTGGGTAGAAGCTTTATTATTTTATTTGTTAGCTGGACAAAAGATACATATTTAAAATAACTGGAAAAACCTGAAAGTAAGGTGCATAATTATTATTGTGACTCTAAATAATAAACCAGGTTGTAACACTAATTAAAGATTTTTTGTGCACATTAATTGAAAACATTTAAAAATTAATATACTTTGTTTATTCATTTGAAAAATGATATGTTAAAAAAGCAAATCTACTTGAAAAAAAAAGAACAACAGAGAGAAAAAAGTACCCATTTTCTTTGCAGGAATTCTCGAAGCTTCTATGCAGACATTACAACAAGGTCAAGAACTACTGGACAAGATCCGCGTAATGGGTCAGCGCTCTGACCTCCAGAACCGCCATGCCACCACGGCTGCCTGCTACGGCATAGAACACTTGCTAGAACTACTTCATGACCGCAGACGTCAGCTGGAGGACCTCTGGCTGCAGCGTAAGGTTCAACTGGAACAGTGTCTACAGCTGTGTCAGCTGGACCAGGAGTGCTCGAAAGTGTTGAACTGGTACCAGCAGGTGGGAGGAGGTTACCTCAGCAAGACTGACCTTGGTGACTCTGCCATGGTGGCACAGATGATGCATGAAGATCATGCCAGATTTGAGATACAAGCAAAGGTATGGAACGTTCTTTTTTAAGTGCAATTTTCAAACCGTTAATGATATACATAAGCATGTGTTATTTGTGGGACTTTGTTATAAATAAAGTACACGCATAGCATAATACCATATATTGAGGTTCAGTATGTTGTCAACACATTTTCTGTTAAATTTGTTTGTTCAGAGCAAGGTAACTCTACATACAATACTTCGCTTAAAATGGGAAGCCCATTTTGTTGTAATTTGCCTGATATGAACATTCTTTATATTTTCATCTTTACAGGAAGCTCACGATACCGTACTTCGCCTGGTTAGAACAGCAGACCAGCTGATCCACAGTACCCACTACGACTCTGAGGGCATCCGCTCCAGACTACACCGAGTCGACAAAGTCTCCGAGGAGTTCATGCAGGAGATGGAGAACAGGAGAAAGAACCTGGCTATGGCAGTTTCCTTCTACAAACAGGCAGATGTGGTATGTAGTAGCTAGTCTATTTGCGTTGGTATTAGTTTGAAAAAGGGGCAAATTGTCCTTAGAGGATTTTGTATGTTTTCAGAACCTATGAAAGAGTCTACTTTCATGAGTTGTGTACATTGGCAACTCGTCAAACTTTTTTTTAGTAAAATCTTGTTTATATGGCTGTTGCCTTGCTCCTTTCTCCCCACACACATACACACTATATGACATAAGGTAAAAGAATAAATTGAAAAAAGAAAATCATATATAAATGAATTAATAAATGGATAGATGACTTAATAAATTATGATAAAACCCAAAGTATGAAAATCAGTCACATTTATTTATTTTTTCTGTACTTCCAGGCTCTTGACAAGCTTGGTCAGGTGGAGATGGAACTGAACAGAACAGATTTACCCAGGAACAGCACGGCTCTTGTAGAGCGCCACTCACAGCTGTCCAGCACCATAGCAGAGGTATCTGCTGCCGCACTCCGCGAGGGTCGTATCCTATTAGAGAGGGTCCATAGGGACGACCCAGGAGCCAATGGTGTTAGGACAAAGGTAAGGAAGGGGTATTTTCAGTTGGCAAGTTAGTTTTTTTCCCAGAATTTTGCTGGAGATGATGGAATTGTGAAAGATGGGACAGTGCCAGTGCTTCAGATAAATTTAAGATAGACACATTTGGGGGAAAATGTTCAGTGTACTTCATTTCATTTTAGAACATATCTTATGTGAGATCACTTTATGTCCACACTGTTCATCTCCATAAGAGGATATGCCAGAGAAATTCAGATTTTGTTTCCCATTAAGATGTGATGTAGAACCTTTTTCTTTTGAAAACTGCTATATCACTGATGTTCTGCTCTCCATTTAGATGAGACTTCTGCAAGAGACTTGCTCTCGCCTGGAAACCATGTGCCGAGCCAAGCCATCAGAGCAGACGACAGGGGGTCCATCAGTGGGGGCCTTCCAGGAACAATACAACAGCGTTCAAAACTGGATATCAAACATAGGCCATAACACTTTGACCAAGCATCGGGACCTTGGAGGGTCATTATCTGATGCTCAGGACTTCCTGGACGCACATCGCCATTTGGAAAAAGACCTACAGACAAAGAGCTACGAGTTGCAGACATTGGCCAGCTCTGCGCAGGCCTTGGTCAAATCAGGGGACCAAGGTTCAGCACAGATGGTGGTTGACCGTACTCGGGCTCTTAGTGAGGAGTGGAATAACCTGCAGTTTACTGTGGAGAGGCGAATCAAGCTGGCCTTGAGTTATGTCTCCTTCCACAAGGTGGCCAACCAGGTAGGTTGAGAAAGTATGACATTTCTCAACGTGTTCATTCTTTTCTGTCAGTAAAAGGGTGTGATTTGTGATTGGGAATTTGTACAAGTTCAACAAAGGTCACTGTAAAGATGAAGAAAGAATTAACTTTGTATATAGATAAATGCATTTAAGAAATAGAAGAAATAACAGCTAACCCATAATCAATGGACTTGTGAATTGAAATGCTGTATAACAATTTCATGCCATTCCCAATTTCATTCTTGATATTTTTATTGTTTTACATTTAGGTCAACCTCAACTTCGACAGTCTTGACGAAAGCTTTAAAGTTGACAAGGAGGAGATTCAGTTCATCACTGAGCCAGCTGTCAAGCACATACAGGAGAAATGGGTCACCACACTCCAGATGTTCAGAGAGGCTGAACAGAAGGGAAGAAACTTCATCTCGGACTCATCAAATGTAAGTTATACATACAAAAATAAGTAAGGCATAATATGTCAATGGTGGTAATGTTGGAACATAATGTTTGGAAGCAACTGTTATCATTTTGGAATTATTATATATTTTTTTCAGAAAAAAATTTATTTGCTCAGACTACAGAAGTTCCTTGGATAAATGAATTTTGCTTTATATTCATTTATAACACTTAATATTTACAGGTCCAGGGTGACACCCGCTTAGAAGTAAGGCGTTCAGTGGCAACCACAGAAAGCATACTGACAACTCTTCAGCAGAGAAAATCCCATTTCACTGAGTGCTATGAGTCATGGCAGCTCCGAGTGTCTTCTGGCAAAGAGTTCAAAGTCCAGTGGCACCAGTTTGTAGAAGCCGCCAGAAAGGTAACAAAAAGAAAAAACTATACTAAGTAGAAACTAAAATATTTTCATGCTATTTTATATTTTAAAAAGTTTCAAATGTGATTACTGCAGTTACAAAACCTAAGTAAGAGTAAAGAGTAGAATTTTGTTTATTTAAGATGACGTTGATAAAAAGTGCTGAGATTTATAGATTATGGAAATGATTTTTAAGAGAAATGACACTATGGAAATTGAATTACAATAATTTTCCATACAATATGAATTCTACTAATAACTGGTTTTATGAAAACTATAACCATTTAATTGCACTTTGTTAAGGTTAGTTCATGCACATTTAAATTTTATTTTGTTTTAACACTGTACTGTAATACATTTATTAACACCAAGTTTAATAAAAGTTTAAAAGAAATAATCAAGCTTACTAAAGTTTTTAAAAGTAGATTAAAAGTAGATGCAAGATTAATTGTTTTTATAATTTACTGTACATCTCACATTGTTCTTTTGAATAACACCTTAATTCTAAACAGAGATTAACCCAGTTGAATAAAGATATTCTCAATCCAGACATCCTTGGGGATTATACTCTGAATCCAGGCACCCCTCTGTCAAGGCTAATTTGATAAAAAAAAGCTGCAGCATTTGTCCTAAATCTTTCAAAAGTTTGCTTTGTGACATTTTTATTGGTTATAAATAAAAAATAACTTCCTTTTTGTGGAGATTATACTTTCAGCAAAATGACTGTTATGTATATGTGCATATAGACCACTTTCACTTGTCAGGAGGTTAGTAAAAGTTTATCATTCAATATATTTGGGTTTTATTCAAAAGAACAATGTCCAGAATAGAATAACTGCTTAAAGTATCAGCTTCACATAACACAGCATTGGGGCTGCTTTTCTTTCCCAGACTATTGACTGGGTGATGAGGATTGAGAATGACTTTTTCCCAGTGATAGCTGGTGAACTGGGTTCTTCCCTGGAGAATGCTCAATATTACCAGAAACAGTTGGATGAATATGTGCCTACTTACAAGGTAGATATTTCATTAATGACTAACTACAGGAGGTGGATGGTTGTGACACACCAAAGGAGATAAGGTAGTGGTGAATTTGCTGCAACAAAGAAGGCTTGGGGGTTTGATTTTGGTTGCAGGATCTATATTAGATTTGTAAACAATTTTGAAGGCATTTTTGCTTTGGATTGGTGTCAAAAAATTGTTTGCTGACAAATTTAGGTTTTTTCTTTGATTGATAGACTTAAAAGGGATGGGAACTTTTCATCTTGTGAAAAAGATACCAAATCCTGCAGGAAAGATATACATATTGTAATATTTTACCAATAAAACCTCACAGTTGCAGCAGGTTAATGTTAATCTTGGTGGTGTCTTCTAGTCCCATCCACCTTTTAAACCAATGTTCTCTCAACGTCATTGTTGTCATGTTATTTGTACAGACCATAGATTGGATAATGCGGGCAGAGAAAGACCTTTTTGCTCCCAACATTGCTGCAGACTTAGGCAGGTCAGCAGAGGCTGCTCAGACTGCGCAGCAGAAACTAGAGCAGTTTGGGCCAACAGCAAAGGTATATTCCTCACTATTGGGATATATGGAATGGTGGATGGATTTTAAAAGCACTAAAAAGAAGATGATATTGTAAAATGTTTGTCGTTTTTGGAAAAATTTATGTAATAGTAGTATGTAACACTAAAAGTAGAAACGTTCTATATGCTCAATTTTTTAAAGAGTTAACTCTTAGCACCAGTGATCATTGTTTTTGAAAACTTGACAAAGAATGATTCCAGTGACAGGATCACCTTCTGATTCATGGTATGAGTGGGAGTTATAAGAAAGAAAGAAATTTCTTAAAATTTCACCTAAAACCAGTGTCACAGTTGCCAGAATAAAATCTTAGTCATATAAATTTCGGGATTGTATCAATCCATTCCAGGTTATATGTCGTAAGTACAATCCATTCCTTTTTTTGCACTTCCAGAAAGCCCAGGCAGAAATTGAGAAGCACCTGCAAACAGCAGAGATGTTGGCTCTCAAGGGCGACACCAAAGGGCAGAAGGATCAGATAGTTAACGAGCTTCTGAAGGTCCATCAACGCTTTCAGGCCAGAATTACAGAATATCAAATCCTCCTCAATATGACCATACAGTTCTACAAAAACCTACACCAGGTAGGCAGAGTTACTGAAATTGATATATGATCATAATGTATTAAAATGTGGGTCACATATCCTGTTACATAGTATGCTCTAACAAGGATATTTTCAAGTAAGATTTGTAGAGAAAACAACCTCAAGTACCTCTTTGTGTGTTGCTCCCCCAAGTGCCTAAGGACTGATGGTTATTTTTTCTGGACAAATAAATAATTTAGAACCTAATGATGACACTGTATACTATTTATAGCACTTAGATGAAGAATAGAATAACTAAATAAATTAAAAGATATGCTGCTTCTTTGCTCAAAATGAAAAAGACAAATAATCAAAGTTTGATAATTTTCAAGTTGCTCTTGAAATGGAAGCGTACGTATTGACTAGTAGTTTGATTATGGTAAAGAATAAGTATTGATATTTGAGAAACTAATTTTCTAGGTTGACAAGCTGATTGAGAAAACAGAACAAGCTTACAAGCAAGCAGAACTCCCCAATGATGTGTCCAGAGCTGAGCAAATGCTCAGTGAACACTTAGCAAATAAAGATCAAGTCAAGCAACTTATCAACTTCACTGCGGGTGAAGGAGAGCAAATTGTAGTCAGAGTCCGCCAACAGGTAAGCCTCTTGGGTTGACAATGCTACACATGCACACATTCACAGTTACTGTTACTGTTACTGTCAGACTACTAAAAACATGGATTTTCAAAATTTCCAGAAATGAATGTGAATGTAAGCAGCTAGGTATAGATTAAAGTTTTAATGATGCTTTAAGTTTTTCAATGATCAGTTTTAGGATTATTTTATGCCCAGAATAATTTTATATATATCCATCCATTTGTTTCTCTCCAGGATTCTGAAGAAGCTGCAAAAGAAGAAGTCCAGAAGGTTCTAGAGATCACCGAAGAACGCAAACAGCACTGGGAAAGAGCATGGGATGAGCAGAAGAACAGACTGGAACAGAACGTCCAGCTCTGCCAGTTCAACTTTGATCTCAGACAAGTAAGTACCATCATTTCTATACTTCATCATAGCACTGAATAATTAATAATTTTTGTTAGATGTTTAAATTTTTTACATTATATGTAATTCATTTTTTTTGTGTTTTTTCAGAAGCACATATTGAATTACTTGTTATCTGAATACATTTTACTTGTATTAGTTCTTTAAAAACTTTGTTAGATGTAGATGCTTTATGAATATGGAAACCAATTTTAAAAAAATGACTACTATACTCTTTGAATATTTTAGGTGCACAGAGAAATAGATGAGCTGTCCCACCAACTGAGAACCAAGCATGGAGACTATGGAAGCTCTCTTCCCCAGGCTAAGATGACAGCAGAGGCCTTCAGGCAGTTTGAAATGACAGTTGCTGTAAGTTATGGTTTTAAGGACAATGTGAAGATAAAGTTTTTGCTCACTTTTGATCAGTTTAAAAAATATGCAAACTTAACTATTACATTTAAGTGTATTTTAGACCACTGGGTATTGAAAGATAGATACTCTGATTTAAGTTAAATGATAGAATAATATTTGTTCACTTTATTTTTAAAGATGGTCAAAAGAAGCTTCCAGTTGATACTATCAAAACTTGAATATTGCAATTGAATACTATTTCACAGACAAGTTATATAAATTGTTTTCATGTCAAATGGTTGTTTCAATCTGCAGCTCACCCAAAAGAAGATACAAAATTTCAAGAGCACAGCAGATATGATGCTCAAAAACCAACACTATGACTCCCACAGAATCAGACAGGAACTAGCCCACCTAGAGCAGAAATGGAGCTCATTCCACACTAATGTCCATGAATATAGAGATGCTATAGATACCTCTGTGAAATTCTTCAGACTATTAGAAGAGGTAGGGCAAACATGCTGTTTATAAGATATTATTTATTTTATTAAGCATATTATTAAGATGCAATATTTCTTATTTGGAAATATTTATTGGTGAGATTTGGGGGATTTAATGAATTTGTTTGTTAAGTCAGAAACAAGGTTATTAGGTAAGAGTTTGTTGCCTAAGTGTGTTATAAGGAACTTTCTTCTTTCATCTGGTAAACATTGCTAAAACTGTAGTTCTCTTGAAAAGTGAAAAATACATAGTGGATTTTTAAATTCATTGAATGAAAATAAATAAGTGATATATGCTTTTGCACCCTGATTCTCACTGAGAATGCTGTACTATTTTAGTGTGATGTGTGGGTAAAGGAAGCTACAAGCCTGCTGATCAATGCAGGGCGCAAGGCCACCGAGTGCCGCACAAGTGGAGATGCCACTCGCCTCATGCAACAGCTAGAGCGCTTCATTGAAGATGGCAGGGATGCACAGGAGGAGAAAATTTCTAAGATCTCAGAACTAACACTACAGCTCTATGGTGAGTTTGACAATCCAATCAGAGTCAGGGTTGATATCAGAATCATTGACTATACAGGAACTAGTACTTTCCTGCAGTTGTGTTTTAAATCCTGTTGTTTTTACTGAATGTCGGATAACTTACTTAGGATTAATTTCACAGCAAAACTGGAGTGATTTTGAAGAATCCAGCTATTTTTGGTCATTTGTTGTTCTATTCAATGTAATTCAAAATTCTGTTTGGCTGTCTTGGAAAACTGCAGCAGTTTCGATGAATATTATCTTGTGAATGATATATGAAATAATTGTGGTGATGTAAAAAGCATTAAAAACGTATGGTCATTATTTTGTGCAATGTACTTGAGAAAAATTGTTAGATTTTGGACTATAAGTTTATATCTGTAAAACTTGTTTTTTAAACCATTCTGTTAACAAATATGATTATTCTCTAGGACCACAAGGGCAGCAACAAATCCAGCCAATCATAGAGAGGCATCGTGACATAATTGCCTCCTATGGCCAGGCAGGCCGTGAGCTCAACACCCTCAAGGTGAATCTCCAGAAACGTGAACAGATGCCAACCCAGGAGCAGATTGCAGCGCCACCTGTGCCACAAATTGAGGTGCCCCAGTTTCAGCACCAGGAGATTCAAGTACAGCAGGTCGCCAAGGTCGCAAGAGCTCCAGAGGCACCTGCTCCTAAGAAAGCAAAGAAAGACGTAAAGCCACCCAAGATAGTCCAGCCCCTAAAAGATGGGGAGGTGCTAGAGGGCACTAGGTATGGCAATTTCTTGAGCATTATGTAAACGTTAAATTTTGTTATATTTAAAATAATAAAGCAAAACATTACAAAAGAGAAAAACAAGGAATGAGGCTGCCTTACCAACATGTGAAAAACTGTTGGAATGATGTTTCAAGTTTCTAAATGTACGTCTACTTACAAGCCATCAGTTTACATCTGTTAGGTATTATAGAAAATTTTCTGAAAGCAGTGAAGAGTTTTTAAAATAATTTTGCAAGTTTGTGGGCTTTTACCTACCATCATCACACCTATTTGACTCTAGTTTGAATTCGCCTTGACTCATCTCTTAATATTTCCAGATATGTGTTTGAATGTAAAGTTCAGAGCGACACACCACCACAGGTCAAGTGGTTCAAGGATGGACTCCCAGTGAGCAGTCCAGATTATGAACAAAGGTTTTTCAATGACACAGCCACCCTGACCATAGATGAGACCTTCTCTGAAGATACAGCCAAATATTCTTGCAAGATTACCAATGAGGCTGGAACAACTGAGTCCTCAGCAGTTCTCAGAGTTAAAGGTAACATTTGGAAGTAACAGATTTTTTTTCAATTTCATTCAGTGACACGTTTTATGTTTGATCTAGTGAAGACTGAATACCCCAGTGGGCATTAAGAAGTATGTAACTTTGTTGTAGTTGTATTTCTGTCTTTCTTTTCCAGTTTCTTATATCTTTATAAACACATCCCAACCTCTGTCAGCCTTACTCAGTTTCTTTGCCCTAGGCACACTCATGGGACTCTGTTTTATCTTTCTTGATGCAATAAAATGACATGATATACAAGCAATTTACAACTAATTTAAATAATGGGGTGCTGGTCTCTTTTCTATGCCAATTCTTTCAATTGCCAATCACTAAACTTTTCCCTGCAAACATTAAATTGGGTTGCTTTTTAAAAGTAGAATTCACATATATAACCAGTATAGGATTCATTATTAAGTAAATTGCTCTCTCTGTATATTAACTGGTGTAAACATAAGAATGTCCTGTATGCCAGTCTTCTTTCTAGTATGTAGATAACACTGCAGTATACATGTATGTTGCTTTTCTTTGCTGCTTAGCTTTCTTGTGTATAATGCTATTTCTTTGTCTTCTTTTTTTCTACTTGCTGCACAGAAACTCACCAGAAAATTGTACCTCCCGATTTCTCTAAGAACTTGAAATCTGAGGAAGTTCTTGAGGGCTCGTCCTTCACCTTTGACTGCCATGTCACTGGTCTTCCGTCCCCCTCCATATCTTGGTATCAGGATAAAGAAAACATTGACAACTCTCCAGACTTTGTCATCACCCAAATTAATGGCATTTGTTGCCTGAAGATTCGTAGAGTAACACGTGCTCATGATGCACGTTATACGTGTAAAGCAGTTAATGCAGGCGGGGCTGCTTCATCAAGTGCCAGGCTCACTGTACAGAGTAAGACATGTTGGATTTCTCTGCATGCCTGCATGATGACTCGGCAAATTTACCTTGTCTCATATATATATATGTCTTAGATACCCGGAAATTGGCTTGTTATCATCTTTTCTCTCTCTAAGCCAAGAATTTGAAAAACACAACTAATTGATTTTCAAGGTGTTACTTTTTACATTTTTTACTAATATTTTATATACCTTAAAACAGGTAAACCTACTAAATTTAGGTCTTTATTCTTGTTAGGTGGTACTGGTTCCTTCATTGCTCTTTTTCAAACACCTTAATATCAGAGAAAAAAAACTAAGATGACTGTTATTCTATACTTCTTAAATATTGTGAAACAGTTTCGAAAGTTCCGAGTTGAGAGCTGTTCAAGCGTGCAAATAACAGTGCCCATTTTTTTATAGCTCCAGCAAAACCAATTTTCACCGAGCCTCTGCATGATATTGTCACTGGAGAAGGCAAGTTTGTACGCATGTATGTACACTTTAAAGGAACACCGCCTCCAGACATCACATGGAGAAAGAACAACCAAGCCATACTGCCCTCTAGTGTGTTCAAGGTAAACTACTGTTGAATACCAGTGAATTTACTTGAGGAACTGTGGTCTGTGATCTAAGATTAGTATATATTAGTTGATTAGGATTGATTACTTAACATTTTAGTAGGTACTCCGTATTAGCACAATATTTATCATAAAAAACATCAGTTATCTTAAAATGTACATGGTGTTGAATCTTCATTCATACTTGAATTTTTCATATTTAAAATACATGAAACCTGAGAAGTCTTGAAAATTTTATTTCAGATTGAGACACGCAGCAACTTCTCTTGCCTTGAGATCAGCGAGGCGTACCCTGAGGACACGGGGACGTATGTAGTGGTTGCTAAGAACACAGTTGGGGAGGCAAGGTCTACATGTCAACTCACAGTAGAGGGCATTTACTCCACAGCCAGGTAGATTTATCTTGATAGTGTGTGTGTGTGTGTGTGTGTGTGTGTGTGTGTGTGTGTGTGTGTGTGTGTGTGTGTGTGTGTGTGTGTGTGTGTGTGTGTGTGTGTGTGTGTGAGAGAGAGAGAGAGAGAGAGGTTATCAATGACAGGTTAAGATCCAATTCAGCAGATTTTTTGTGTGTGGTATACTTATAGTTCATATTAGGCTTCAAAACTTACTTTCATTTTTAGATATTAAGTGGAATAACTTGCAACAAATTTTTCATTTGATTTTTTAACTGGTTCTAGTGAGGAAATGTCCCAAGTGTCAGAGGCCGAGCCAGTTGCGCCCACCTTCACTGCCCAGCTGAATGACCGGGAGGCACAGGAAGGTCACCGAGTACGTCTGGACTGTGTCATTGTTGGTAACCCAGAGCCTGAGGTCATCTGGTACCATGACGGCAAACCTGTGAAGGAGTCCAAGGACTTTCAGTTGTTATTTGAGGGTGATCGGTGTACTCTGATCATACGCGAGGTCTATCTAGAAGATGGCGGCCAGTACAAGGTGGTTGCCAGGAATAAGTTAGGGGAAGCCAGCAGTTCTTGTAATCTCCATGTGGAACGTAAGTCACACTATTTGTTTAATTGTGAACTGTATGTTATGGATGGGATAATTTTCCTGTTTTATTCTAGTGTATGAGATAAATAGCTGTGAGAAGATGTTTCATCAGTGATTTTCATCTGGCTTTCTTATTAGTTTGATTCAAAGCATAAAAGTTTTATTTTGTTGAAGTGTTTTACTGGTGATCATTAAATAGGCCCTGGCTGTAATTTTAGATGAATTGTAACTCTTGATTAACATTTTTTCGACAAGAGGTGGTTGGATATGACAGTGTTTTATATATGACACATGGGTTTTGGTGCATCATTTCCTGAACTGTTTTTCCTTATCCATTTCCAGCTATCAGTGAGCTCTCTTCCATTTCGGGTGCCAGCTTCCAGACAGAGACAGCTCCACCAAGGTTTACTCAGCTCCTTAGAGATATCACAGCTTTTGAAGGCAAGAAGATCAAGTTTGACTGCCGTCTGACTGGCGTACCACAACCCAAACTCAAGTGGTTCAGAAATGAAGTGGAGATAACTAACTCACCTGATTATCAGGTATATGCTTGTAAATTCTGTAGATAGTCATGGGATTTTGTAGGAATATTGGCTGATAGGTTTTGGTTTTTCCAGAAGAGATGGTGCATTGCAGAACTATATCCTTAAGATGTAGCTCCTCAGCAAGGTTGAGAGAATATTTTTTACTTAATAGTATTAATATATATATTTTTGATATTTTTTATGAATTATGGGTAAAATCGTTTTGAGCATCAGAAGGTCTACTTTTATATTATCATCAATGACACATTTTTAGAAGTTTCAGTATTTCACACATGCTTGGCAGAGAAGATTTTTTATCAATGAAAATAAAGTATTTTTTTCTGAAAAATTTGATTTGTGATTGCAGTAAACATACATAGGTAAATTTGTATTTCCAGATCACTGCTAATGGTGAGTTGCATACACTGACTATCCCAGAAGTGTTCAAAGAAGATGCTGGCTCTTTTGCCGCTGTGGCAACAAATGAGGGTGGCGAAGCCAAATCTTATGCCAAGCTTCATGTGAAAGAGTCTTATGATACCACGACTACAACAACTGTGAAGACCACACGAGTGGAAACCAAAGAAGTGAAGCACTCTCCACCAGAGTTCAAGATGCTCTTCAAAGACGTCCATGTCAGACTGGGAGAGTCTGTCAAATTTGAATGTGTCATTGCTGGCAGTCCCAAACCGAAGGTAAAATGAAGACTTTTTGTAATGATATGTTACAAGGAGAACTGGGTTACTGTTACAACAACAACTTTAGACAGTAAATTGCCTTATTTTCTTAACAAGATGATTTGATATATGTTAAATTATTGGAATACAAATAAATTTGATTTTAGCTGTTGTTTTAAAGAAAGAATAGTGTAAGTACTATGATATATATAAGTCAGTCTTCTTTATGCTGGCATATTCCATAACTGTCAGTTTAAAGGGTGTTTAATCTGTTCACCCTTAATGAGTTTTTATGTTCTGGTATAAAGATATTATGACAGCTTAAGTACGGTTATAAGTTGGGTAACAATCAGCATGTCATTTAGGGATTTATTGATTTTATGTCATATTGACTTATTAAATGCTTCATACAGTACTTCAATGGATAAGATGAAGTGAACAATATTCAAACTTTAATTAGGATCACGGATTTAAGCCAGTCTCTTTAAAATGTGTTTTATGTTTCCATATTTTCTAAGGAGGGTGTTCAATATTAACTTGAGTACAATATGACTCGTATAAAGTAGATGGTCAAAAGAGGGCACAAAATGCCTTGAAAATGCCCTGAATTTGGAGCCAGGATTCTAAGAAATTTTTAGTATCTGTTCAACTTGTCACTCTGGTGCATGACTCCAACTGCTTGAGATATGTTATGCTGCCTCAGTTATCCCTGGTGCTCCTATGACCTTTTCCAATACAGTTATGAAAGCGAGTTTTCCATGTCAGGTATATTAGGTTGTAGAGTAAACTGCGGGTGGATGTTTGCTTGAAGCATCTTTGAACATGAGTGTTACATTTTCCACTTACGAAGTAGTATCCAATTAGTAAGTTATAAACATGGGGAAACTGTTCTTTTGATGCAACATGTCCAAGAAGATTAGGGATTATTTGTAAGTGTTTGAATGTTTGTTGGTGTGTTGTGTAAAAGTGAATAAAAAAATCTTTATGGTGGTGTTCAGTTACCTACAGTATGTTAAGTGTATTAATTGTAAAAGTTAATTTATTTTCAAAATAAGAAAGGGCCAGGATAAAATGAAATAATTTCTGGAAATTTTAGTCACAAATTTTAATGTTTTTTGCTCATTTTCCTTTTTTTTCTATTGAATGAAGAAGTGCTTTTATTTATGAAATTAATTGGCTGTTCTAAATGTGAAAAATAAGATTTATTTCAGAACTTTGTGACAAGGGAAAATAACTTCAACTTTTTGGTTATGTCACTTATTTGGAATAAGTGGTCTTTTATTTGCAAGCATTTAGAACACTTTTTTTTCTTTGCAGGTCACTTGGTTCTTCAACGGTGAACCAATTGTTAGAAAAGAATACAGAATCATCATGGAGAGTGATCGCCATACCCTCTATATACAGGAGGTGCGCCCTGAAGACGCAGGCAGGTTTTCTGTATCAGCAGAGAATGCCTCTGGCAAAGCAACATGCTCAGCTCTCCTGGTAATGGAGGGTACTCCAGGTGTTACCTCTCCTACAAGGTGAATATAAGAATGAATCTTTACTTTTCTTATAACCCCTTGTGCTACATATAGAACTAACTACAGAAAACTGTTGAAAAATATTTCACTTGTCAAAGAGACAGAATTTGAAGATAACTAAATGGAGAAGAGGAAAAGAGAAATGCACAATATTATTATGGTGCTCAAGAAAGTTCCTGTGACATGTTCCACAACATGCTTCCAGTTTTTCTTGTTGAAGTTGGTCTGAGCTCAAAATAGTTATGTAAAGAAAACATACAGTATCCATCAGTTATGGGGAATAAAAAAGAAATCAACCTTTTTAAACCTCTTCTCTCTCACCTGTAGGCAAATGGTGTCCCCAGTTGTCCAGGCCCCAGTGTCTCCACATGCCACAGTAAAACAGACCCGAACCATCACCAGGGAGGAGAGAGAGGTCATCTACAGAGAGATGGAATACGAAGGTCAAGTGGACAGGGGTCAGTACACAACCACTCTCCAGAGGAAGGACACCGAGACCACCAAGGCTTTACCCTGGGAGAAACCCCGGGATGAAACATATCAGTCAACCATGGAGCAGCAGCTGAAACCCAAGTTTCAGCCCATTGACATGACTATTGCTATCCCAGTGGCTCCCAAGTTTATCGAGCCCATTAAGAGCATTGCTGCCAGAGAGGGAACACAAGTCACTTTCCAAGGCTGTGTCACTGGTAAGTTTATTTATCATTGGGGTGTTTTGGAAATTATTATTATTTTTGTGACTGGGTGTAGTGCCTTGGTGAGGACACAGAAGATATACAGTTGAGCAGGAATACTGAATTGAAATTTTCTGTTTTTAGCAAATGACCTGTGAATTTGTCATAGATGAGGCATTGATTCAGTTTAAACAGTGAAATTACTACCTGTGCAAAAAAAGAAAAATCAATAAAAATCTGGATGCATATACTTAAGTGACCTTTTTTCCTGCCAAGATGGTTTATTTTCAAGTTTGGGATATGTCATTAAAGCATTCTTCAAATTGCCCAGAGCATAACTTTGCAATGAATCCCTGCATTCTCCTTTCATTTCCTGGCTTAAATGCTATCAATTAGACCTAAAAAGAGCACCATGAATTAGCTACAGGGAGTCCCCAACATTTTCAGATTGAATTAAGTTTAAGGCGTTAGAATAAAATGTAATGTAGTTTATGACCTGGGATTTTTTTTTGAAGTATTAAAACCTGGTATGTTATAAAGCTGTTGCAGAGTGTGTGTGGTGTGTGTGAGGTGTACAGATGTTAGGTGACAGTGTGAGGTTTGAAACATGGAGGAGAAAGGAGGGTTTGGTAGTGTGTAACTGCAAGTATATGGGCAGGAATTGCTGAACGTCTGCTTCTTTTTCAACCATGGACATCTATTCTTGTTTTTACTATGGGGGTAGGCAAACTCGGAAACCTGTATTGGATTCAGCACTTAAAAGATATAGTGCATAAATGGTGGATTGTACTGTGTGATTTTTAAATAAGTATCAGTAATAATCCATTTAAAAATGCCAACCTGTATATACCAGTGAATGGTACAAAGAATTAAAAAGGGACGAGTTGCAATTGAACAAGATTTTGTTTGTATTTGTTGAATTTTACCACTCATGAAAAAGCAATAATGATATTTGTGATAATTTTCAGGCAAGCCTGAGCCCACCATCAAATGGTACAAGGAAGGCAAAGACATCACCCACCGACCAGATGTCCAGACATCGTACCGTGATGGACGGGTTGCCCTTACCATTCCAAAGATTACGAAACAGGACCAAGGCAATTTTACCTGTACAGCATCCAATACTGCAGGCATGGCTTCCAGTAGTTCAGAGCTCATTGTGAAAGGTATGCTGGTTGTGATATATCTGTTAAGATCTTAGATGAAAATAGGCACACTTTTAAAGATAGGTGATACAGGAGTTCATGTCATCATCATCACCTTGAGTGAATGAGTTGAGCACTTGGTGGTTGTCCAAGGAAGCTGTCCAGTATGTATTTAGTAGGGTCTCCAAAATTACCAAACATTTTAAACAGTTAAATACCACAGTTTACAAGACTTTAAACCAGAATAATGGGAACCGATCAATTTTATTGCTCAGGGAAATTTGAAAAGTTTCATATATCGAGTCAAGATAAAAGAAATGATAAAAAATTTTCTCTTCCCACTATTTTACGAGACATAATTGTAGGTTAAAAAAGTTTTAGATTAAGTTTGAGTCATAACTTCACTGCTAGAAACATTCAATTGACAAAAGGTAGTATTGTATAGACACTTTAAGGTTATCTAAACATCCAATTTTCATTTGGCTGTTAGCATTTGCTTATTGGAATGTTTTGCAATTGAGCACATCATATTAAACAGCAGAGACATTAAAACAGTCTCCAGTTTCTAAACCTGTCCAAGATTCATCATTTTGAAGTACTGTGGCATGTAATGCCTTATTGTATCGAGATCAATTTGAAGAGCACTTATCATTTATCACAATTCCAAGAAGGCTACAGAAAATACTGAGAATTTTCCAAACTGTATTCTCTTTCTTTGACCTACCATTTTCGTTGTTTTTGCCTTTCAGTTTGTTTATCATTTCCAATAGTTAATTTAGTAGAAACAGGATTAAATAAGACTTGTCGCAATGGAGAGAAGAGATGGAGAAAGTGTGTGTGTTTGTTTTTAGTACTCTCTGGCTCTTGTTACCTGTCTGTGTATTAATAGAGTCTCCATATATGGCTGGTAGGGTGCAGGCAAGGATAAGCTGTACTGTGGTATATAGTGGTGGGTGGAAGGCAGCATGAGGCAGGCCACACACACCTGGCTGCAGCATGCTGTAATCACTGATCCAGCAATTGGTCTGAACATAAATTTTTGGTCGATGAAGGGGCGTTGCAGGGAAATGCCTGGGGTTTATTCACTTTGAGTTAAAATCTGATAGCTTGCAAGCTAATTGTAAAATGAAAATGAGTTCAAGCCCACTTGAAAAAAATCTTTATAGATAAAGGGTTAGGTGTAAGCCTGCACTACAAAAAGCAGATTCATGTTTTTTGACCAAGTAAATAATTCGGGTAATTTTAAGAGATCTACTGCGCTGTGAACTACGAGCATCATTAAGTGGATAATTAAAAAAAATTATATTTAAATCTGATAAACATAAAAATATAGTGAGGATAAAGATAAAGATAAAACTATTCTTTTCTTCACCACCCATATATTCATGAATACAAATGGTTTCACACTCACCTTTTTCTCAAATGTTAATCAACATTTCAGAGGAAGTGGTACAAAGTGAGCATCATTTTTTTGTTATTGTTGAAGGTCAGATTGGTGTACATTTGGAACAGACGCTGCTTGTCAGACCTTTGGTTGCATACACTGAGAATGTCAATTAGCCACTCTAATTACTTATACATCACTATACTTTCTGAGAAATGATTCCAGAAAATACCTGTTCTTCTTATTACAAGATCTTTGGCTGTTTGACCTTTAGTTATGAAACTTGTATTACATATATTTATAGCATTTTCTGCTTTTTATGCCAGTTTTCATATGATATGATTGCTTATTGATATTTTTAAAGAATATAGACAAAATATTCCTAGAAGGAAATATTCATTTTCTTTTTAAGTAGTTATCTTATTGTTGGCCATTTGGTTTTGTAGTAAGGTGTTCTGTAATTTTTGATATTTTATGCCACATGGTAAGTTGCTCAATATTGCACCTTATTCTACATTTAAATGATACTGCAGGCAATATAGAAAGAAGCTCAGTAGGGATCTGCCTCGTGCCTGTCTAAATAGACTCATCTTAAGAGATATACCTTGAGAAGTTTCATAAGAGATTTACCTATACATATTTCTGTAAAATTTTTCATTGTATTTTTAATGCAAGACTTAATGAGGAAATGTCAAGAATTGAATTAATGATTTACTATAAGACTGCTATATTTTAAATATGCTCCTGGGGGCTTTGAGAAAACATATCAGTTGAGATGTGATTTATTGGCCCTTGAAACACCTGGGAATTTGCTGGCTTTATCTAAATGGCTCATGACCACAAACGATAACAAAACACATGGAGGAACCCATTAACATCACGCACTTAAGCTGTCACATCTTGAGATATATACAAAAAAAAAAACTATATAGATTATTAAAGACATTTAACATATTCCACAAGTTCTCAATGAGAGCAGAACCTGCTGGGATTATTACTGGTAAACTGACAGTGGAAGTTGTGCAGAAATCTGATCCCAATGGCTGTAGTTGTATTCAGCTTTCCCTATTTTGCCAGCTTTCACCTGCGCCTTTGCAGCTGACAAGCACCTAATCTTAGCCTGGCATTCCCAGGATGCTACAGGGGGCTCAGCACTGCTGCTGCCACTGCTCCAGCCCTCTTCTCACTCACACACTTACACCGGCTCTGGAACTGTACATAGGTCTCCCTGAACACCAACAGTCAACTTTTTGTATATATATATATACACCTAGCCGCATAGTGTTAGGCTTAACATGGTCGGCTCTTGTCTTGATTAAGTGTTGGACAAAGGACTTTCGATTTTCGTATTCTTTACTGTGAGGTCTTGGGGATTATTATACGATACTTGGATTATTACAATAGAAAGCCATGTGGCAGGAGTTAATTCAGTGGAGTCTGGGGGTGCCAGACCCAGTAGGCAAGTGGAGTGTTGTTTTTGATATTGTTTTTGTAAGATTATGGTTATGATATATAAGACCCTTATGGGTATCCTTTGGTTATCTTTAGTTATAGAATAAAAAGTTTCATAATTTAATTGACCTGATTTTGATTGTGTTTATGTAAAAGTTGTTTGGGTTTTTAATATGATAATACCATTGGTACTTATACATTATTATATGGATATTTTTGAAGAAAAATATTAATGACTATTTTTATTCAGTCATCAGAGATCATTGGTATAATTTTGTTTTAATGACAGTGCCAACTGATATTTTTATATTATGAAATAAGATAAGAAAAGACTTGAACACAACGTCATGAATTGAAAAAGTTCAAACTATTCTGTTACAGTTTGTTCTTTTAAAAATCCTTGTACCATGATATTTTTCTCGATAATATTTTAATAGCAAATAGTTTTGTGAAGAAATGTTCTAAGATTAATGAGCTATTTCTACATTGACATTCTTTTTACAAAATCTTATTTTTACTTGCAGCCAACATGGTTCCGCCCAGCTTCCCTCAGCGTCTCCAGAGCCGTGAAGTTCACGAGGGAAAGGCGGTGAAGCTGATGGTGCGTGTTGCAGGAACACCAACACCCACTGTCTCATGGTATCGTGAGGGCGCACACATTATCAGTTCGCCTGATTTTGAAATCCTGCAGGAAGGGGATCTACACACGCTGCACATTCCCGAAGTTTTCTATGAGGATTCTGGGAAATTTACCGTCGCCGCTGTTAACCCAGCTGGTGAAGCAAGATGCACGGCAGAGCTGATTGTAGAAGGTACATACAATATATGTATCTTGATTATTGTCTCAGGAAATAATAGACTGAAAAACATATGTTATGGACCTGCCCCAAAATATTTTTTCTGTAATTTTTCTGAGATTTTGGCAGACAGGATAATACAAAGTAAAAATAAAACTTCACATAGACCCATGACATAGGCCACATAGATATAGCACTGATTTTTTATGACATTCCCAAATGATCTATTCAGTCTGTCTGACACTACCTTATTCCTAATGAACCTAACATATAATAACCATTCTGTGGTTCAGAGAAAAGTAACAGCCATTAGCCTGCTTGAGGGATATTTAGAGCAAGCATTATATCAAGGTTACTCTTTGGAGGGCACAGGGTTGTTTCTAAAAGGTTCCCTGTAGTGTCTGTATAATATGAGATTTGTATGATGTTTAAGTATAGAGGATACTACACCTGCCGCCTGTATGTAACTTTTCCTAGACATATAGCACCTATCTCAGCTATCCTGCTGTAATCCAAGCTAGATGCAAAATTTATATATATATAGCATATTATGCTGTTTCTTTACCCTTCACCTGAATAATGTTTGATTGGCTTCAAAACTAACTTAAAGTACAGTGACTTTAGCAACTATGGGGTCATGATATATTTATGAAGTTAAAGCAGTTTATGATTTTGATAATCTGAGCCATGTTTCTGCAGACCCTAACACCTGGAAAAATATAAAACTATAGTAGCTTCCTTCCTAATTATATTTATAGGATATAGCAAATATGGATCATCAATTTCTGTAGATTTAGAACCTGATGAAAGTAACAACTTTTAAAGTTAACAAAACATTCAAGATAATTGATTAAATTTTTATCATATCATACTTTAACAAATTTTTGCACTTTTTTAAAAAAGAACAAGTTTTTCATTATTTATAGCAAGACATGAACGCATACCACCTAGAAAAAAAAGAAACTATTGATTACCATAACATCATTGTATTAGCTTCATACAAGAATGAATGACCTGGTCCTAAGTTAAAGAAGAAATTGAATTTGTCTCCCTTTATAAACACAGTTCTGAAATGAATTTATGATACACCCTTTTTATGATTTTGTTAATAGTTATTACATGTAATTAGTGAATGTGTCTCTCCTCTCCTTCTAGTCCCCACTGACAGGGAGCGTACGTCCCCCTCACCCCCAAGACCTTGGCAGCAGGTGCAAGAGACAACAAGGAAGATAGAACAGACTGTCTTCCTGTCTCAAGAGAAGAAAGTACCACACAAACCGGTGGCTCCACCTACACCAAAAGTTGTTGTGGCACCACAGAAACCAGTGGCAGCCCCACCACACCCACCGGCACCAAAGTATGCCAAGATGGGCCCTGAACCAGGGATGCCTAAGATAATGAAGGTGAGTGAATCCCTTGATGTGCTAAAAGATTTATCATAAGTATAAGCTCATGGTTCAGTTACTGTTAGGAGTTGGGAATGATAACTTTAAGATAATATTCATGCATCATGATTACAGTTAACATCTTATTCTTTCTCCATGATCATGAGGTTTAAAATGATGTACGGTGGTTCTTGGTTATCAGTTAATCATAACATAAAAAAAGCATTTTAATTCGAGTGCCATAATAATGTTTGGATATTTTATTCTTTCTATTGTCATTAGGTTTTTCAATATTTCATAATATAAAAGTAACGTTCACATTTCAGCCTCTCCGCGACCATGTGGTACGAGAGGGCCACAAGGTTGTGCTGGAGGTCCATGCCCAGGCCGTCCCAGAGCCCATCATCAAGTGGTACAGGGAGGAGGTCGAGATCCACCACTCACCAGACTTCATGCTACACTACAGCAAGGGCATTGCAACACTCACCATTGCTGAATGCTTCCCCGAGGATTCTGGGAAATACGTATGTGTGGCTACCAATGCCCATGGGTCTCAGAGGACACAGTGCTTCTTGAGGGTTGAAGGTAAGATAAATAGGGATTTAAGAATTTTGAATGGCAATTTTAGATTAAATGGAACTATTGAAAGGATTGTTGAAAGATTTTGTTTCAAATTTTTGGAATAAAAGAAAAAGAGAATCCCTAAATTTGTGTGTAATTAAGTTTATTTTCTCTTGCAAGGTGCCCCAGTCAAACAGGCACCGCCTCCTCCCCCCAAACCAGTGAAAGCACCACCAGTGCAGAAGATAGCAGCACCACCACCAGCTCAGAAGGTGGCAGCACCAGCTCCACCACCACCAGTACAAAGGGTGGCACCAGCGCCAGTTGCACCACCAGCACCACCGCCGCCACCTCCGTCACCAAAGAAAAAAGCTAAGGGTGTGGTTCCACAGATTGTTGAGAAGCCGGTCAACCAACCCTTGTTGGAAGGACATCCGGCCACATTTGCGACCCGTGTGACAGGTCAACCAACACCAGAGGTCATCTGGAGCCACAGAGGACACCCTATCAAAGAGTCTACCAGGTAAGAATCTGTTGTATAGATTGTTGCAGATATGGTTATTTAGCTGATGAAATAGTGTCTTTTGTACAGTGGAGTGAATACTCTTCAAAATATCAGTCAAAGTTCAGATTATTATATAAAATTTGAAAAATGTCATTGGTGCAGTGGACATTCCATTTAATGCAAATATGAAACACACAAGTTACTTTAATCTGTCTGCATCACCAGACTTGGCAATGTATATTATTTGTGTTGCAAAAAATTCACCATATGTCTTCACTTTTTCTAGACACAGAATAGATGTGGACGTCTTCACAGGGATCACTAGACTCCACATCAATGTGTGTTATCCCGAAGATGAGGGAGATTACACATGTACTGCAGTCAACCCAGTAGGGGAAAGCTCAGCCACTGCTTATCTACTAGGACAAGGTAATGATTGTAGTTTTGCAGACTTAAGAAACGGAAAAATTGTCATAAAATCTCATGATGCTTATACCGGTCATAAAAAATTATAGAAATCCAAATTTTTGTGCAGTTTTGATGGCTTGTCACAAAAGGATCTAGGAGTGATGTTGTGACTTGAAAATCTGTCTCACCTTGATGACTGCTTTCTTCTATGCTGTTGGAAATGTTTGATATACCAGCCCTAGCATTGTCACAGTGAAACTTTTAGAGAACTATTCTCTCTATAAGGAATTGAGATATAAGATGTGTTTATAATACTGTATGAAACCATCACTTTTTGGCAAAATAAAAATCATTCCAAAGAATGCGTTTGATATGAAAAGAAAAAGACAAACATCATCAACACCAGATATAACCAGTACCTTTCTCTGTTGTTATTCACCCAACTATACCATTTACATGATGGAATTTACAAGGGTGTGCTTCAGGTGTTGAATCTGTTATATAAATTTAGCTTAAGGTGTGATTTATCTGATAGCTTAAAATCTTCCCTTCAGTTTTAAATTATATGAGTCACTGTCTTGTCAGGAACTGAGTTTAAAACCATCATTCAACTGTACCATTGAACTTAAGAGGCTCTTATCTTAGTGTCTGCTCTTTGATATTTGGAATTTGTGTGGGTTAGCACTCGTGGTTGATTTGTAAAGACCCACATATCATGGTTTGATTGGTTGTTATGAACTATTTTACTTGACAGGTAATTTGAGGTATTCAGTGTTCTGTCTTGAGTCAGACATGTATGTGATTACCTGTCTGGTTGAAAAAAAAAACTGCCTGAAGAAGTAGAAGTTTTTGTCACTTCTTAGCAGAATAGATTCTTCAATGCTTCATCTCCTGAAAGAAATGATAATTCTATTAAAATGATTATACCTGCTGTACTTTTCTATAATTAAATTGAGTCTTTAAAGATACAAGTAGTCAGACGTAGCTATGAACATATAATATAGGTCATGTCATGAAACTTTACATATTTTTTTGAAAACTTTGTTTCCCCTGATGTAGATAAATTCACAGAATGGCAAAGAGAAGAAGAGATGGCTAAGAGAAAAGCTCTAGAAATGCAGAAGCAGCGTTCCCTGGTGTCAGAACTAGAAACCAGGATGACGTCTCCATTGCCCAAGAAGGCAGTCCCAGAATTCTTCAAGCCAAAGAAAGAACCCACTTACATGTCTGATGTCTCCATGACTTCAGATGATGAGGCAAGGAGAAGGACACCAACTGGTCCACCTGTAAGTACAATATGCTTTCATGTTTGATAAAGCTTAGTTTCATTTTTAAAACAAACTGATTGAATGATTGAAAATGTCCTAGAGGATTTATTTTGAATTCATTGAAAGAATATTTAAAAAAAGAATCACAATCCAGATACTCTGTTATGGTTGCTCTTATTTTTAAAGAGTAGCAAATTTATGTAGTATAGTTCATCATTTTTAATGATTTGTGTATTTCATTGTAGCACTTCAAAGTGTCCAAATTTGAAGAACGTTTGATGACAGAGATTGACGTCCGTGATGGTCGTACTACCAGTGCCAGTGAGGCAGAGTATGAGTCTGAGCCTCTAGACAGGAGTGTCTCTGACCGTCTGGCCAAGGCCCCAGAAATAGTGACCAGCATGAAGAACTTTAAGCTGATGGAGGGCAATGATGCTACATTTGTGTGCAGAGTAACTTCTCATCCCAGACCAAAGGTAGGCCAGGCCTGAACATGGTGGGAAGCTGGTATAGAGCATACAGTGTTGATTCATTGCATACAATGTTGTTTATGGTATACATTTTTGGGATGTGGTATATTCCATTCAGTTGGAAAAAATTTTGATTCTCATCTGTGAATAGTGAAAGCATCAGAAAATTCCATTTGGAAAACATATAATGTTATAATTTTTTAATATGAAAAATGCTTAGGTAAATGGAACACATTTTAACTACTTGGTTTAGTATCTCAGCTAACACATTCTTTTCCGTTTAAACTCAGATCCAATGGTTCAAGGATGGAAAACGGATCTATGCATCACCCCGCATAGAAATCAAGTTTTCACCTGATGGCTATGTGACTTTACGTATCAAAGAAGCACGTCCTGATGACACAGGCTACTACACCATGCTAGCCATTAACACTGCTGGCAAGGCAACTTGCAGTGCCGAGCTCTATGTAGATGCCTTGCCTAAGATTGATGAGAGTTCTTATATTCGACCAGAGTCACTTGCTCGAATGAGAAGAAGGTAAGTGTTCATATAATCTTAGTTTATGAAATGAAATAGTTTGTAAACTTCCTGCTCACATGACATTGTACATTAGGCAGCCCCCGCTTTTTGTTTTTTTTTTCTGGTTTTTAGCTGTTAAGTTTTAACTGATGATGACAGTGAAAAATAACTCTTTATAACCAGTAGATGCTGAACAATTATATTCTGTTTCAAAGAAATGATACTTGGTAAAGATAGCTCAAAACATTCCCTGTCTTATGTTCTGCTTACTCCTTAAGAGAATATGGCCATTATCTAAGCATTGCAATTCTACCTTTTTATTTTAGAGAGAGCAAAACATCCGTCTCCTCATTTGAAGGCAGTGAAAGTGGAACTGAGGAGAGACACTTCAAGCCTCGTTTTAGACAAGTCCCACAAGACCTAGAGGTCAGAGAGGGTCACGTGGCCAGGTTTGACTGTATGGTATCTGGCCGCCCCCATCCTGCTGTGGAGTGGTACAGGAATGGAGTGCATATCTTGGATGATGCTGTGCACAAGGTGAGAGGCAGTTACTGTAGTAAGGGGAAGATGCCTCAAAGACACTTCAGACACTTTACCTCTGAAGATAACTTTCTTTAAAAAATAACCCACATCCTTTATCATCTTGTGAGTATATCTTGAGGAACTTTTTAATTGATTATGAAGGATGTTTACTTTACCAGTAATCACTAATCCACTGTATTTCAGGTTGTTGTGAATGAAGAAGGCGTTCACTCTCTGATCATCAGGGTGGTCACAGAGCAGGAGGCTGGTACTTACACATGTATTGCTACCAACAAGGGTGGCACTGACATGTTCCAGGTCAACCTGAACATACTGCGTGAGTGAACTTGTATTGTAGTTGTCAAGTTTTCTTTTTTTCATGCAGATATGTTGTTATTTATTTTTAAATAATTTTTTGAGGCTCTAATATTCAGTATCTATTTGGAATTATTTTTAGTGCTTATAGAATTGTCCAAATGTCAATTTGCTCTCTGTCAGTTTTAATGGTGGCATGTACTGCAAAAAGTATATGACCTTGATATACATTGCTAAGGGTAACTAAAAATATTGACCCTCAAAACAATGTTTCATTAAAAAATTACCATATCATTATGACAGAGACCCAGCACCTCATGCCACCACGTTTCACAGACCGCATGCACAACATCTCCGTGAAGGCGCACACACCAGTCACCTTCCACTGCGCAGCCACAGGCGTCCCAGTGCCCATGATGAGCTGGCAGAAGGATGGCATCTACATCACCCCCACAGACAAGTACAGGGTAGAGACAGACCAGGGCCGATCTTCTCTGTATATTGATAACCCCGATGGCTCTGATAATGCCTGGTTTCAGTGCTCTGCTGTTAATATCGCTGGCAGTGCATCTACCAGGGCCAAGCTCACTGTAGAAGGTAAAAAGAAGGAATGAATGGAATTATTGTGTATGCATATGCTTGTTATTTAGATAAATCAAAATTACCTGTAACAGGTAGGTTCACGATCTGCAGAATATTTTATTTTTGTTTAAACATATTGATAACTGTATGTTTCTGAAATTCGTATGATGGCACTAAGAAGATCTTATTTGCAAAGGAAAAAGGAAAAAATTCAAATTTAAACATGACTATCACTCTGTAGAACTAATAGGGGTATTAGCTGTCTGTTTTTGACACCCAGTTAGAGGTAATTGGATTGTTAACTGACTGGCACCTGGACAGGTGATTGACTCAGTATATTAGAGATAAGGTCATCCATTTCTGTAGTAATAGGGTCTTTGTCCAGGTGTGGTCCAGAAAGTGTCAGGTCATTTTAACTTCAGCAAATGCTTGGATCATTTCTGCTTTCTTGTGTATTGTATCATAGCAAGACACCTTGATTAAGTATGGTAAAAATGGATGGTTTTAAAGGCTTGGGACTAAAATTGAAGATCTTATAAATTCATTTCCAGTCGAGACTAAGAAGAAGGAACCAGAAAGGAAACTGAACATTCCCAAGGCCAAGGCTGTGGCACCAGGGTAAGAATAAACTTAATTTGAATGATAAAATGCAAACACTTGTGTAAAATTTACTACAAATAAAGAATTGTCTATATTTGATATTAAAGTGAGACAGAATGTTCCTTTTCAGGTTAAAAACTCCTGTTTAAAACTATGTAGCTGGGTGACAGACATGCCAGATGTCAACATTTATTATATTTTTTACTTTGCAGACTTTGCTTTTTTTTTAGACTTTTAAACATGTTGTATTACAGGTTAGTTGAATTTGCTATATGAAGTTAAAAAACAGCAATATGCTATTTCAGACAAAGAGATATTGACTTACAATAATATGTGGTGACTGAATTTTTGATAGCGTATTTACAATGGTATTGATAGATACAACTGAAGGTTTTTGTGATTTTTGACCATCTGCCATTTATTGTAGCACACTGCCTGTCTCACCTGCACCTATTGCCATACGCAGGACTGAGGAAACAATGGAGGTAGACCTGGGGTCCCCACCTGGCTCCCCAGACAAACCTGACCCGGGCTCCCCTCCATATTATCAGATCATAGGCTACTCTGACGAATATGCTAGTGGTGTCGCTAAGATTATAAACTATGTGGATTTGCCAAGGTTTGATGTGGCATGTTCTGAGTTTCTAGATGTGGTACATGCATGTCTGTTGTCGGTTCAGCGTAAGAGGTCTAAAGCCCCCGTTTCTTTGGTCTTTTCTTATTTTGATAGAGATGCTCTTCTTCTCACCTGAGATGAGCATGTGTATTTCCCTGCACTCTGTCAGTGCTATTTCGATGCATGATGTGAAGCACATGAAAAATGAAACCTTTTGGTGCTTTTTGCAAAATCTGTAGACATTTGCAAAGGTAAATCATTAGATTTGTATATACGCATGTGACCTTTAAGTAGCCATTTTATATGGCCTACTTTGGAAACTTCTTCAAGTTTCATTGAAGAAAATTCAACTAAAATTTCAGGGGCATGTTTAGATATGTAAATACAAAAATCATTCTGTTGTGTTTCTGTGAAAAGATGAGAGGACATGTTAAGGCAGATCACCTGCATGCCAGTAGAAAATTGCACTGCAATATTTTAAGCTGACATATAGGCTTAATTCTTTCTATATACTATACTCCCCTTCTCTCTTCTCTTCTCTGTAGAGCAACTTCTCCTGATCTTCCACCTATCACTATACTACAGTTAGACAAGGAGCGTAAGATGCTGAAGATTGTATCACCTCCAAGTTCTCCAGTTAAACTTAAGTCACCACCTACTTCACCTGTTAAGCCAAAAACACCACCTGTTGTGCCAGCGAAGCCGAAATCACCTCTGGTCTCACCAGTTATGCCCAAAGCACCACCAAGTGCACCAGTTAAGGCCAAATCACCACCGTGCACACCGGTGAAAGAAAAGTCACCACCTTCCTCACCACTTAAACCAGACCCTGGCTCTCCTCCTTACTATCAGATCATTTCCTACTCTGATGAGAATGCATCTGGCATAGCTAAGATCACAGCTTACACAGACTTCACAAGGTTTGCATAGATGGCATGTTTGTTGTGCATGGTCCAAGTTCAAAGTACAATTCTTGCTCTTCTGAAAAATTGTTTCATGAACTGTACCCAAGATGATGAAGGTGTTTATTTCTACTGATGTGTAAACAATGTTAGCAGATACATTCTATAGATCTTAAGGTAACTGTTAAAACCTGCTTATAGTGGAGTTCTAATCCCTTGGAAGAAGTTGTAGACTGTTTGTAGACATTCCCAACACTCTTGAGGAGGAATTAGTTTTAACACTTTTGCTTATCTTCATATTTGCTCCACAGAGAATTGCAGGAGATGCTTGAAAGGCACAAAGAGGAGTGGCTCATTCCTATGAGCCCTGAATCTGCAGAGGGAATCCCCACAGAGAGGTCCATGATGGAGATAGATCTACAGAAATCAAGGTCTGTTGGTATTTGCATGGTGTGGAGATGGAAAATAAATTACTTTATTCCAACCATAGATTTAGAAACCACTAACTTTATTAAGGAGTGTAATTAGAGGTCAAAGCATGGATTTATCTTCTTTTCAAGATTGAAGTCAAGCAGATTATATTGCTAGTGTGATTACCAAAAGCATGCCAAAAATTGAATTAGGTCTGCTCTCAAATAATGTGAAAGTAACAAGCATGTGATTTCCTGCAAAGTGATGAAAAAGGGTGCGCATGATACTTTTTGATTGAACTTTATTCAAAAGATTTGGTTACAAGATTGTACTTTTGAGAAAGGAGAATGGAGCAGTAGTACTAGTAATCAGATCATTGCCAATAATTGACCTTTGTTTTCACCTTCAGTCCTGAGCCCGATCTATATGCTAATGGCTACCAAAGCCCTCCTCCAAAGGATGTGCCAGTCCCATCAAAGGGAGGCCTACCTCACAGTTTGTCAGAGGCCAAGATGACTTTGTTGAACTTCCTGCCTCATGATATCTCCCAAAGACCTGAGCCGACAGTTGCTTTTGCGTTTGGTGACAAAGGCCTTGAGATGTTCCCTCATGAAACCCAGACCCCTCCAACCACCCCTAACCCTGAAGCTGATATCAGTCTCCCCCATTGGAAGTCTCAGAGTTCTGTCCCTCCTGCTAATTACCCCATGGAGGTAGATGCTGAAGACATTGAAGATAAGATTATGTCTGATAAACCTTATAAGCCATGGAACAAAGGAGATTTGGATGAAGGAGTTCAGTGGAATGGAGTCCAGGAGGATGGTGATGTTTTCGATGTAGACATGAGGTGCTTACCTATTCTCTTGGCATGGTAGACTCACTGTCAATATTTTTGCAAGAAAGTCATTTCTGCTCAAAATAGGGACATATCACCTTTGTTATCATTATATATTTATGCAGTTGATGGTTGTGCATTGAAAGCTTGGTTTAGTGTCACTTTTGGTCGGTTTTCATTCTTGGTTCACTTTCACTTCGGTTCAAATTACTGTATAAAAATTATGCAAGGCATTTTAATCTGTTCTTGGCCAAACTGGCACTGGTGTGCATGATGTTCTCAGACATTCCATATCAGGTGTTGGTGGTTGAGTTATGAAACTTGGATAGATAACAGACAGTAGATAATTCACTCAGGCTCTTTTTCGCTCTTGGCACTGAATGATGAAGGTTATTGTAATATTATCAGTGAATAATGTCAGTTGTATAATGCAAGATAGCACCTGTTGTTATTGTTTGTTGGTTGGTCCTCAACTGTATGGATATCATCTTCTGTTACCAACTGTTACTATTTTTATTGTTATTTGTTTTTTGCATGGAGGCATTGGATTTCATGTTAAGGGCTGAAGATGTTTGACTGATGGCTTATTGATCTGTTTCAAAGTGTTATTGCTATGCGTTGTGATCAAAGTTTATGATATGAAAATGTGAGGTATGCTGAACATTGATGCATAGATCATGTAAAGGAGGATTTTGCTTATTTGTTTCTGTGTTGGTTCTTTACAACCCAATAGGTATTAATGCAATGCTAATCGTTTCTCTTTCCTACATCATTTTGATCAGCATGGTTTGAGTAGTTTTTAAATCATTTGACCTGTATTCATAATTTCTAACTTTTTCCATATTCTAGATTTAGTTTGTTTTTCAAGGTTGTTTTGTTGTTTTGAAGCATGGAGCTTCCAGCAGAGCATGGCCATTGATGAAATGAAGAGAATAGTTATTTAATCCCATTTTGTTCTTTCCTTTAGGGAGGAGGAGGAAGAAGAGCCTAAGCCTCATTGGATGGTTAAGCTAAGGTTGATATTCTTTTGAAGCTATGCAAATGAAATAAATACTTAACATAATTAAGTTTACATATTAATTTCATTACAGCGACAGTAACACTGTTATTTAAACATTGATCTATACTTGTACTATGCATACTAAACTTTCATATTTTCAAAACTTGAATTGTAACATTTATTATGTACTCCTAATATCTTCTTAACACCTTAAATCACTTCTTCTCTTTTAATTTTTAGCAACTTTCTTATTTAATTTATACCTTTTTCTCACCTTTGAATACTGCTCTTTTTAACACACCTCTGGTTGTCTATTAAGGCACGTAGAGCGCTACTCTCCACCTGCTCCTGAGTCTCCCACTACTCCTGTTAAAACAGAGGCTGCGCCTGAAATCAGGTTTGTTCCCATGTGGTTGTCTGTCTATGGACAGTGAAGGAGGGGGGGGGGGGGGGGGCTATCTGTCAAAGTGTAACAAAAGGCTGAGCCAATATGATGTTGAAGTTTGAATAGGTTTGTGTTTGTCATGTTGATAAGTTCTCAATGAAATATTGTTATTCCATGTCAGCAGCAAGGCAACATAAACTTCAGATTGCTTAAGAAGGACACAACTTTTCCAAAACTTAATATATCTTACTTCCATATCAATTGTTAAATTCTTACTTTTCTTTTTGTTCTTATTGCCTTCTACATTTCATATGCTTGTCTTCTTCTACTTCCAACTATCTCATTTCAGACCAGTTCAGGCACCTGTGCTCCCCAAGCCAGCAGTGGCTGCCTTCACTCCTCCAGCACCTCCACCACCCAAACCTGTCACTTTCAAGGTGGTACCTCCTAAGAAAGCTCCACCTCCAACTGCCCCTAAGCCAACCTGGGCTGAGCTGGAGTTTGCTCCACCACAGCCACCTCCAGCTCCTGTCAGGAGGCGCCCTAAAACCATATCTAAAGTAGAATGGCCTCCTGCACCTGTTCCTGCAGAAACTGCAGAGTGGGAGCCTCCTGATGTGCTGCCACCTATTGCAGGGGCAAGCCCAGGATGGAGGCATGTCAGTGCACCTGTAGGTGGGGTTTCTATTGTCCCTCCCCCGGCACAAGGTGGGTTTGAACCATCTGGTGTACCACCTTTTGTGACTTCAGAAGGTTTTGAGCCGAGGTCGATGGAGCCTAGGCAGCCATCTCCACCTAAGCTGGTTGCCGCCCAAGTTTCTTTTGACAAGAGGTCTGTCTTTATTTCTTTGCTTGCCTTTGACCTTTTAGTATTTTCTTTCTGCTCGATAGTTCCTTTAAATCTGTTTCAGCATAGTGAGTTGGCAATTTTCATCATAACTTTTATTTAATAAGTTATCATGTTTGAATATTTTAGTTGATTTTTCAATGTTTGATTGCATGCATTTTTAGTGAAGAAGTTAAGGCAGATGACTTTGAAGACCCTAGCATGATTCAACAAGATTTGGATCCTGTAACACATTTCCAACAGATATCTACTAAAAGCATTGATGATGATGATGATGATGATGATTATGATGATGTTGAGCTTTGTAATAGAGAAATAGATGTTTACAGTGATGCTGGTGGCACTGAACAAATTGGTGCAGTTGTTATTGGTGATGACCATGCTGACCATGAACTTGATGGCAGTACTCAGATAGTCAGTGAACAAAGACATAATGTTACTGAGACCAGTGTTCAAAGTGAACAGATTGTTGAAAGTATAGAGACGGATAATGCAGTCAGTGGACAGGATGACACTGCTATCAATGTTGATAGTGAAAAAACTGTGCATACTGTTGAGCATGCTTTCAAAAACTTTGAGCCAACAGATTTTGATGATGTTGTGGATGATTTTAACTCTGGTAAATTGAGTGTGTCAGTTACAACTGCATGGAGACCCCTGTCTGATGATGTTTCCCAGAAGCCCTTCGAAGATATTCCTCAGCAGAAAACTGAAGTCACAGTTGAGCAGATGGCGCTGCAGCAGGAAGATGACAGGTGCGCCATCTATCTGCTAATACATACTGGGGCAGATGGGGCAACATGAACACTTGCTTATAATAACAAATGCTTAAAGTTATGTCTAACAAACTAACGGTCATTTTATTTCAGAGGAGAGTTTTCTTAATTTTTGCATGTATTTTGGTCTGCTTTAGGGACTGCTTATATATCCAATTATAGCCTGGAGTATAAGAGGTTTTCCTTTTGAAGAGAATCTTGCTTTGAAAATGTAATGCTTTCCAACTTTCAGGATTTTCTGTTAGCTTTGGTTTATTAAAACTTTAGTTACAGACTGCAATTATATTTAAATCAGATGGCATTTGGTGTTGAGGATTGCTACACTCTATATTTCTTGCTGGGAGAAGCTTTTGCTTTATGATCTATTGGCCAGTAAAATTTAAATGTTTAACTTTAAAATTACATCTCTTATTGTATGTGCTATGACTGTCTACCACAAGTGCACACACACATTCAAAAAATGGATATATTAAATTTATTTTGAAGATGATACAGGGTAAGCGTGTGTCATTTCTTTATTGCTGTTGTGACATTTCAGACCTGGTGCCCCTCCTGCGCCAGCGCCTACCGCCTTACAGGTGGTCTCTGTGGACACTCCAACAGAAAGGTAGCATTTTCTGTTCATTGCTTAATGCTTGGTATTATATCATGCTTGTACAATTGTCTTTGTCTACTGTCTCACAGCACTTTTAACCATATATAAATAGGCATCAATGTTCTTTTTACTTATAACAGATTCCAAACAACCCATTATTTATTGAATGGTGATCGTTATTTGGATGACCATTAAGTGAAATCAAATGTCCATGTTCATAGTGCTTTGGCTAACCCATCACCTTTTCTATTGTTTATTTGTCAGTTTTGATTTTTATCTTCTACTTATTATATGGCTAAAAGTTTGGCAGTGTATTATTGAGTGTATAATCTTGTGATATACCAGGCTTTATGTATGAACATGTGCACCGCTTCACCAGTTTCACATCATGGGGGAAATGTTTTAATGCTTATATGTGCTTATTGTCTTGTTTAACTGCATATCCTAAACTGGCAGGTTGACTTAAGTCAATGGAATATCATTGCAGTACTTACTTAACTTACTTACTTAACGAAAGGCATTTAATTGTATGCAAATGTTTCCTTTACCGTTCTTATTATTTTTTAATGTTTCAGTATTTGTTTACATGTTGAAAATTGTTTGTTTAACAAACTGCTATTATGACTAATCTTAAATGTTTCATTATATTATTATATTTATAAAAGCTATGTTTTTGCATGCATTTACAGCTTATAGCTTAATATTTCATGTTAACTTATGTTTCACCTCTAATTGGGTCACGTTTTTGGATCTCAGTGTAAAAGCTATCTTTAAAATAAATGTGCTTGCTTGTTTTGTCTGTTTGGTTATGGGGTTAACACTTATGTAATCTGTTTGCTTGTATGTTAATTATAATTTCTAATTTTTATCATTTTGCACATTGTTAGAGTTATAGACTGATAAACACATTTAATGATCACTGTTTTGCTTATATCATTCTTCAGATTTTATACATTCTATGATTTTTTTTTTGTCATTTTTTAGGTATTATTGTAGTTAACTAGTTGTAGTTTTTATGATCATTTTCTGTATGTTTTTTATGAATAGGTTGTATGTTCATATTATTTCTTGTGTTTATTTTTCATAAAAAAGCCATTTATTTTATGATACCGTGGTATACCATTGCGTTATTATATGTAGAGTGAACGGAAATGACCTTCCTATTATATAATTCTCTGGCCAGATGTATTACATGGAATCCACTGTGGCAGGTTTCAAGTTGACAGAGAATCCAGATTGCTTATAATCTCTATTTATTCCCTATTGTAGAACTGCACCATGGAGGAAGGCTAGACCAACCACACCCCCTAAGGTACCTCCTAAGCCAATGAGGGTGACTATTCCAGTAGGTGCACCTGTCCCAGGGGCACCACTCCAGGTTTCCACAGAGAGCAGAGTTTTACCAGAACAGCCCACTGCAGAAAGGTTCATATCGCATGACCTGTGTGCAGTTATTTTCTCATTGTTATCATTTATTTTAATTGGTTTTCAGCCACCCCACCCTGCATGCTTCATTTTTGTTTTCACCGAGTCTGTGTTTAAATATGGATTTTTCTTTTTGTGTATGAGTGTGTAATTTTGTGTATTTTTGTTTTAGCAAAGGGAAAAATATCAGTTATCACCCAGACATGCTGCACTATGTTAGAGATTCAGTATTTGAATTGCTTTGTGTACAACAAACCCCATGTTGAATGTTAAAAGTGACTGTTTTTTTAATTAAAACCTTTTCATTTACTTTGCCATTCTCCTTATAGAGCATTGCCATTGCTTAATACTTAAATAGATGTTTATTTAGTACAAACTTTGCTTTTTACCTTGAATTTTTTTAATTGCCTAAAAAATTAATTCACACAAAATCGCTTTTTGCTTTAGAGATACTTAAGTTTAAGATAGGGTTTATTATTATTATTTTGCACATTTCACATTTTTTTATTTTGACTAATAAGTATGATTTTGATTAGATGCTTTTTTTCTTTTAAAAATTGCCTACGTAGTGATATTTATTTTCAGCATCTTTTTTCTAACAAATTTTTATTTGCTGTAAGATGTGAATTCTTATCCAATTTTACTTTATTTTAGTTGCTATTTTTAATCCAATTATCATATAGAGAACTTCAAAATAATTTCAAAGTAGAAAACAATAACAGTTAACTTAGCTGTTTTTTTAGCAACAAGTATCTTCTGTTGCTTCATCTTTTCTCCTATATGTTTGACTTACTTAGACATAACTTTATTATTTTACAATTTTGGCGAGATGGCAGTTCCAGTTGGAGAAGTTGGTAATGAAAGGGTTTTTGGGCTGTTTTGAGTAATACCAGTTAACAAAGATTTTTTCCTTTCTGTCACTGAATTCTCTCCTGAATAGAGTGAAACTGTATGTGCCAAAAGATTTGTCTAAATGTCTTTTTCTCCCTTTCTCTTTCCTTTGTGTTTTTCCTGTTACGTGCACAGGGAACCCTTCAAGCCTCAAAAGATGAGGAAAGATGTGTTGATCCTGAGATCATCCAGGTTAGATCCTATGAACAGTTTGTTAGGTGTGACATTCATTGTGCTGAATGTGATGCTCAAGCGTGCTGTGATATATATTCAAAGTTTTGGCTCAAAACCTCTTCTGAGTTTCAGTGCAAATATTATAATTCTGGTAAAATGTTTCCAGGCTTGAAGCTAAAGGGAATGATGCTTTTTGATATTCAGCTTCCATTAATTAATTAATTTGGAGATGAAACATTGTGATTTCATTGAAAAAAATTTACCAACTTTTCTCCCATTTTGGTAATCACAACCTATTGTTAATCTGACCTGCTGCTTTGGTGAGACGCAACCGCCTGCCGCCATGGTTAATTCTTCTCTTAATGCATATCAGACATACCTATCATTTTCTGCTCTCAGCTAATGCAAAATCTGGCATTCCTTCACATAGAAAAGTCCATGGTTCCACTTTGCTTTCATGTTGCACACTAACTGTAAATATTGTAACTCTCATCAGTGAAGGAAACAGTCCCCCCCTGCCCCCCCCCCCCCCAAATGAGTTTTGTGTCATGATTTCAGTGCTGTCAGTTTTGATTTCAGGTTCTTGGCAATGTTCAGTTAATTATTACCCACTCATTGCTATTTTCCAATTGTTTTCCAGGTGTGTTTTGTTTTACATTGTTGTTACTCACTGTGCATGAGAATCCTCACATTTTATAATCCCATTGGTGACAATTCTGCATGTATGCATGCTATAATCCAACTTTGAGCTTGTCCTTGATCTTATTAAACCAATTACTCATTTACCGTGCGATCATTTCAGTGGTGCTGCAGCTCACAAAGAATATATCCTATATGGGGAGCCACCAGCTCCAGCAGATATCTATGACAAGAGCAAACAGAGACCTCCAGAGTTCAAAACAAGACCCAAAGACTTGCCACAACTGGTAGAGACAGATGCCGCCCATTTTGAATGCCGCCTGGTACCAGTGGGTGACCCACACATGGTGGTGGAGTGGTTCTTTAATGGACAACTTCTCCGTCATGGTAAGTCATTTGGAAGAAAGGGATATTTCAAGGGAGTAGGATAGCCATTTTGATTTTTAACCAAAGTGTGATCTTGACTAACTGGGAAATTTAGCTTACACCTGTTATTGCAAAAAAAAAAAAAAAATGTGTTATATTTTATTAGCATGTTTTCAAGCCTTCAGCTTTGTGGTGAAATAAGTTATTCTATCACTGTTTAGTTGCTCTCTGGCTCTTTATTGTTATGAAAAAATGAAACTGATTTTTCTTCTTATTTCAGGGCATCGTTTCAGAACTACTCATGACTTTGGTTTTGTTGCTCTGGACATACTGTACACCTACCCAGAGGACTCAGGAGAATATGTTGTCAGGGCCACTAACTACTACGGTACTGATGAGGCTAGGGCAGTACTCAAGTGTAAAGGTGGGTGCAAAATATCCATTGTAGGAGGTTTTTACCATGAATAATGATGATGACACCACAAGAAACCTTGCAACACTTAAATACTTGAGTTCAGGTGAAGGAAGCAAATTGTTCATCCATTTATCTTAAAAATTTATCACTGACAGGATGTCCGTTTTGATGTTTTATTGCTGTTTTACTCACTGTGTAGGGTAAATTTATCCTTGAGTTATGCCAGATCACAATGTAACCCATCTACAACTTGAATTCTGTGTTGGGACAAGTAATGAAAGCTTTCTTTATGTCTAATACTTTTCATTCTATTTTAATCTTTCAGGCAAGCGTTCTGTGATTATGGAAACACAACTGCCTGAAGGCATGGAAGGAGTCCAAAGATTGCAGCAAATGGAGGAATGGATGGGAATGTGAGTCTTGTTTTGCTCAGATATCTTGTCTTGGGTCATAGAGACATCTGTTGGACTGCTTGTCAACTAAGTATTTCTCAGAGATGAATTTATCATATACTAATAGCAGTTTAGATCCCTACTATTAGTCAAAAGTCACTGTTTTTTTTTTGTTTTTTTTTGTGAATCAAAAGTTGTTGCTTTTATAATTGTAGACCCAGAGATGAGACTGATGCAGAGAAACCCAAACCCAAAGAGCAACCCAGATTTGTCCTTACCATGGAAAGTGAGGAGGTAGAGGAGGGGGATACTGCCAAGTTCATGGTGAAAGTAGATGGACATCCCCGTCCTAGAGTGACTTGGTGGCACAACCAGAGCATTGTTAGAGATGTAAGTGGTGCAGCTTGTCTTGTTTTGAATTGTGTGTCTTATGAGCTTTTTAATTGTGAAAAAAATGTATTTCTCAGTAACACAGGTGTGTAGTTATAGTAAAAATGTCAAGTGGATGAGGTTATTTATCATGAATTTATAAGACATGTAAGATCTTAGCATGCAATTCAGCTGCCCAGAAAAGATGAAATTTTGTCATTAGTTAAGGAAGGTGAAAAAAAAAATAGAAAGAAAAGATACCAAAGGTGTATAATGTATACTTAAAAATTTGTTGTATTTTTTTGCAGGGAGCCAGATTCAAGATCCACTATGATGGTATGATCCACTACCTGTACATTCCAAAGTGCCGAGAGTACAACCAGGGTGAGGTGCGCTGTGTGGCCAGGAACACGGAGGGACAGGTTGAGTGCTCCACCACCCTCAAGGTGAAGCCTCAAGAAGACTGGAGAGCCAGGCTGAAGAGAACTCCAGAACGTATGTCTTTTTTTTTATATATGTGGTTGGAATATGCTTAAGTATATATGTATTAGAAAAATTCAGTTTGATTTACACTGAACAACATTATTTGGATTTAATGGAAAGAAGATTTAGTATAAAATCCCGTATATTTATTTATAGCCATGTGGGGAGTAGTTACAACCCATGGACCCAAGGCAGTAATTGAGAGCATAGAGGTCCTGGATAAGATCATGAAACCCAAAGATAGATCACAGATCAGGCAGGTTGAAAAAGGTAAGGAATTAAATATTGATACACATACAGAATTGCATTGTGTAGACAAAGTCTTGTTTAAAATGTTAAATCTTGGGGTTGCAGAGTTTCTGGTTGTATGTTATCCCATTTTCTACCCAAAATTCATTTTAATCATTTTAGAAAAACAAGAGAAGATCAGTGCCTATGTTGTCCCAGAAAACAAGATGGCGGAGAGGGAGCTTCTTCAGACCCATGTTGACCTGCGCCATGCTAGCGCCACCAGTGATCTACTGCGCCACTCTCCCACAATGGAGACAGATGCAGAGGTACACATTGAAAGAGCTAAGGTACAGCTAGCAGCAGAAACTGATGAGGGAGCAGAGGCCAGGAAGAAGGTATGAATAAGAAGAAGCTGTTTCTGTGTGTGTGAAATCAAATAAGACCTTAACATATATGCTGTGTTCTTTTGATGACATTGTTCACTTTGCTGCCAATGTGATCTACCAATATTATATGCAAGATCAACATAAGCAGTTTACTTATTTTATTCTGTCATCTCTAGGCCCTGCTAGAAAGAAAAGAGCCCCCAGTTTTCACGAAACCTGTGGAGCCCATCAAGACCAAGGAAGGGGTTGCTGTCAGGTTTGACGTGGAGTTCACTGGGTTTCCCACTCCAAACATCACATGGTACAGGGACAGCTTCCAGATTCAACCTTCTAGGGACTTCCAGGTATGGACAAGGGATAAAAAGAAGATTATGATTGGTTTACTTTTTTTTTTGGTAAAAAATTCCATCATCTATAATGGATTTTTTGAAAATGACAGCTTAGAACAGAAAGTAGGATGAGAAGGGCTGGTTTGCTAACTGTGGAACTCTGGTATTGGAAACAGAGACGCCTAATGCTTCATTGTGTTAGGTACAGGTACTAATTGTGACATTTTGTTTTAATGCCGTTTCAGATCTCCACTCAGTCGACAAAGAGCACCCTGTTTATCCCAGAGGTGTTCCCAGAAGATGATGGCATGTATACAGTGAAGGCATCCAACCCATATGGCATGGTGGTCAGCAAGGGTAAACTGACCGTGCTGCGTAAGTGCCATACATATTTGATAATAAATGTATATAATAAATTTATCATAACATTCTTGTTGAATAAGTCTTTAGAGTGTTACTAGATAGAAATATTTTGGAGTGCTTATTCTTGTTGAATAAGATTTTAGAGTGCTACTAGATAGATATATTTTCTATAAAAATATGGTAATTGAATGATTTTGTCAACTTTTGAAATTATTCGCATTCCTCGCAAGAAATGGCATTAAGTACTTAACAGAGATGCTGCAGATGCATCCATTATCCTTGAAAAATATATAACCCTATTGCTTTTAGATCAACATTCATGAAATACTTTACTCACTGTCACAAACACAGATCGCTGTCACTGTCATGACTGACTACTGTACTATTTTAGCTGCTGATGTTAAGGATGTGAAGAAAGACTCTCCCCCAGAGTTCCGTATCATGCTCAGAGACACCCGTGTGATAGAGCACCACCCAGCGACATTTGACTGTCAGGTTCTGGGACATCCTACACCAACTGTCTTCTGGAGGAAGGTAAGATATGTATCGAGTTTAAGGAGTACATTATACTTGATGATGATGATGATGTTGATGATGAGGCAGATGATGAGCTGGAGGATAATGGTTACAATAAGAATGATGGTGGTTTAAGTAGTGTTAATGATAACAACAATAATGACATTTGACTGTTTGTACTACATTTGTTAAGGATGTACCTTTTTGGTCCATGCTATTTTTATGATTGCTAAAATTTCTGTGAGAAATATTTATCATGGCGTAATCTGACATCCAAAAAACAAAACTTATGTGCATACACATGCATACACTAAAACTAACCCCCCCAAAAAAGTGTTACAACTGACCTTTTCTTTTATCAGAATGGCAAGAAACTGGAGGAAAACATCCGCTGGAAATTCATTTATCCAGAACACGAGCATGGAAGCCATACCTTCCTGATCTATGAAACGATGCCTGAAGACCAGGGCACATATGAGTGCATCGCTGAAAACCCGACTGGCAAGGCTACATCCGTGGCCAAACTGACTGTGGAAAGTAAGAATGATTCTTATTTTTAAGTGATAGGTATTCAGAAAGAGCAAAAGAAAAAAAAAATAATAATAAATAGATAAATAAATAAAATGAAATGAAATGAAGGTCTTTTTGGGGTGTTGAAAGAACTATCAAATGACTAAACTGGGCTGCAGATCTGGACATCCACTAGATAATGAAATCAAATTCATTATTGTTTGTGTGACAATTTTGTGTTAAGTCCATTTGAAATTATGATTGATTAAGATGCAGTTCAAAAATTTCATTTTAAGAATATCCCCCCTTGTTATTTTAGCTGCCAAAGTTCCAGCAACACCAGAGACTCCAGCCCCTGAGCAGAAAGTCCCCCAGGTGGCGCCAAAGGTAGATCTCAAGATGGTGGACCTGACTGTAAAAGAAGGAGAAGTAGCCACTTTCAAATGCAAGATTACTGGATCACCAAGTAAGCATGTGGAATGGCAGTGGCAGAATAAAATATAAAAGTGGTGACAGGGTGTATTGCAAATTGGCAAATCTTACACAAATTCAGCATGCTTAAAACTTAACAGTATATTGAAATAGCAAAGTTTTATATTTGATAACTTAAAATATTTTACAGTACACAGCATTATGTCTTCAAGCTCATTATTTTTGTAATCTAATTTTGGACTCGCAGTGTCTGTCAGTAGGTGTAATAGGTGTTAGGTGTAGGTGCCTAGTTATTATAAGTCTTAATATAGTTAAAAATTATGTATAAATAGCTGGATATTGAATAATCTTCATAAACTTATGACTTTTTTTGTTGTTTAAGAAATGATATGGTTATTTCTTATAGCCCCAGTTATTACCTGGTACCTAGACAACCAGGTCATCAAGCCATCCAAGTACTTCAAGATGGAGACTGTGGGTCCTGTCCACACCCTGACTGTCACCGAGGCCTTCCCAGAGGATGAGGGGCAGTACAGGTGTACTGCTGTCAACCCCAGTGGAGAGGCTTCTACCACAGCCTACCTCAACATAATAAGTAAGTTGATTGGGATGCAGAAGGTGAATTTTACTCTGGCAAAATAAGACTGGCTGATTTCACTCACACACACACACACACACACACACACACACACTAAAGGGAGACTAGAAAAGCACTTACAGAGTCAGAACTCTGACTAGGCAGCTCAGTTTTAGTCATTGATTAATTGATGGTTCACCACCAAAGTCACATCTCTTCTAAGTTAGCCCATGTCTGACCTATCCTGAAAACCAACAAAAGCAAATACATTTATCTCCTTGGTAGAGTTGGTCTAATAGACATAAGAAGTAAGCTGTAGACCTCAGTGTTGTTATAGCCATAATTATCATCAACTGATAGACATCAGTCATTTAATGTTGAACTTTTGTAGTGTCTAGATGTATGTGTGATAAAGACCTGATAGCAATCCATTGATAATATTTAAGTACTTACGTGGAGGATTCATAAGTTGAATTAAACACAGAGCAGTACATTTTCTTGTTAACAGAATCATGTTTTGTATTTTCCTTCTTTCTAGTGCCTGTTACAGAAGAAGAAAAACCACCAGCTGAGGAGGTTGAAGGACCACGTTTCATCAAGCCTATTGCCAGTGTGGACATCATGGAGGGCAACCCTGTCACTTTTGAAGCTCAAATTGAAGGCAAGCCTGCCCCCGAGGTCACCTGGTTCAGAGAGGGTGTGGCCATTAAACCTTCAGCCGACTTCCAGGTACTTCTGTAAAATAAAAACTTACAGGAATTCTATGAAAGTTTTTACTCTTTAGTCTTGGTTTTATGGACAGATATTCATTTTGATTCAACATTTGAAAGTAAGAATTGTGACACCATAAAGATGTTGTCATAAAGTGACTTGGAATCAGAATTTTACCCATTAGCAATTAATTGATAATGTGGATACAGCTGTAATGTTATTTCTCTATTGTAAGCATACATTATATTACATTTTAACAATAAAAATACGTTTTAATATATATTCATGGTATTGATAGCAGTTGAGCAGTTAAGTGTCACGGTAACATTGCAACATTGAATCATTTTCAGATTCTCAAAGAAGGCAACCGCGCAGTCCTGATCATTAAAGAGGCATTCCCAGAGGATTCTGGCATTATCACCATCCAGATCAAGAACTCTGTGGGTGTGGCCGAATGCTCTGCACAGCTCTATGTGGAAGGTAACTCCCACTGGCAGGAATTAGCATGTGTTTTGCACAAGTATTTTTTTCCTTTTCAATCCCGGCGGAGTCCGGCTAGCGGGGCACACCCATGGGGCGTATGGGTTTGGTCCGACAGCCTGGCTGTTGCATTTTTCTTTTGAAGACATTTGGTGGAGCTAGTTCAGTCTAAACTGGTGAAGCTAATTGTTAATGATATTTTTATATGACTGTGTGGAACTTTGCCTCTCTTAGTCCACAGATTCTGTGTTGAGTTCTTTATCCTAGCTTGAGCAGTTTGAAAAGTGTGCTAAATCTGATGTTTGAGGTATGAGGAATGAGAAATTATACTGAATGAAGAGCATGGTGTTGACAAGTGTTCAGGTTGGAAGTTGTTATCGTTGTTTGTTTGATTCATTTGATTTTTTTACAAAATAATGTTGGAATTCATACAGATTTGTTCGTTAAACCACATATTTGTGATCATGTTCTATTTTTTAAGATTTATTCTAACATTTATCCATGGCATACCAATGTGTAAGCATTCAATCTTATTCAAATCTTGGAAAAAAGATCACATTTATTTTTATTCATCAAATTTGATTGCATGTCGTGTTTTATTGATTTCACATTTTGTTTCATATTATTTCTCTTGGTTGGAAAATATGATTTTAGAAATTCAGCATGCCACTTTACACTTTATAAAAACATCACGAGGGCATGTTTTTGGAGTTAAGATGAATTGACAAGTAAATCTAATAACATTTGGGAGAAGATGACTCTATAGCAAACAAGCATGCCACCCCAAAGGAGTTTACCCAGATGAAAGGCTAATATGCAACTCGGCTGCATGGGTTTGGAGTGAACAGAAAGTGGCTCCATCTATCAGCTGCATGAGTTTGAAGTGAAGATAGTGGCACCACCTATTGGCTTGAAGAGAAATCAAACAGTGCATGAAACAAAAGCCAGAAGTTAACCAGATTTTTTGCACCAAGTAGTAAGTATATTCAGTCACCTGCTAAAAGCATGCTTCAGATAGCATTAGGAAGGTCCCTATTTGAATATATATATAAACTTTTACATATATATTCATTACATCCTGATTTTTAAAAGTGCCTTAATACAATGTATTCACTTTAAGTTTCACCGCTTAATTGCCATATTAGATGCTTGAGAGTTTTGAAGTGCATTTCTATCTAGTAGGTCCGTATTTTCTGTATTTTTTACATGCTTTGTTTGGTAATATGAATTTAAGAGCTTCTTGTTTTTAGAAAGTTTTTTGAAAAAGTCATATGTTTGATTTTATTTACTGATCGGAAATAACTTTCCATTTAATTAACTTAAGAATATCTTTTAAAAGGCATTTTAACATAGGTAACAAGTCTAAGGATAGTTGTTCTCTATAAGTTTTTAAGATGCAAATGAAAAATGATTTACTTGTTGTTTTTATTATTGCGTTACTGTGTTGACATTGTAGAAGAAGTTAGCTCCCATGAAAAGGAGGTTACTGATGCTACATATGTGCTGCAGATGCCAGATATAGATCAAGAGGAAAGGGAACTCACTGAGAAGATCATATCTGAAGTATGTGTGATACACCAAAATAAAGGAAATTTTTGAAAGGATTTACGGAAAAAATTATCACAAAGACCAAGATGAATTCTTTCTGGTTAATGTAAAAAAAAAAATTTGCATTTAACTCTGGCAGAAAATATTTTACAACAAAAGTTAGCAAATTTTACAAAAAATTTAACAAGTTTGGAAATTGGACTTTTAAGGAAAAGTGTTGCAAAATAATTTTTAGTTTGAGATGAAAATTAACTTAAATAGTTTGACAAGTTTTCAGATCTAACATTTAAAATCATTATTAATCTGTTATTATTCGTTTCAGGAGGAGCTCGAAAAAGACCAGCAGAGAGAGGTTGAGGTCCGCATTGGCAAGATTTCTCAGCCAATCAAACCAGCTGTTATCAAACCTATAGTCCCAACAATCACTGTAGGCAGAGGAAAGACTGCCAGGTATTTACTGAATGTTTCATGATTGAAAAAGTAAAAGAGATGGATGCATTATATCTTTCTTTCTGTGCCTTTTACATTTTTTATTAAATAAGCTTTTTGTTACGTGACAGAGGCAGACAAATTGAGAAAAATGATTTGCTTAGATTTTAAGAGCAAACAAAGAATAGAATCATGAGATTTTGAATTTTGTGTACTGAAGTAATTCTTAACGATGCAGAGGTCAACAGAAATAATATAAACAAAGTGCTTTATTATTTAGTTTAGTTTTTATAGCATTGTATCATGTAGAGTTTGATATCTATGATTATTCTGTTTCAGACTTGATGTCCAGGTTGCAAGTTTCCCACCTCCCAAATTTAAATGGTTTGTCAACGGCATGGAGATTGTTCCATCCAAGAAGTTCCAGGTTTTTATGGAAGGCAGTGTCATCTCTCTGATTATAGTCAACGTTGACGAGAAGGACCTTGGCGAGTATGTGCTCCGGGTCTGGAATGATATGGGAGAAGTTGTCTGCAAGACCACTCTCAACATACCAGGTAGGTGTTACTCTCATTTATTTTTACTCATATATTTATAATCAGTATAAGCTACACATTCTGGGCATGCCCTACACCAAAAATAATATAGGATAAAATTTGATTACCGAGTGACTTTTGTTTAGTAATTGTGCATGATGGTTGATTTTTAGAAAGAATAGAGTGAATATAAAGTTGTTTTATCATTTGTAGCTTCAGAAAAGGAGGTTGTAATCACAATGCCTCCAGAATTCAAGAAGCCACCTAAACAAGAGGTCAAGACGCAGCCAGGAAAAGTAGCCAAGTATGTTCACTGCATGATTGAAAACAACTACTTAATTTCCACTCGTTTCATGATAGTAGTGATTTTGAAGAATCTGGTTGTCTGACATAAAAAATACTAATCAATGATCTTATGCTTGTTAGTGATGTCAAGACTGCTTTTTGCATCAGAAAAATTGTATTTTTTATGCTGGTACAAAAAATTCCTAAGAAAATTATAACTGAGGAAGAAACAGAGTTGGTGTCAGTAAACCAATGGCAAGTACTTGTGTTATTCTCAGGATTGAATGCTTGGTCCAGGCCTACCCACCACCAAAGGTTACTTGGTACAAGGACAAGGACATAGAACTCCAGCAGTCTTCTAAATACCAGATGACCACCAAGGAACATGTGGTCATTAATGAGCGTATCTGTATCTTGACCATCAATGATATCCAGCCTGAAGACACTGGGGATTACACTGTCCGTGCTGAGAACAAGCTTGGTGAAGTAACCTGTAGGACTTCTCTGGTCATTGCTCGTAAGTGGACTAAAATAGTGATTATGTTTCAGCACATTGTATATTTAATGATCTTTTTTCATTTATTTTATAACAAAATGCTTTAATGTTTAGATTAAGTGATTGGTACTGTTGTTATTTTATTATAAATTTCCATTGTTGATTTTAATGAAACCAAATTAATTATGGAAAAAACATGTATTTTAGCTGAAACTAAGGATATAGAATTGGTTGAGGGAGTGGAGACAGTCACCACCACCACAGTGACTGAGAAAGTGACCAGAACCATGGACTATACTGAGGAGGAAGAGGACAGGAGGATGACTGTCACCAGAGGTCCTCCACAGTTCACAGAGCCACTGAAACCTGAGATCAGAGTGCCTGTCAGAGGCATTGCCAGGTACTGTTTTTATTAACTCTCCTGAATCCTTAAACACAAAGCTTGATATGCAATGCACTGTTAAGTCAAGTTTGATGTTGCAAATAAAGTGTGTAGACCAGGTTATCACTATGATCTCAACTAAACTCTTAACACTTGCAGACAGTGCATAGTATGTTTCTGCATAACACAACCACCATCCTTTTTCCAGACTGGAGTGTGTTGTCCAGGCCCAGCCACCACCCATTGTGTCCTGGTATGTTAATGGAGAGGAGCTGTACCCAGGTCCTCACTATGAAATCTTGACTGAGGATGACAAGGCTGTCTTGCTTATCATTGATGTTGGTCCTCAGGATACTGGAGAGTATACATGTAGGGCCAAGTCTGAGGAAGGAGAGGCCATCAGCAGTACTACTCTCTATGTTGGTGAGTGTGAATTGCATTTATATCTAATAATACATATTTTATGTTAATGTCTATATTAAAACTGATGAAATTAGTCCTGGTTTTTGAGTTCTAGAGTGAGCTGCGCTTTGAAACAGTGGTTTTCCCTATGTTATATGACTTGCTCGAGTTCTGTGATATAATTTCTTATTCAAAAATTAATCAAAAAAGAATTTTTCAAAAAATAAGAAATAAAAAATTATTATTAAATGAAATGAATAAAATGATATATAAGGAGTTGGTATTTTGAATTACACCTTAAACAAATCTGATGAAAATCAAAGCACCATAGCAGAAGGATAACTGTGTCTCCAACATTACAGAACCAGAAAGAGCCGTAGAACAGCAACCACCTAGCAAAGAAGAAGAGATGATCCCACCAGAGTTCACCAAGCCCTTGGAGCCATTCGTTGCCACTGATGGTGATGAAGTTGTCATGCGCATCAATGTCACCGGCAAACCTGCACCATCAGTCTCCTGGTACTTCAATGACAACTGCATTGATGACAGCGAGGATTTCATCATCAAGTATAACCCAGACACTGGGGACAGTGTCTTGACTATTGTGGAGGTGTTCCCTGAAGACCAAGGAGAGTACAAATGTGTGGCTCTGAACCCTGTGGGAGAGGCTGTCTGCGTGGCTGGGCTGCAGGTGCTGGATGTGATCTCTACAACTGAAGAGGAACCCATGCCTGATGTCATGACAATGTCTGCCACGGTGAGGGGTCCCTTGGTAATAAAGTTACATTTGATAGTGATTTATTCTTAAAAGATCAGGTGTATTTTTAAGTAGTGCATTTGTGAGCTGTTTTATGTTCCCTTAGCTTCCCCAGGAAAGAAACTTTAAAATAATTAAATTAAGCTGCGATGAAGTATTATATGTTTATGTGTTATATTCTACTAATGCCAGGTATGGATAGTGATTTATGTCTCATTTGTGAATGTCAATGTCAACAGACCAGCTGAGCAAAGAAATTTGAAAGTGGATTTATCCCTAAATTTCAACATATCCTGTTTCAGAGTGAGACAATAGAACAAGCCTATGAAGCAGAACAGGCTGCTTTCACCATTCAGATCCCTGCAATGGGACCTGAAGAGGAAGAGCAGGAGATGGAGGTGGAAGAGACCCCAGAGATTGTCATAGAAGAGAGAAGAGAGGTAGTCACTACAACCACGGATGACACGGAGGAAGCTTTCACTGTAGAGATTGTTGCAGAAGAAGAGGCACCAGAAGAGGAAGTGCCAGAGGAAAAACCAGCTGTTGTTGAGGTGCCAGTATCAAAACCAGAAGAGGCACCAAAAGAGGCTCCAGTGGAAGAGAAACCAGCTGTCCGGATTGCCACAGAGGCTAAAGCAGAGCCAACACCAGAGGTTGCTCCTTCTCAAGAGGTGGAGATGACTTTGCAGGTGAAACAGGAGCCTGTAACTCCCAGCCCAACTCCTATTACTGGCGAAGAACAATTGGAAACTGCTGATGTGACTCAGGTAATTGGAGCTGTGCAGCAAATCTTGATTGATACCAAAGGGAAGGAAGATGTCGCCATAGACAGCACTACCAGAACTGAAGAGACTATCACACAGGATCAGGTGGATGCACCTTCCAGGGTCACTGAGACCATTACCGTGGAGAAAGACCAACAACCTGAGGCTGTTGAGATGCAATTTGTCATCGAAGAACAGCCACAAGTCACAGAGGAAGTCACGAGGGTCGAGACTCAGGTGACAGAGGTACGGGAAGAGATGATTCCACCTAAATTCACTGTCCCCATCAAACCCCAGGCAGTCAAGGATGGCGATGAGGTGACCTTCACCTGTACTGTGATTGGGAAACCCACTCCTAAAATCACCTGGTACAAGGATCATAAAGAGTTTGATTTGAACAGCGATATGAGGATCGCTTTTGATGAAGAGACTGGAGTTGCCACATTTGAGTTGTTGTTTGTTACCCAAGATGATCAGGCCATCTACACTGTGTGTGCTGAGAACCCTGCTGGCAAGGCCACAGTCACAGCTAACTTGATTGTGCTGCGTAAGTAGCCTTCACATTATAGAATTCTAAGAAATTTTAGGGAGATACAGAATCACTTGATAAAACTGATGAAAATACCATGTTTAATGATTATAGAGTAAAAGTAACTGTAATTAAAAGTTATGATGAGAAGTTTTGAAAATTCACTTTCATTTTTTTCTACAATGGATTTGAAAAAGAAATTGATGCAGACATTTAATGTCCATATTTTAATAAGAAAAATAAGTGTTAAAGTGAAATTATGAAGATCTCATCTTTTCCTTGTAGCTGCTGATGCTGGCCCCATCACCTCCACTACTACCACAGTGATGGAGAAGGAAGGCATAGTGGTCATGGATGAGAGAGGTCCTCAGTTTACCAAGATGCCAGAGCCAGTGCAGGTCACAGAGGGGCAGGATGCTAAGTAAGTTTTGAAAAAATCCAAAAGTATGTATACTATATAATTATACAGATAGTGCTATACCTATAGCCTGCTGAGCTGGATGCCCACCAGTGGCCACACTGGCAGCTTTCATCAGGTGAAAAGCTTAAAACTGTAAGCTGACAGTTTTTACATGGGATTCATATGCATTGCTGTATATAGAGTAGTTGTCAGTGAGGTGTACAGAAAGTTGGTCATTGAGAATTAGGAAAGTATGTGGCCTCCATTTTTGGGTAATGTCCAAAGATGTGCTAATTTTTCTTTCACACGGCATATTAATTTGCAATTTGTCTTTTATATAAGACTAAATAAATGTAGATAAATATGAGTACTGCCTATTAAATTTAGGTCTTTTGATTGGAAGTGCTGGATGTGAGTCCCTAATGAATGTCTTCCATGTGATCTAACTAACTGTTAATTGCTTACATTTCATTGTTAGGTTTGAAATTCAAGTTACTGGAAGCCCGGTGCCAACAGTTACCTGGTACAAGAGTGGTGTGGAGATCCACCCCTCAGACAGAGTGACCATTACTGTTGACAGTGGCCTGTCTGTTCTGAACATAAGCAAGGTCACTCCAGATGACAGTGGTGACTATGCGGTCAAAGCGGTCAATGAGTTTGGAGAGATGACCTGCAGGACAATGCTGATAATAAGGAGTAAGTAACTAGAATAAAGACTCTCTTTGGATATTAATGTATCTCATTCTGATAAAAGTTTGTGTGTAAAGTGCTTGTTAGATTATTTTTGACTTTTGTGAATCATTCTCATTTGACTTGTTTGTAATTTTAGAGGTACAAGAAGAGATGCACCCACCAAAATTCACCAAGCCTATAAAGCCACAGGTATGTCTTAATTAAAGGTCACTGGAAAATGCAAATAACCTCAAAAAACCTATTCTAAATTGATAGTATGTGATGTAATAAAGTAATGGATTTGACATGCAGTGAAAAAAATGTGACAGTTTTCATCATCTTCATTACAGGTTGTTCAAGATGGTGAGGATGTGACATTCAGTGCAGTGGTCACTGGAAAACCAACACCAGAAGTCACTTGGTATAGGGACCAGGTGGTTATCACCCCCAACGAGGACATTTCCATTACTTTTAATGAAGAAACTGGTGAATGCACACTGTTATTACGTGAAGTTTTCCCAGAGGACAGTGCTGTATACACTATTACTGCCACTAACCCTGCTGGGAAAGCTACCATTACAGCCAACCTGGTTGTGACTGAAAGTAAGTAACTAGAATCAAGTGGAGAAAAAAAAATTCACTGTTTATTTCAGCAGTAAATAATCATTCTTTTCCCTTAATGTTGTGGTATTTGTTAGAAAAACTAATTGTATCGGTGTACATGTTAAGGTACATTCCAAGTGGTAGTATTGATGACTTATAATTTCCTTTTGGAAACAACTTCATTTTAAAGAAAACCTATGCAAGTATCTTACGAACATTTGATGTATTATACTGACTGTCAGTTAAAAGTTTCATTTCCCCTTAAGAGCAATTTGTCCATGGTATAAATTCAAATATGAAGTAGTGGCATCTAAATTGATATTATGTAGCCTAGAATAATTTATACCTTTTAAATTTTCATAAGAAATGGAGGAAACTGTAGAAGTGATCCAGGTTCAGCCAGAGAAAATGGATGTGTCTGAGACCAGGGAAGTGACCAGAGTGGTCCAGCAGGAGGTTGTGGATGAGGCAGGTGACATGCAGCCCCCCAGGTTCTCAAAGCCTATTCAGCCACAGGTAAGAACTAAAATGCCTTGGCTAAAACCATGAGGCTAAGTGAAAAAACTTTCTCTTGGCCTTTTGCAAATGGCAGAGAGTGAACCTATGAAGCAGAAAAAAATATTTGACTAATATAAAAAGAAAAAAATCCTCAAGATGTAGTTGATAGATAACAGTTTTGTAGTAGCAGTTTAATATGTATGATGAGAAAGGTGAATTCTTACATTTTCAGGTTGTGAATGATGGTGATGATGTGACATTCAGCTGTGTTGTCACTGGTCAACCTACCCCAGAGGTCACATGGTACAGGGACCAGGAGAAACTGACCCCCAATGAGGATATAACCATCACGTATAAAGAAGAGACTGGTGAATGTACTCTTTTGATGTATGGTATCTTTCCTGAAGATGCTGCCGTTTATTCTGTGACAGCCACCAACCCAGTGGGCAAAGCTACCATCTCTGCCAATTTGATTGTGCAGAGTAAGTGTATTAGAATGACTCATTTTGATGATATTTTGATAACGATGTCAACTGATGATAGTTCATAAAAATACATAGAAATAGAAAAAAGATATTTATGTTAAGAACCAGCATTGTATACGTATTGACTTATTAGTTTTTGGGTTAAAAGGCGTAGTTTAGCTGTGTTAAAAATAAAATGTGTACACAGCTTATGATTAGACAATTTCTGAGCAATGAGGAAAATTAAAATTATTATTTTTTAAAAGAAATTTATCAGTCATATGCCATATAAAAAATTCAGGTCCAGAAGAGGGTCCTATCATTGAGACCACAACTACTGTAATCAAGAAAGAAACCATCTCACAGATTTCCGAGTCGGAAGGTGAGACAGAGAGGCACTTGACTGTAATTGAGCAGCAATCCCCAGAGTTCACCAAGACACTGAAGCAGACGACAGAGGTCACAGAGGGAGAAACTGCTGTGTAGGTTCCCATTTGTTCTTACCCTGTTTTATGGATTTCTCAGCCATGACATATAAAGAAACTGTTCAGAAGACAGGTGGTAGTGTCCTATTTTGTAGTTATAGTCATGCAATTCTTGTTTTGAAAATGAAGAAAGGAAGTTTAAATTAAAATAAAAACTTGAAGGTTAAATGGACAAAACCTTGTTTTATAAAAATGTTAAAAATTTTTTACAGAAGAAAAAAAGGCAAGTCAGAAGATTTTAAATACAAGTGTTTATTTACAGACTCAAAGTTGAGATAGAGGCTGAGCCCAAGCCTAAGGTCACATGGCATGTCAATGGGCTGGAGGTCATGCCCAGCAAACACCTTCAGGTGGATGTCATGGAGAAAGTCTCTGTGTTGAAGATATTTAATGTGACACCTGAGGATGCAGGGGACTATGTATGCAAGGCTGAGAATGAGCTGGGAGAGATGTCTTGTACTACCACTCTTGTTGTTAACAGTGAGTTTGATTTTCCGTTGAAGTTATTATAAAATTAAATGCGAAAAAAGTGACTGTTTATATAGCAGGTCAGTTACAGGTAGTATTTACAATAACACCAATTAATGAAAAGGCCAAAGATGGTTTTGGTTCTTGTTCACAAAATTACTTGGAACCCAGGTAAATTTTTCTGTTGGTTTAGTGGATATTGAAGTGAATTAAGCTAATGTATAGCCCTTCAAGTTAAATTTTTGTTTAAAATGATGTACAAAGAGTTTTAAGGTTTTAAAAAGGAAATAATTTTTATATCTTTGTTTATAGAGCCAAAGACTGTTGAACTTAAACCAGCCCCTGGGGATAAGGTCCCAGTGACAGAAAAACCAGAGCAGGCTACTGCAGGCAAGCTACCAGCCTCATCAGAATCTTCCTCAAAATCTGAGTCTGAACAAGAAAAATTCCCTGAAAAAGAGGGTGAACGTTCCCCAACAGAGCCAGTTGAAATGCCTGTAGAAGAACAAGTGCCAGAAGAACAGCCAGTTGTGATTGGTGAGGCACCAGACTTCATCAAGCCTCTCTGCTCACAGAATGTCATGGATGGAGACAGTGTCACTTTCCATGTGAAATTCACAGGTTACCCAGCACCAACAATCACATGGTTTCATAATAAAAAACTTGTTGAACCAGGGCCTGACTTCAGACTGGGCACTGACCGTGAAAGAGGGGACAGCATCCTTCTGATCCCAGAGGTCTTCCCTGAGGATAAAGGAGAATACATGGCAATAGCAGTCAATGACTTTGGCATGGCTGAGACAACATGCAGGCTCATTATAATAAGTAAGTTCACAATTATATAAAGATTAATTGCCGACCTTAGAATTACTTAAAATTTCTTAATAATAGATATCATACAGGTGTAAAAGAAACAAAGGTTCCCCCATTTTTAATATGTTTTAAAATTTTGTAATATACTTATAATATACTTATAATTTGATGAATTTGCTCTGTTGACATTGCCATAAATCATGCTCATTTGGTTTTTAGCATCAGAATCGGAGCAGTCCTTTGATTCCTCTGAAGAAGAGAAATCTTACAAAGTGGTAAAAGATACAGATGTTCATACCCAGATGACACAGATATCTCAGCAACAGCTGCCGGAGGAGCTTCAAATCCGGATCCAGTCTCCAGAACAGCCTGTTCCAGGAGAAGAAGATGAGGAGCATTACCAGGAGACAGTGGAGGTCCAGGAGTACAGAGACGCCTCTCAGGAATACGAGATCAAATTTGAACCACACAAGCCAGTCACAAGCACGGCGGAAGTGCAGCAAGTTTTACAACCACAGCCTCAAGGGTACAAGATGGACATTGAAATCCAGGGTGCCCCCAGTGAGACCAGCTCCATTGTGGTGCAGCCAAAAAGTGAAGAGGTTTCTCCTGAAGTACGCCAGACTCAGCAAGTCATTATCAGTTTGGAACACCCAGAGAAAAAGAGCACCGAGGTGCGCAGAGAGGAGACTCACACAGAAGAGGTTGATGGGACAGTGAAACATGAAATCCGTACCATGGTATCCAAAGAGAGTGAAATCACAACATCAGATGTGGAAGAGACAGAGGAGTACTGGACTGAGACTTTGTCCGAGTCAGAGAAAGAAGTTATGCTGCAGGAAGAGTATGTGGTGCCAGAGGAAGTCCCTGAGTGGGCAGTAGCACCACAGTTCACTTGGGGTCTCATGTCTCTTAAAGTCATGGATGGAGAGGAGGTGAAATTTTGCTGTGAAGTCACTGGCACTCCCTCACCCACAATCACCTGGTACAAGAACAATAAACTGCTTAAAGAGAACCAGGACTTTAAGATGGAGTATAGCCCAGAGTCTCACTCCTGCACTCTGATGATAGTAGAAGTCTTCCCTCAAGATTCTGGAGAATACAAGTGTGTGGCTAGGAATATTGCAGGCCAGGCTATAACATCTGCTATGCTGGAGGTTGAATGTAAGTTTGATAGCAGATGTTTGTTGTTTGTAACCATAATCTTATTTATTGTAAAAAGTGTATTCTGATAGACAAATTGTATTTTCTTTAACATATCAGTTTTTAGCTTTGCAGTATTTATAGACTCTTATACTCTTGTATTTAAAATTTTGTCAGATTTGGGATGGCACACATTTGATTACTTATTTTCTTTACAGCCTATGAATATGTTGCTGATACGGAAGAAGCTTCAGAATCCTTGATGTCATCAGCCTCAGTAGGGTCAGCTTCCCCAGTCAGGCTTGCCAGCACTGATCAGGTCACATTGCTGTCAGAAACACACCAAATTGTCGAAGAACTAGAGAGACTCAGAGCCCACATTCACGAGCAGTTTTCCAGTGGAGAATCTGAAAAATCAGAGGTTACGGCCAAAACTTGGAAGACTCAGCTTTCTGAAGAGGTGTTTGAAGCTGCTCCTCAAGACATGAAACCTGAGGAAGCCAAGGACTTACCTGTTAGTGTCTCAGAAATGTCTGTAACACCAGGAGAAGTCACAGTTACCTTTGATTCTTCCAAAATTTCTCAGGAAGAGAAGAAAGTTGAGCAACAAGTAGCCAAAGATGAAACAGACTTTGTGAGTGAGGTATCTTTTGAGACTACTCCTCAGCAGTTACAGAAACAAGAGGTTATCATTGAATTTGGAAAACCAGCTCCATCAACAGCAAAAATGAGGGCTGCAGCTCAAGGGCCAGTTGAGGAACAACACGTTGTTGAAGAAATACCAGCAGAAATCCAACCAGATGTTACTGAGAGAAAGGAGATCACAGTTGAAGTAGCAAAGCCAGAGACTGAACGTAAAGAAATGGTAGCACAACCTCAGCTAATGACAACAACCGAAGAGGCAGCTGAAGAGGAATTCTATGATGCTCTGGAAGAACATGCCATGAAAGATGAGGAAGTGTCAGCTGAGCTTCAAACCACTGTTCCAAAAAGGCCAGAGTCTAGGACAGTACAACAGCAAATTGAAACAGTTGAACAAACAATAGAAGACTTCAAAGATGGTCCTAAACAGACTTCTGTTCAACCTGAAGAAACTATACAAGAACTTGGGGAAGCTGAAAGAGCTGTGCCTGAAAGTAGGGCATCAGAGCAAAAGCACATCACTGAACACATGGTTTCAGAAGATGTTTTGCCTGATGTGGGTGAAGAAACAAAGGGTGAAGAGCAGATAATTGTTGAATTAAAACCCTCTGAAGCAAAAGGTACCGAAGCTCTTACTGAAGAACAACAAACAATTGCTGAACAAGAGGCTGCTGAACATGTGGCTCCAGTTGAAGAAGAAACCAAAGGCACTGAAGAAGTCAGAGTTGATTTGGCTGGTGCTGAAAAAGCTGCAGAAGAAACTAGAACAGAAGAACAAAAGGCAGTCTTAGAACAAGAGGCTGCTGAACATGAGGCTCCAATTGAAGAAGAAACCAAAGGCACCGAAGAAGTCAGGGTTGATTTGGCTGGTGCTGACAAAGCTGCAGAAGAAACTAGAACAGAAGAACAAAANACGCAAGTATCTTACGAACATTTGATGTATTATACTGACTGTCAATTAAAAGTTTCATTTCCCCTTAAGAGCAATTTGTCCATGGTATAAATTCAAATATGAAGTAGTGGCATCTAAATTGATATTATGTAGCCTAGAATAATTTATACCTTTTAAATTTTCATAAGAAATGGAGGAAACTGTAGAAGTGATCCAGGTTCAGCCAGAGAAAATGGATGTGTCTGAGACCAGGGAAGTGACCAGAGTGGTCCAGCAGGAGGTTGTGGATGAGGCAGGTGACATGCAGCCCCCCAGGTTCTCAAAGCCTATTCAGCCACAGGTAAGAACTAAAATGCCTTGGCTAAAACCATGAGGCTAAGTGAAAAAACTTTCTTTTGGCCTTTTGCAAATGGCAGAGAGTGAACCTATGAAGCAGAAAAAATATTTGACAAATAAAAAAAGAAAAAAATACTCAAGATGTAGTTGATAGATAACAATTTCGTAGTAGCAGTTTAATATGTATGATGAGAAGGGTGAATTCTTACATTTTCAGGTTGTGAATGATGGTGATGATGTGACATTCAGCTGTGTTGTCTCTGGTCAACCTACCCCAGAGGTCACATGGTACAGGGACCAGGAGAAACTGACCCCCAATGAGGATATTACCATCACGTATAAAGAAGAGACTGGTGAATGTACTCTTTTGATGTATGGTATCTTTCCTGAAGATGCCGCCGTTTATTCTGTGACAGCCACCAACCCAGTGGGCAAAGCTACCATCTCTGCCAATTTGATTGTGCAGAGTAAGTGTATTAGAATGACTCATTTTGATGATATTTTGATAACGATGTCAACTGATGATAGTTCATAAAAATACATAGAAATAAAAAAAAAGATATTTATGTTAAGAACCAGCATTGTATACGTATTGACTTATTAGTTTTTGGGTTAAAAGGCATAGTTTAGCTGTTTTAGAAATAAAATGTGTACACAGCTTATGGTTAGACAATTTCTGAGCAATGAGGCAAATTAAAATTATTATTTTTTAAAAGAAAGTTATCAGTCATATGCCATATATAAAAATTCAGGTCCAGAAGAGGGTCCTATCATTGAGACCACAACTACTGTCGTCAAGAAAGAAACCATCTCACAGATTTCCGAGTCAGAAGGTGAGACAGAGAGGCACTTGACTGTAATTGAGCAGCAATCCCCAGAGTTCACCAAGACACTGAAGCAGACGACAGAGGTCACAGAGGGAGAAACCGCTGTGTAGGTTCCCATTTGTTCTTACCCTGTTTTATGGATTTCTCAGCCATGACATATAAAGAAACTGTTCAGAAGACGGGTGGTAGTGTCCTATTTTGTAGTTATAGTCATGCAATTCTTGTTTTGAAAATGAAGAAAGGAAGTTTAAATTAAAATAAAAGCTTGAAGGTTAAATGGACAAAACCTTGTTTTATAAAAATGTTAAAAATCTTTTACAGAAGAAAAAAAGGCAAGTCAGAAGATTTTAAATACAAGTGTTTATTTACAGACTTAAAGTTGAGATAGAGGCTGAGCCCAAGCCTAAGGTCACATGGCATGTCAATGGGCTGGAAGTCATGCCCAGCAAACACCTTCAGGTGGATGTCATGGAGAAAGTCTCTGTGTTGAAGATATTTAATGTGACACCTGAGGATGCAGGGGACTATGTATGCAAGGCTGAGAATGAGCTGGGAGAGATGTCTTGTACTACCACTCTTGTTGTTAACAGTGAGTTTGATTTTCCGTTGAAGTTATTATAAAATTAAATGCCAAAAAAATGACTGTTTATATGGCAGGTCAGTTACAGGTAGTATTTACAATTACACCAATTAATGAAAAGGCCAAAGATGGTTTTGGTTCTTGTTCACAAAATTACTTGGAACCCAGGTAAATTTTTCTGTTGGTTTAGTGGATATTGAAGTGAATTAAGCTAATGTATAGCCCTTCAAGTTAAATTTTGTTTAAAATGATGTACAAAGAGTTTTAAGGTTTTAAAAGGAAAATAATTTTTATATCTTTGTTTATAGAGCCAAAGACTGTTGAACTAAAACCAGCCCCTGGGGATAAGGTCCCAGTAACAGAAAAACCAGCAGAGCAGGCTACTGCAGGCAAGCTACCAGCCTCATCAGAATCTTCCTCAAAATCTGAGTCTGAACAAGAAAAATTCCCTGAAAAAGAGGGTGAACGTTCCCCAACAGAGCCAGTTGAAATGCCTGTAGAAGAACAAGTGCCAGAAGAACAGCCAGTTGTGATTGGTGAGGCACCAGACTTCATCAAGCCTCTCTGCTCACAGAATGTCATGGATGGAGACAGTGTCACTTTCCATGTGAAATTCACAGGTTACCCAGCACCAACAATCACATGGTTTCATAATAAAAAACTTGTTGAACCAGGACCTGACTTCAGACTGGGCACTGACCGTGAAAGAGGGGACAGCATTCTTCTTATCCCAGAGGTCTTCCCTGAGGATAAAGGAGAATACATGGCAATAGCAGTCAATGACTTTGGCATGGCCGAGACAACATGCAGGCTCATTATAATAAGTAAGTTCACAATTATATAAAGATTAATTGCCAACCTTAGAATTACTTAGAATTTCTTAATAATAGATATCATACAGGTGAAAAAGAAACAAAGGTTCCCCCATTTTTTATATGTTTTAAAATTTTGTAATATACTTTATGAATTTAAAAGTGATGAATTTGATGAATTTGCTCTGTTGACATTGCCATAAATCATGCTCATTTGGTTTTTAGCATCAGAATCGGAGCAGTCCTTTGATTCCTCTGAAGAAGAGAAATCTTACAAAGTGGTAAAAGATACAGATGTTCATACCCAGATGACACAGATATCTCAGCAACAGCTGCCGGAGGAGCTTCAAATCCGGATCCAGTCTCCAGAACAGCCTGTTCCAGGAGAAGATGAGGAGCATTACCAGGAGACAGTGGAGGTCCAGGAGTACAGAGATGCCTCTCAGGAATACGAGATCAAATTTGAACCACACAAGCCAGTCACAAGCACAGCGGAAGTGCAGCAAGTTTTACAACCACAGCCTCAAGGGTACAAGATGGACATTGAAATTCAGGGTGCCCCCAGTGAGACCAGCTCCATTGTGGTGCAGCCAAAAAGTGAAGAGGTTTCTCCTGAAGTACGCCAGACTCAGCAAGTCATTATCAGTTTGGAACACCCAGAGAAAAAGAGCACTGAGGTGCGCAGAGAGGAGACTCACACAGAAGAGGTTGATGGGACAGTGAAACATGAAATCCGTACCATGGTATCCAAAGAGAGTGAAATCACAACATCAGATGTGGAAGAGACAGAGGAGTACTGGACTGAGACTTTGTCCGAGTCAGAGAAAGAAGTTATGCTGCAGGAAGAGTATGTGGTGCCAGAGGAAGTCCCTGAGTGGGCAGTAGCACCACAGTTCACTTGGGGTCTCATGTCTCTGAAAGTCATGGATGGAGAGGAGGTGAAATTTTGCTGTGAAGTCACTGGCACTCCCTCACCCACAATCACCTGGTACAAGAACAATAAACTGCTTAAAGAGAACCAGGACTTTAAGATGGAGTATAGCCCAGAGTCTCACTCCTGCACTCTGATGATAGTAGAAGTCTTCCCTCAAGATTCTGGAGAATACAAGTGTGTGGCTAGGAATATTGCAGGCCAGGCTATAACATCTGCTATGCTGGAGGTTGAATGTAAGTTTGATACCAGATGTTTATTGTTTGTAACCATAATCTTATTTATTGTTAAAAGTGTATTCTGATAGACAAATTGTATTTTCTTTAACATATCAGTTTTTAGCTTTGCAGTATTTATAGACTCTTATACTCTTGTATTTATAAATTTTGTCAGATTTGGGATGGCACACGTTTGATTGCTTATCTTCTTTTACAGCCTATGAATATGTTGCTGATACGGAAGAAGCTTCAGAATCCTTGATGTCATCAGCCTCAGTAGGGTCAGCTTCCCCAGTCAGGCTTGCCAGCACTGATCAGGTCACATTGCTGTCAGAAACACACCAAATTGTTGAAGAACTAGAGAGACTCAGAGCCCACATTCACGAGCAGTTTTCCAGTGGAGAATCTGAAAAATCAGAGGTTACGGCCAAAACTTGGAAGACTCAGCTTTCTGAAGAGGTGTTTGAAGCTACTCCTCAAGACATGAAACCTGAGGAAGCCAAGGACTTACCTGTTAGTGTCTCAGAAATGTCTGTAACACCAGGAGAAGTCACAGTTACCTTTGATTCTTCCAAAATTTCTCAGGAAGAGAAGAAAGTTGAGCAACAAGTAGCCAAAGATGAAACAGACTTTGTGAGTGAGGTATCTTTTGAGACTACTCCTCAGCAGTTACAGAAACAAGAGATTATCATTGAATTTGGAAAACCAGCTCCATCAACAACAGAAATGAGGGCTGCAGCTCAAGGGCCAGTTGAGGAACAACTCGTTGTTGAAGAAATACCAGCAGAAATCCAACCAGATGTTGCTGAGAGAAAGGAGATCACAGTTGAAGTAGCAAAGCCAGAGACTGAACGTAAAGAAATGGTAGCACAACCTCAGCTAATGACAACAACCGAAGAGGTAGCTGAAGAGGAATTCTATGATGCTTTGGAAGAACATGCCATGAAAGATGAGGAAGTGTCAGCTGAGCTTCAAACCACTGTTCCAAAAAGGCCAGAGTCTAGGACAGTACAACAGCAAATTGAAACAGTTGAACAAACAATAGAAGACTTCAAAGATGGTCCTAAACAGACTTCTGTTCAACCTGAAGAAACTATACAAGAACTTGGGGAAGCTGAAAGAGCTGTGCCTGAAAGTAGGGCATCAGAGCAAAAGCACATCACTGAACACATGGTTTCAGAAGATGTTTTGCCTGATGTGGGTGAAGAAACAAAGGGTGAAGAGCAGATAATTGTTGAATTAAAACCCTCTGAAGCAAAAGGTACCAAAGCTCTTACTGAAGAACAACAAACAATTGCTGAACAAGAGGCTGCTGAACATGTGGCTCCAGTTGAAGAAGAAACCAAAGGCACTGAAGAAGTCAGAGTTGATTTGGCTGGTGCTGCGAAAGCTGCAGAAGAAACTAGAACAGAAGAACAAAAGGCAGACTTAGAACAAGAGGCTGCTGAACACGAAGCTCCAATTGAAGAAGAAACCAAAGGCACTGAAGAAGTCAGAGTTGATTTGGCTGGTGCTGAGAAAGCTGCAGAAGAAACTAGAACAGCAGAACAAAAGACAGTCTTAGAACAAGAGGCTGCTGAACATGTGGCTCCAGTTGAAGAAGAAACCAAAGGCACTGAAGAAGTCAGGGTTGATTTGGCTGGTGCTGACAAAGCTGCAGAAGAAACTAGAACAGCAGAGCAAAAGACAATCACAGAACAAGAGGCTGCTGAACATGTGGCTCCAGAGGAAGAAGAAACCAAAGGCACTGAAGAAGTCAGAGTTGATTTGGCTGGTGCTGAGAAAGCTGCAGAAGAAACAAGAGCAATAGAACAAAAGACAATCACTGAACAAGAGGCTGCTGAACATGAGGCTCCAGTTGAAGAAGAAACCAAAGGCACTGAAGAAGTCAGAGTTGATTTGGCTGGTGCTGAGAAAGCTGCAGAAGAAACTAGAACAGCAGAACAAAAGACAGTCTTAGAACAAGAGGCTGCTGAACATGTGGCTCCAGTTGAAGAAGAAACCAAAGGCACTGAAGAAGTCAGGGTTGATTTGGCTGGTGCTGACAAAGCTGCAGAAGAAACTAGAACAGCAGAGCAAAAGACAATCACAGAACAAGAGGCTGCTGAACATGTGGCTCCAGTTGAAGAAGAAACCAAAGGCACTGAAGAAGTCAGAGTTGATTTGGCTGGTGCTGAGAAAGCTGCAGAAGAAACTAGAACAGCAGAACAAAAGACAGTCTTAGAACAAGAGGCTGCTGAACATGAGGCTCCAGTTGAAGAAGAAACCAAAGGCACTGAAGAAGTCAGGGTTGATTTGGCTGGTGCTGACAAAGCTGCAGAAGAAACTAGAACAGCAGAGCAAAAGACAATCACAGAACAAGAGGCTGCTGAACATGTGGCTCCAGTTGAAGAAGAAACCAAAGGCACTGAAGAAGTCAGAGTTGATTTGGCTGGTGCTGAGAAAGCTGCAGAAGAAACTAGAACAGCAGAACAAAAGGCAGTCTTAGAACAAGAGGCTGCTGAACATGTGGCTCCAGTTGAAGAAGAAACCAAAGGCACTGAAGAAGTCAGGGTTGATTTGGCTGGTGCTGAGAAAGCTGCAGAAGAAACTAGAACAGCAGAACAAAAGACAATCACAGAACAAGAGGCTGCTGAACATGTGACTCCAGAGGAAGAAGAAACCAAAGGCACTGAAGAAGTCAGAGTTGATTTGGCTGGTGCTGAGAAAGCTGCAGAAGAAACTAGAACAGCAGAACAAAAGGCTGTCTTAGAACAAGAGGCTGCTGAACATGTGGCTCCAATTGAAGAAGAGACCAAAGGCACTGAAGAAGTCAGAGTTGATTTGGCTGGTGCTGAGAAAGCTGCAGAAGAAACTAGAACAGTAGAACAAAAGGCAGTCTTAGAACAAGAGGCTGCTGAACATGTTGCACCAGTTGAAGAAGAAACCAAAGGCACCGAAGAAGTCAGGGTTGATTTGGTTGGTGCTGAGAAAGCTGCAGAAGAAACTAGAACAGCAGAGCAAAAGACAATCACAGAACAAGAGGCTGCTGAACATGTGACTCCAGAGGAAGAAGAAACCAAAGACACTGAAGAAGTCAGAGTTGATTTGGCTGGTGCTGAGAAAGCTGCAGAAGAAACTAGAACAGCAGAACAAAAGGCTGTCTTAGAACAAGAGGCTGCTGAACATGTGGCTCCAATTGAAGAAGAGACCAAAGGCACTGAAGAAGTCAGAGTTGATTTGGCTGGTGCTGAGAAAGCTGCAGAAGAAACTAGAACAGTAGAACAAAAGGCAGTCTTAGAACAAGAGGCTGCTGAACATGTTGCACCAGTTGAAGAAGAAACCAAAGGCACCGAAGAAGTCAGGGTTGATTTGGTTGGTGCTGAGAAAGCTGCAGAAGAAACTAGAACACCAGAGCAAAAGACAATCACAGAACAAGAGGCTGCTGAACACGTTGCTCCAGTTGAAGAAGAAACCAAAGGCACCGAAGAAGTCAGGGTTGACTTGGCTGGTGCTGATAAGGTTACAGAACAATCAAGAACAGAGGAACAACAGGCAATCACAATACCAGAGATGACAGAGGAGGTTGTTCCTGAAAGTAGGGAAACACCTTCTTCAGATGAGATAGTAAGTGACCTTGCTGAAGCAGAAAAACAAACTGCAGAGACTAGAGCTGAAGAACAGAAAGCTCCAGCAGAGCTAGAAGAGGCAGCTGAAGTTGCATCTGCTCTGGAAGAAAAGAAGGAGATGGAGGAAGTAAGAACAGAGTTAACATCAGCAGAGACACAAGCCCCACAAACAATGACACAGGAACAGGTCTCATTAACTGTTGAAGAATCTACTGAACAGACACCTAGTGAGGTCTCAGAGGAAGCTAAGAGTGCCAAAGAATCTTTGGTTGAATTAGGTAAAGCTGATGAGAAATCTGAAGTCACAGTGCAAGAAACCTGGAGTGAGGAGGAAATGCAGGAGATAAAACAATATGCAGAAGAAGTATCCAGTGTTATTGTGTCTCAAGCACAAGAGATATTGGTAGACTCTATCACATCAACTACTCCAAAAATGACCTTGGAAGAAGAACAAGTTGTTCCTGTTCAGCTAACTCAGAAATTTGAAATTGAAGAAACCCCATTGGTTCAGAAACCAGAAGAAGTTGAAACCTCCGAAGAAAGTATTCTAGTAACACAAAAGGTGGAGACTGTTGAGGTGCCTGAGGATAGCCTACTAGTTGCGCCTAGCTTTGATAACATGCTGGAAGATGTTACCACCAGGGAAGGAAAACAAGTAAAATTCCAGGTCATTGTTAGAGGAGTACCAACACCTAAAGTCACATGGTATTTGGATGAAGAAGAAATCGAAGAAACTGAAGAAACATTTGTAATGACTTATGAGCGCAATGTAGCCACACTTATTATCTTGAAAGTTGTACCTGAGGATGAAGGAGATTACATGGTTAAGGCAGAGAATGCAGCAGGAGAGTGTACATCCACTGCGTTTCTTCAAGTGCTTGGGCCTGAAGAAGATAAGCCAGAAGAAGAGGAGGAGGAAGAAGAAATGTTCGAGGAAACTGTTGTGGAAGAAAAGAAATCATGGGTTGAGGTGAGAACTGATCTTGTTCAGAAACCAAAACCCGAGGATGAAGAGAAATTTAGAGAGACCATCACTGTTGAAAAACCCGAACAAGAAGTGGAAGAAGAAGAGGAAACATTTGAAGAAACTGTTATAGAAGACAAGAAATCTTGGGTGGAGGTCAGAACTGATGTTGTCCGAAAGAAACCAGAAATAGAGCAGACATCTGAGGAGACTGTAACTGTTCAAAAAACACTCCAAGAATTGGAGATGGCAGGAGACACTATACTGGTTTCACAAAAACCAGAAACAATAGAACTTCCCCAAGAAATGGCGCCTGAGATGTTCCAAGAGACCATCTTGGTTGAAAAACAACCACAACCAGTTGATGTTGAAATAACTACACAAAAGCCACAACCACAAACATTCCAAGAAGCTATCTCCATTGAGAAAGGCCCAGAAGAAGGAGGCCCACAGGAGAGAACACAAGTTGAAAAATCTTTTGAGGTTATGGAAACAGAATTTGGGACAACTACAATTGAAAGGCAGCAGACAACTACCACAGTGCAGTTTGAATTTGAAAAGCCAGAACAAAGGGAGACAACAGTAGAAATAACAGAGTTGACAGCACCCGTGTTTGAGATACCATTGACTGATGTCACTTGCCGAGAGAGGCACTCAGTCACTCTAGAATGCCGAGTCACTGGGGTCCCCATGCCTCAGGTGAAATGGTACTTAGATGAAGATGAACTAGAACTTACTTCCAACTACAAAGTCACTTATGATAGAGGTGTCTGTAAGCTGGTTATACTTGAGGTATCAGATGCAGATGAAGGGGAGTACATGGTGAAAGCTGTCAATGAAGCTGGTGAGAGCACCTCCACAGGATATCTCACTGTAGAAGGTAGGTAAAAGGAGAATCACTTGTTATGCATCATATTGTTATACTTGGACATGACATAATACCGTTTAATGCTGTTTGAAAGAAATGCAAATGTGATGAAATGTTTTGTGCACATTCAATTGAGTTTCTTCAAAATTCTATGCACTTCCTTAAGCTGAATGCCTTGAACTCGTGATATGAATAAAATTTGGGGGTATTTTATATTAAACAAATTTGCATGTAATACATTTGAATAAAACTTGCTAAAGAATTCGAAATATATGTTTGCATTGCAGCACCTGAAAAAGAAGAACAACCAAGGGAGACAACTGAGGAGACAGTCCAAATTGTTCAACATGTGGCTGACGTGACAGAAACAGTGGTTGAACAAATCACAGAAGTTGAGGAGCTCAGAGAAGCTCCTGTCTTCACTAGAACTCTTCACACTATAGATACAGTAGAAGGCAAGCCAGTGACTTTCGAATGTTATGTCACTGGTCACCCTGAGCCAACGATTAAGTGGTATCAGGTAAGTTCTTTTGGAAGGTTCATTGATGTTAGGAAATATTGATATAATTATGGAGATATGTGTGATCAGTGTTTGTGCAGAGTTTGATTTATTGTAGTAGATGCCTGTATTAATTTTTTCAGCAATGCATATCATGAAATAGCTAGAAAAATTCTTGAAACTGTGAATAGATAAGAGTGCATTAAAAGATTGAATATCCTGAATTTGAAATGTTAATATCTAAGAAATAATTGTTTTCGTAAAATAGTACATTTACGATGCCTTTTGTAAGAGATATTTGGAAAAAAATATTTTTTAAAGATTAAATGTTCATGCCTTTTTTCTAATAATAGGAGAATGTTGAGATCCAGACCAGTGATCACCTGCAGATAAGTTACAAAGATGGCCGTTGCACACTTCACATACCCAGCTGTACACTGGAGGATGAAGCAGACTATGTGTGCGAGGCCGTTAATGAAGCTGGCAAAATTACAACATGGGCCGAACTTTTCGTTGAAAGTAAGCCACTGTTGATATTGCTTCGGCTCATTCTATTTTTGGTGTGTTTAGCAAGAGCAGTAGTAAGTATGGTGTCTGCTGCCTCTATTGCACTAGTGAGTTGTGTAGGATAGGTGGTGACACTCAAAGTCAAGACAGGCTGGGAGCAACATTTTATAGAAGACACGGGGTGTATATTGGGTGGACTCGAGATGTAGATGCTATTGAGATAGAATTTCTCAAAAAAGTTTTTTGCTTTGCTATGATTTGGGCTGTTTATTTGTTGCCCTTATAGGTTTATAAGCTTTGCAACACTATCTTTATTTTGTCTTATCCTGGGTGAAACTCTTTTCAACAGCGTTTATAGATATTCACCAGAAGATGGAAATTTCTTTAGTTTTCTTTTAGAAATTTTCTTTGGATTTACATTATGTTATGGAATGTTAATTATTTGATTGTTATTGCTTTGGTAAACCGTAAGATGGCTGTATATCATTTCACATGAGTTAATATGCTGTATTTTATTTATTTTTCTTTTTTCATCTTTTTTTTGCATTTCATTTTGTTTTTAATCACATAGTACTAGGTTCTAGTTCTAGGTAGCTTTGATAGAATAACATAGTGCTCGTCAAAAGTTTAATTTTAATGCTAACTACAGAATTCAGTATTGACATGAGGTTTTGGAACATTGCATTTCCTGACAATGTTAGGACCAATCCTGCATTCTCATTATGCAGATAATAATTTTTAGCACAATATGTGCCTCACTTTTATATAATTCTAATTCTACCTGTCATATGTCATAATATTTATGCTAGTCTTGGGGGAACTTTTTAAAACCTTTTTATCTTAATACTTCACTTCACTAAATACTTCATTTTCCTCAGCTTTCCACTCTTCTTAACTTCCTCTCTCTCTGGGGGTACATTCTACTTTAAGTTTGCACTGCTGTTGAAAGTGAAACCAATCACAGAAAACCCAATCAGAAGTGTTATTTTGTTCCTTGTCAGAAACATCTAACTAATTGCTCAGTTCTACAGTAATATTGAACACAGTGATTAATATATTTCCAAAATTTGCCGCCTCCCAGAACAAATGCAAATAACCTTTCATTTTCAGTAACCCTATTATGTTTATTGGTAAGCTACCAAGCCATTCATCCTACAAATAACCCTCATAACTTAACATTAAAATAACCATTCCATATCTAACTTAAAAACTCAACCTTGCCACAAGTATATAATTTTACTTTCTTTTCCCTTATTTGTACAGAGGCTATTGAAGAAGTTCTTTATGAAGAGTTCTATGAAATTGAAGTTGACATACTCCTCAAGTGGCAGAAATCCCAATCAAGACAAAAGTCTGACAAAGAACTGATACCCCGGATTCTATAGTCGCGCTTTCCACTTTATAAAAGCTTCTTTAAAAATTAAGCTTAGCATCATGGGAGCATTGAGATGAAATAGGTCAAACAGAAGAAAACAATCAAATCTTTTCTTGAACTATTAAAAGAAAAATTAGAAAACAAAATTAAAGAGCTGTTGGTGTGTCACTTAAACTATTTGGAATTACAAAAACATTTGGCATGTCTTCCCATTCTTCTTAGTTTTACCGTCTGTTAGAACTTGTGTGAGTGCTGTCAGTGACCCTCCTCCCATGATGCTTTGCTCTGGTATGTTGTATATAATGTGATATAAATGAAATCTCTATTGTGATTGGTTGGGTTCACTTTCAACAGCATGGAAACAAATTAATCCATTTTTCCTAGTAATTATATATCTATATCCTTCACTCTGCAAACTAAAGAGCAGTAAGCTAACTGATTTATATCTTGTAAATCTAAATCACAATCATAACACAATAGGATTAGACATTCACCATCATATAGCTGGTAGTACTATTTAGATAGAAACGGAACTTATTAAAATCCAGAGATTTGGAATATCTTGATTTTTAGAATGTGAAAAGGCTGAGGAAAGTGAACTCGATCAAACTCGTGAAGTTGAAGTCACACATCAGGATGATAAAGCAAGATGTACAATAGGTTGGCAACCCCTCCCCATAGTGATGGTGGAAGATGGCAGCATGTGGATATTTATGATCATTTTCATGCTATTGGCTATCGCCGTACAATTCATTGCGTGGCTCCTTAGTATTTCAGCAAATTCTTCAGACTTTACGTAATGATAATGACTTTCACAAATCAAACTTTTTTCTAGATCATGGCTGCTGAGGATGCAGCCTTTGAGAATTACATATTCTAAGAGTGATGCTGTTATTGTCACTTTGTTACTATGCTTGGTGTCTTTTTTTGAAGTTGTTACAGCATGGAACTTTTTGGCTGTCAGGCTATGAGATTGTTAAACCTTCTGCATTTGTTTAGTAGCATTTGTTATGTAGTCTCACCAGTTTCTTTTATATTCCACCCTTATGTGGTATACCCAATACAATTTCTAAGTCAAGAGGCTTGTGCAATGAAAAACTAACCAAATGCAGTAGGTAGTATTGAAAAACAATGTACCTAAGTTATTTCTAAGCAGGTGAGCTGCTAATTACATTTCAATAAAGAGGGGAGCCAGTAGGTAATTTTTAGAAATTTGACAAGTTGCCGTAGGATGATTAATAGTAGAAAAAAATTAGAGGTTTGGGAAAATTGGTGTGACTTCAATGAAAACATTGTAAATAGTGCGCATAGATGTAATAATAAAAGTACTGTCTTTGTCATCGCAAACTGTATTTTGTTAATAATGAATTTTTATTTGTCATATCTGATCTGTATTGAAATTAAGCTCTAAACTTGCTGCACTCCCTGTAACTGCACTGTAAAACCCCTACGATCGTGCTCTGAATGCACCATGCTATATACGCTCACCTGCAGATGTAATTTAGGTAGACTGTCGTGTATCCCTTCTACCCATTGTATGTGTGTTGATTTGGTGTACTGTACATAACATATTGGAGTCAAGGTAGATATAGCTTTTAAGATGGTATGTGATATAAGATTAGAGTGGATTTCAACCAACAAAGCTGTATTTATTAGTAGATTCCTTGATGTATTGTGAACCTCATATCAATGCATGTTCTTGCAAATGGATGTACCTAATGGAGCATGTGCTATTATGAAAATCCCAAGTTTGTACTTACTTTTTTGAAAAGTTGTTTCATTGAATTTTGGCATGAACCAGCCCTCCAGACATTTTGTCAGCATTTAAATGATATGGAGTTTTAGGTGGTTTTTTTTTCTGATATATTTATTGATTATTTGAAATTATACTTGCATTTTTGCATTTTAAAAGAAAATATTATGTAAAACACAATATTATGCAATGGTTTGTGCATATGTTCTCATAATTGTTTTTATAGCATGTTTTTGATAATAAAAAAGGTTTAAATGCTCCTGATGCATGTGCCATGTGTGAAAATGTCAATCACTTTTATGTATGTGGGTGTGGTTGTTCAAGTGTAAGTTTGCACAGTGTGAATGTGTGTGTGTGTGTGAGAGAGAGAAATGGTTGTAAGTCCAGTGTACAATTGACACTGTTTGACAGAGTTCTTCTCTCACCATCTACCCCTTCTAAAAAAATATGCACTTGGTTTTGTAGAAAATTTTGGAGCACAATCACATGTCCCAGTCCCTAGTTGTTACCTCATTTGTCACCTTTGTGCTGTGCATGATTGTACTGGGGTGCATCGCATGGTTCCTATTGGAATTGCCTGTAAGTTGGGTTTTGGAGGCTACTAGAATTTTTGGTAGCCAATGAAGGGAGGGAGTCTTTGAATAACATGGCAGCAAAGTGACAGAGAGGACTAGCATTGCTTATGAGATTTGGCACAAAGACATAAAATTTTTCAGTGTATCCAAAATGCTCATGTTTGTGTTTCACTTATACCAGTGCAAATTTTTTCTGCTGTTATCATTTTCTGTTTTGAATGCTTGATTTTGCATTTCCAACCCAATGATTGTATTAGAATTGAGCCAATGGTATTTGTGCAAAATGCATAAATGGTAAAATGTCTTGATTTTTTAAACCACTCTGGTTTTATATACAGTATATGAAGAAAAAATTCATTTTTGGAAAAAAATAACATGAAGATTACAAGACATTTTGCCCATGTTTCTTATTGTTTTGTGGTGATGGGTTTTGATACTAAATTATTCTTTTAGAGCAACTTTGGTTTTAACCCCTGTATTGGATGCTTGTTTGAACAGAAATAGTTTTTCCCGCTGACTTGAAGCTTTGCTGAATTGAAGAAAAGTGACATTCACAGCCTAACTATACTTGAGTTACACACAAAAAGATTATTCTATGAACAAATCAACTCTTGCCTTAGGCTACTGACTAAGGCTAAATAAATTGAACACAGTCGTACAAGTTAAATATGCCTGAGAAACTATTTTTAATTGATACTTTTCCAAATTTCAAAATTTCAGGAAAAAAAGGTCACCTAGTTTCACTCTGATATTCTATTTTGTGACATGGTAGCTTTGATACTTGACATCAGTATTACACACAATTATTGTTTCAAAACCACTTTAGACTGACTCAAAAATGTTTTAAATGCTTCCAAAGAAATATGTTCATGCATATAAAACCTGCAGTTTTTTATTGAAGAAACAAATGGCTTATTACATGGTTATTAAGTATGACAAATTAATGACCCCATTCTGTTCTGCCATTGGTCCAAATTATTTCAGTGCTTGCTGTTGTATATCAAGTACCAACAAAAATCAAAAGCCATTCCAAAACTTCACTCGGGATATATCACATGACTTGGGAACATCTTTGTTTGCTCAACCTAAAAAAGAAAGTATGTAACAAATAATGGGGATAAATACACATGCATATAATTATCCATCATTAATTGTCAAACAATGATATATTATCAAAATATTAATTAATTAATACTAATGACTAAAAATTGTGAAGAATATCATTAGCCTTTTATTTTTGAGCATTGAATTGTTGCAAAAAACTCTGTCACTTTTCTCTTTAGTGTCAGATTCAATAGATTTAAACAACACTCAAAATGTTATATTTAAATGATGTGCTATTCAACATAATTCGTACATCTCATGTATGTAAAGTCTACCTACTATTTACACCAACGTACAAAAGTGATACAAAAACAAAGTGATCTTTTATGGAACAACTTTTGTCAAAAATATTTCACAAGAATCACGGGAATTTAAAGCAGGCCTGTTCATATGGTAACTTAAATATTGTAATGTAACATCATACAAACTCAAACTTAAACTCAAATTCCTCTGTGGCATAAATGTATCATTTTAAGACAAGGAATGTTTTAATATCATCATGATCACACAGTACATTTCTCAATTAATTTGCTTGGAAAAGTAATAAACCTGAGGTAGCTGGTGACAGGAGTTTCATTAAAAAGTTTTGGGGCAAACCTTAGACTTCTCAAACTGTTGAGATAAGCAGTCTTTTGGATGCCTTGTTAAAGGAATATCGTTGACTAAATAACACAGTTGAGATTGTATTTCAACACTAGTCCAAGATTGAGTTGGCCTGTAAGCTTTATGGTAAATGGTCTGTTAAACACTCACTTCACAGAGTTTTGTAATAAGAAAAGGGAAGTGCCTTGTTAATAAATTCAGATTTCTTGTTCAATCTCTACTTATCACACCTCAGGCAGTTATACAGATGAAAATCACAGTATTTTTTTTAATCCAGTGATTGTATTTTAATTATTTTTCTCTAAAATGAAATGGATTGATTTGTGCTTCAAACCCAGCATTAAAAAAGAAGTCCTAAATGTGTGCAGTGCTTTTTGAATTATTATGCTCTTTAAGATGCACATTATAAGATTTGGCTAGTTATGCATATATACTTGCCCAAAATATTCAGAAACATCGTTAATTTGAGTACTTATAAAATAACCATATGAGCTAAGGTAAATATTTTAACCAAATATTGGTGGTTAATGCACGTACCATTCTTTACATTTTTAAACTGAAGATTTCCCCCATTACATTGAATAGTCTATAATTATTTTAAAAAAACTTCATGTTTCTGAGCTTTTATGGTCAAGTGTATTTTGATCTTCAGCAGAATTCTCCCTTAAATCTTGTCTCTGTAAAATACAATATAATTCAGTGTAATCTCAAATCAGAGTAAAAAATCTGTTTTTCCAAAGAAACATAATACCAAGATGAACCTAGATGTGGAACCAGCAATTTAAAAGGAAAAGGGAAGTGCGTGACTTTTTCATTCATATTTCGGTTATCAATATGTTGTGAATTCTTACATTTTTTTATCGAAGGCAAAAATAAGATTGATGATATTTCTGAGAGACTGTTTTAAGAAAAAACTGTAAAATGATGAATTAGCCTATAAAATGGCATGCATTATTTGCTGATCATAGAATTTTTTTTTTATTGAAGTATTATAGTGGAAAGAGTACATAGACAACAGTGAGAGAACACTTGTACTACACCACAAATATTACACAAACTCCACTTTGAACAACAATTGCAGAATATTAATTTCATATTAAAAAATTCCAGAATATTAATTTCATATTAAAAAATTCCTCCATGTTGATCAGTACTGACTTAGTTACTCTATTTAAAATCTTCACACTTTTAACTGTGAAATATTATTGTGTAATTTCAAAATTAAAAAGTATATACATTAAGAAAAGAGCAATATTTCTTTACAATGAAAATATTCCAATTTTCCACATTCCCCTTAATTCAGTATTATAGCCATGTGAAAATTGTCTTTTATCAGATCAAATAAATGGAAAATAGAAAGGTGCTTCATGTGTTTAAGTGTCTGTACAGACTGTCAGGCATTTTCATTTAAACAATTTCAACCGTGATAAGATGTAGTTTTATGTGAACGGAAAAAGAAATGTGGTGCAGAAATGCCAAGGTTCAGCAATGAAAGTTTATGTTGCTAAAGCCAAGATTACATTTGAAAATGTGTAAATGTAATCTAGGCTTTAATTGATGACAAATAATATTGCCATGTAGTAGAACAATTAGGTTGTAAGCACAGTGTGGAGGTATTCACAAACTTTTAAGGGAACTTTCCAGCAGATGTGTTAAACTAAACCGTTGATGAAGAATCTTGTTGTCTAGATGATAATAATGATGATATGGAAAAAAAAAGAAATCGTAAAATTATTAATTGAAGGTAAAAAAGTAGAATAGAAAGATGTAAAATGTTAAATTTTGGTGAAAAATGAAAACATGATATTGAAATATGTGGCAACAAAAAACTTGATGCACTGTCCTGCTGATTGTATGCTACCATAAGAAATGATTTCCTAGGAGTAACATTCCATCCTGAGTAGCTTTACAAGGTGGCAAGTATTTTTTTCACTTTAAGATATTGTAGTGGCAGCATGAATGAATACTTGAATTGCATGAACTTTTTTATCCGTTTGCTAATATGATGACACTTTTCTAAACTGTAATTGATTTCACATATTTTTTCAATTTCTTTAACTTCTAGAAGAGACCACAGATGTTGAAGAAGAAGAAGAAGAACAAACAACTGTCACAGAAGAAGTAGAGGAAACTACCACAGTTACCCAAGAAATAATCCAAGAAGTTACACCAGGGGAGATCTTTACTGAACAGATTTCTGTTCAGGCACCTGCACAGCAGCCCACTCCAGTAGAACTGGTATTTGAAGTACCAAAAGAACAAGTCACTGAAGAAGAAACAATTATTACAACAGAAACAACTGAAGCTACCAAACCTGAAGTTGCCCCAGTTGTGGAAGAGGTTATTGAAGAGGAAACAAAAGAAGTAGAAACTGTCATTGAAGAAGTAACAGAGGTACCTAAGCCTGATGTGTCTGAGGTATCAGAAGAGACCATCACTATAGAAAAGGAACTACCACAGCCCGTGTCTGAAGTTAAGCCATCTGCGACAGTTGGTGAAGCTGTGGAGTTGACATTTGATGTGGGAGACAAGTTGGCACCTGGAGTAACCCCAGCTGAGGTCCAGATTTCCTTCCCCAAGGATGAGAAACCAGAGCAACAGGTATTTGAACAGGTGCTACAGAAACCAGAGGAGGAGGGTGTTCCTCTCCAAAAGGCAGAGCCTGAAATCCCTGTACAAGTAGAGTCTCACAGAGAAGAAATAACGATTGGTGTAGAGGAAAAAGAAACCAAACTCCTCCCCACAACAGAACAGGTTGAACTAACAGCCCCAGTTGTAGAGAAACCTGAAGTTGGTGAGGCACCTGTCTTTGTCAAGCCACTTAGTAATGTAACAGAAACTGAAGGAAAGCTTGTCCGATTTGAATGCAAAGTTACTGGTCATCCAAAGCCAGATATCACTTGGTCACTTGATGAAGAACAGCTTGTCGATGAGCAAGTGTATGATTTCATTGAACTTGAAGATGGAACCTGTGTACTGGTCATCCAAGAAACATTCCCTGAAGATGAAGGGGAATATACCTGTAAGGCTGTCAACCAACATGGACAGGCAACCAGCACTGCAGAGCTGTTCCTGAAAGGTAAGAATGTTGATATGACTGACCTTGTTGGCAGTAAAATCTCATTTTGGTTCCCCATTTATATTGTGAACATAGCATTACAAAAGGCCCCCCATCAGTATGAAATACTTTTTATGCATCAACAACTTTTTTGTTGTTCAAAGATCTAGCTTAATCTGTCATGCACTATCTCTTGTCTTAAACCCATGAAAAATATCTTTATTACAGTCATTCTACAAATAAGTTTAAAGAAACATTTGTCATTGACTTTTATTATACCTATATTCTATTATCTTTTCTATCTTCCACACACCCTTGGCTTGGAGTGCTATTTCTTCATTTTGACCTTGGTTTGTTGAATTTGGCATGTCTGTTTGTTGGTGTTTCATATATGTGATGAAGTTATATGAATTTTATTGAATGATTTGATGATTTGTTGTGTTGATCATTTTGCGTGTTGAAATATTTTGTGTGATTTTGGAATGCATGCTTGCCTGAACTTGGAGATTAAATAAAGGAGTAAGTCATGAATTAATTTTGTCACAACAAAATTGGTTGCTTATATAGTTCATTATTGATGTTCTTTTTGTATGGTACTTGTTTATGTATGATGATTTATGTAAATTTTATAAATATGTGTGCATAAACTTTGCCATAGAGGAATATGAAGGATGGCTAATGTATTTGATAGGGTTACACAAAACAGGTTACTAACAGTTAGATTTAGTAAATAACACTTTGTGGATGTTTCTCTTTCATAAGGCACTTACACCAGGATGGCTTTTGATATTGTTATTATTTTTGTACCTTAAGTAATACATAATTTGGATTCACGGTGCACATACACTAAAACAGCATTTCACTGATAATGTTACATAGAGCACCTCAGTTGGGTTCCAATGATTATACTTTAAGGTGGAATTAAAGGGTTTGATAGACTTGCTATGCAAGTATGTACTTCCGTGAGCTTCCAATTTTAGCACATGTTATAACAGCATCTGTTGGATTTTGCATGGACTGGCTACTTTACTAAGTAACAAGGGTGTAGTGGTAAGATGTCAAATGAATAGGTTTACATACATGTGCATTTGGTTGACTATTTACATAGCAGAACCAAAGGCTCCAAGTGATGTAAAGACAAATGAAGCTAAAGCAACAGAAGATGCCATATTAGCTGAAGCAGTGGAAGAAGAATTGGTTGATGAATCAATTGCAGGGTGGCAGTCAGATGTGATTCCCAAATCTATAGAAGGAAGAGAAGAACAGATTTCATCTGAAGCTGACGCAGAGCAGGCTGTTGCACCAGCTACAACAAAAGAACAGACAGCACAGTTGGAATACGAAATTCCAGAAAAAGTTGCTGTAGAGGCTGTAGTCACACAGCCTGAAGAAGAAATTTCACAAAAGAAATTGCTTACTGAAGCCAAAACAGAAGAGGTGGCCAGTGTTGAACTTGAGATCACAGAGGAAACTAAGCCTGAGGAGGTATCTCCTGCTCCTAGTGAGGAAGTACCATCTGAGGATAAGGAGGCAGAAAAGAAATTGCCTTCTGAAGCCAAAACTGAAGAACAGGTGGCCAGTGTTGAGCTTGAGATCACAGAGGAAACTAAACCTGAGGAGGTATCTACTGCTCCTAGTGAGGAAGTACCATCTGAGGTTAAGGAGGCAGAAAAGAAATTGCCTACTGAAGCCAAAACAGAAGAACAGGTGGCCAGTGTTGAACTTGAGATCACAGAGGAAACTAAGCCTGAGGAGGTATCTACTGCTCCTAGTGAGGAAGTACCATCTGAGGTTAAGGAGGCAGAAAAGAAATTGCCTACTGAAGCCAAAACCGAAGAACAGGTGGCCAGTGTTGAACTTGAGATCACAGAGGAAACTAAGCCTGAGGAGGTATCTACTGCTCCTAGTGAGGAAGTACCATCTGAGGTTAAGGAGGCAGAAAAGAAATTGCCTACTGAAGCCAAAACCGAAGAACAGGTGGCCAGTGTTGAACTTGAGATCACAGAGGAAACTAAGCCTGAGGAGGTATCTACTGCTCCTAGTGAGGAAGTACCATCTGAGGTTAAGGAGGCAGAAAAGAAATTGCCTACTGAAGCCAAAACAGAAGAACAGGTGGCCAGTGTTGAACTTGAGATCACAGAGGAAACAAAGCCTGAGGAGGTATCTACTGCTCCTAGTGAGGAAGTACCATCTGAGGTTAAGGAGGCAGAAAAGAAATTGCCTACTGAAGCCAAAACAGAAGAACAGGTGGCCAGTGTTGAACTTGAGATCATAAAGGAAACAAAGCCTGAGGAGGTATCTACTGCTCCTAGTGAGGAAGTACCATCTGAGGTTAAGGAGGCAGAAAAGAAATTGCCTTCTGAAGCCAAAACAGAAGAACAGGTTGCCTCTATTGAACTTGAGATCACAGAGGAAACTAAGCCTGAGGAGGTATCTACTGCTCCTAGTGAGGAAGTACCATCTGAGGTTAAGGAGGCAGAAAAGAGATTGCCTACTGAAGCCAAAACCGAAGAACAGGTGGCCAGTGTTGAACTTGAGATCACAGAGGAAACTAAGCCTGAGGAGGTATCTACTGCTCCTAGTGAGGAAGTACCATCTGAGGTTAAGGAGGCAGAAAAGAAATTGCCTACTGAAGCCAAAACAGAAGAACAGGTGGCCAGTGTTGAACTTGAGATCACAGAGGAAACTAAGCCTGAGGAGGTATCTACTGCTCCTAGTGAGGAAGTACCATCTGAGGTTAAGGAGGCAGAAAAGAAATTGCCTACTGAAGCCAAAACAGAAGAACAGGTGGCCAGTGTTGAACTTGAGATCACAGAGGAAACTAAGCCTGAGGAGGTATCTACTGCTCCTAGTGAGGAAGTACCATCTGAGGTTAAGGAGGCAGAAAAGAAATTGCCTACTGAAGCCAAAACAGAAGAACAGGTGGCCAGTGTTGAACTTGAGATCACAGAGGAAACTAAGCCTGAGGAGGTATCTACTGCTCCTAGTGAGGAAGTACCATCTGAGGTTAAGGAGGCAGAAAAGAAATTGCCTACTGAAGCCAAAACAGAAGAACAGGTGGCCAGTGTTGAACTTGAGATCACAGAGGAAACTAAGCCTGAGGAGGTATCTACTGCTCCTAGTGAGGAAGTACCATCTGAGGTTAAGGAGGCAGAAAAGAAATTGCCTACTGAAGCCAAAACAGAAGAACAGGTGGCCAGTGTTGAACTTGAGATCACAGAGGAAACTAAGCCTGAGGAGGTATCTACTGCTCCTAGTGAGGAAGTACCATCTGAGGTTAAGGAGGCAGAAAAGAAATTGCCTACTGAAGCCAAAACAGAAGAACAGGTGGCCAGTGTTGAACTTGAGATCACAGAGGAAACTAAGCCTGAGGAGGTATCTACTGCTCCTAGTGAGGAAGTACCATCTGAGGTTAAGGAGGCAGAAAAGAAATTGCCTACTGAAGCCAAAACAGAAGAACAGGTGGCCAGTGTTGAACTTGAGATCACAGAGGAAACTAAGCCTGAGGAGGTATCTACTGCTCCTAGTGAGGAAGTACCATCTGAGGTTAAGGAGGCAGAAAAGAAATTGCCTACTGAAGCCAAAACCGAAGAACAGGTGGCCAGTGTTGAACTTGAGATCACAGAGGAAACTAAGCCTGAGGAGGTATCTACTGCTCCTAGTGAGGAAGTACCATCTGAGGTTAAGGAGGCAGAAAAGAAATTGCCTACTGAAGCCAAAACCGAAGAACAGGTGGCCAGTGTTGAACTTGAGATCATAAAGGAAACAAAGCCTGAGGAGGTATCTACTGCTCCTAGTGAGGAAGTACCATCTGAGGTTAAGGAGGTTGAAAAGAAATTGCCTTCTGAAGCCAAAACAGAAGAACAGGTTGCCTCTATTGAACTTGAGATCACAGAGGAAACTAAGCCTGAGGAGGTATCTACTGCTCCTAGTGAGGAAGTACCATCTGAGGTAAAGGAGGCAGAAAAAAGACTTCCATCAGAAGCCAAAACAGAAGAACAGGTCGCTAGTATTGAACTTGAGATCACAGAGGAAACAAAGCCTAGAGAGGTATCTACTGTACCTAGTGAGGAGGTACCCTCTGAAATTAAGGAGGCTGAAAAGAAACTTCCATCAGAGACAAAAACTGAAGAGCAAGCAGAAGTTGTCCAACTTGAGATTTCAGAGAAGGTAGCTGCAGAAGCTGAAGTTATACAACCAGAAGAAGAAATTTCTGAAACTCCACAAGTTGAAAAAGAAGCACCCTCAGTCTCAAGAGCTGAAATTCAAACAGCCAAGGTTGTTTCAGAAACAACAAAGGAAGTGCAACCAAAAGATACAGTTACAATTCCTGTGGAAGAAATTCCTTCTGAAGTTAAGGAGGCAGAAAAGGAATTGCCTTCTGAAGTTTGTAAGGTTATTGAGATAGGGGAGGTCAAAGGTGAGGTTCCAACATTCATATCTGAGTTACAAGATTTAAGGGTAAAAGATGGACAGCCTGTAAGGTTTGTGTGTGTTGTGTCAGGTAAACCTAACCAAGTGACATGGTATTTAGATAGGGCTGAGATTACAGATGATGAGGTTTATGTGATATCACGTAGTGATGAGGGAGTGTGTGAACTTTTTATTGAGGAATGTTTTCCTGAGGATGAGGGTGAGTACATGGTAAGAGTGGTTAATGAATATGGGGAGGCTACCTCTTTGGCTCATTTGATAGTTGAAAGGGATGAGTTAGATTTTGGGATCATAAAAGATGAAACAGATGTCACCCCAGCTGAAGGAGTCCCTATGATAATTATTGAAGAAGCCCCTGACCAACCAATTGATACCCTCGAAGAAGCATTGGAAGATGCTTTAGAAGAAGAAATCTGCATACCAGATGTTGGAACTAAGGAAGAGGAGGAGTTGGCAATCACTGCTGAAAGAGATAGGTGGCCTGATGATGATGAAACAACAGAGGAGGATAGGTGGCCTGACACCTCACATGAACCTGGAAAAGAAAAACAGTTTTCTGAAAGACTAGATATTGATGTGCAGAAAACTCAGCATGAGGATGAAGATGTTGACACCAGTGGAAAAGTAGAAATTGAAGTTGATATTGCAGGTAAAGGTCCATCTGCAATTCAACTGATTGTTTCAAAATCAGAAGGTCCCCAAATTTCCCAAGTAACTAAAGAAATCGAAAAGAAATCTGTAACTGAGACCTTAGATATGGCCACTCCCTACGACGAAAAAGTAGATTCAGTGAAGCCTGCAGGTAGAACTTTGCCTTTAGGAAGTAAAGAAAAACCAGATGAAATTGAAACTGATATATTACCTACCATAGCTTCCACAAAACCACAGGCACCAAAGTTTGTAACAACATTGTCCCATATAACATTCAAACCAAGGCAACAAGTTCGCTTTCAGTGTCAAGTCATTGGATCACCCAAAATAAGGATTACTTGGTATCTTGATGAAGAGGTAATTGAAGAAAGGGAAGATATTGAAATATCTTTCACAGAACAAGGCATTTGTACACTAATCATTAAGGAGGCACACCCTGAAGATCAGGGTGAATATATGTGCAGGGCAGTCAACGATTATGGTGAGGATGTGACCAGGGCACTTTTGACCCTCTCAGAGGACACAATTACAGAAGAGGAAGAGATCTATACTTATGAAGAAGAGATCATAGAAAAGGAGTTCTATGAATTGTCTCCTGAGGAGGAGGTTCTCCCATTTGAATCATCTGAGAAAATAATCACTGCATACACATGTGTGAGTCCTACTGAGGATGTGGGGCCTTTATTTGAGAAGAAAGACTTCATAACTCAGAGTGTGAGCCGCACTGTTATGCAGTTCATGTATGCTAGGTTGGACTGGCCACAGGAGCATGTATTAGAGGAAACTACCCTGCTTGCTGTAGAAGAGGTAGGGCCTCTTGTCTTGGAGAATAGGCGTATTGGTACTAGCATTCCCTCAAGGGCACCACTGCAGTTCTTACACACTACAGAGTATACTCATGAAATTGATGAGACATATACTCATCTTAGTGAAATCAAACCTGAAGAAGAAAAAGAATCCGTAACAACAGCAACAGTGCCAAAACCTCAAGAAAAATCTCCAGCTGACATTGAAGACACACCTGTTGAAGACGTCACAATAGTACATCCAACAATGGGTGAAGAGGGTGTACCCTTGATGGAAAAAGCTGAAGAAAAAGAAGCTGTGGCACCCAGATTTGTGGAGTCTTTAAAAGACTTAAAAGCAAAGCCCGGACAACCTGTAGAGTTTGAAGTGCAGATTATAGGGATACCAAAAGAAGTCACCTGGTTCTTAGATGAGGAAGAGATAGAGGAGAGTGAGACAATTGAAGTAACTACCAAAGATGACACTTCAAAACTAACAATCCATGAGGTAACTTCAGAAGACGAAGGGGAATACATGTGTAAAGTGGTGAATGATTATGGTGAAAATACCACGACAGCTTATCTCACGGTCACAGAAGAAGAAATTGAGTCTGAGCATGAGGAAATAGTTACTGATATTACTGAATCCAAAGTAACTGAAGATACAATAGAGGAGATACATGAAGAATTACATATATCTGAAATGGAAGAGGATGTCCCATGTGTGTCAGAATACCCTTTAGAAGAGTCTTCTGAGAAAAAGATCCCTACCACTAGTGAGATGGAAACTACCTACAGTGAGGAAATCAGCCTTGATATTCCTGGCAAACCAGAGAAGTTGCTTCCACTACAAGGGATTGAAATTGAGATACCCAAAGCAAGAGTAGAAGAAATAATGGCTGAAAAAACACAAAAAGAATTGAAGCCAACAAAAGAAATCACTGCTATTACAGTAGAAGTCTCTGGTGAAAAGCCCGGTGAACTGCTACCTCTAGAAGAAATAGAAATTGAGATACCAAAGGAGAAAGAACAGGAAATAGTTCATGAAAAACCAGACATAGAGGAAAAACCTGTCAAACAACCAACAGTTGTGACAGAGGATGTGGTTGAAAAGAAACCAGGACAATCTCCAAGATTTGTAACACATCTCAGCACTGTGACTGCAGAACTGGGTCAACCTGTAACTCTTACATGCAAAGTGGCTGGACAACCCAAAGAAGTCATTTGGCTTCTGGATGAAGAAGAAATTGTAGAAAATGAAGATGTAGAAGTGACAAGAACAGATGAAGGTGTCTGCAGACTTACACTGCATGCCGTGCACCCCGAAGATCAAGGGGAATATGTGTGCAGGGCTGTGAATGAATTTGGAACAGATGAGACCAGAGCTTACATCATAGTGGTAGAAGAGGATATCCCAGAGGTTGAAATTATAGAGGTCACAACTGACACTAGAGAAGAGGTAAAAGTTGAAGATGTGCCAGAAGAAGAAGCATTTCCGGAGAAGCCACAAAAAGAGGAAAGGCCAACAAGAGAAACCACTGCTCTTACAGTGGACGTCCCTGGTGAAAAGCCAGATGAACTGTTACCTGTACAAGAAATAGAAATTGAGATACCCAAGGAAAAAGAACAGGAAATCATTCCTGAAAAACCTGAGTTTATTGAAAAACCAACAAGAGAAACCACTGGTATTACAGTGGAAATCTGTGGTGAAAAGCCCGGTGAACTGCTACCTCTAGAAGAAATAGAAATTGAGATACCAAAGGAGAAAGAACAGGAAATTGTTCATGAAAAACCAGACATAGAGGAAAAACCTGTCAAACAACCAACAGTTGTGACAGAGGATGTGGTTGAAAAGAAACCAGGACAATCTCCAAGATTTGTAACACATCTCAGCACTGTGACTGCAGAACTGGGTCAACCTGTAACTCTTACATGCAAAGTGGCTGGACAACCCAAAGAAGTCATTTGGCTTCTGGATGAAGAAGAAATTGTAGAAAATGAAGATGTAGAAGTGACAAGAACAGATGAAGGTGTCTGCAGACTTACACTGCATGCCGTGCACCCCGAAGATCAAGGGGAATATGTGTGCAGGGCTGTGAATGAATTTGGAACAGATGAGACCAGAGCTTACATCATAGTGGTAGAAGAGGATATCCCAGAGGTTGAAATTATAGAGGTCACAACTGACACTAGAGAAGAGGTAAAAGTTGAAGATGTGCCAGAAGAAGAAGCATTTCCGGAGAAGCCACAAAAAGAGGAAAGGCCAACAAGAGAAACCACTGCTCTTACAGTGGACGTCCCTGGTGAAAAGCCAGATGAACTGTTACCTGTACAAGAAATAGAAATTGAGATACCCAAGGAAAAAGAACAGGAAATCATTCCTGAAAAACCTGAGTTTATTGAAAAACCAACAAGAGAAACCACTGGTATTACAGTGGAAATCTGTGGTGAAAAGCCCGGTGAACTGCTACCTCTAGAAGAAATAGAAATTGAGATACCAAAGGAGAAAGAACAGGAAATTGTTCATGAAAAACCAGACATAGAGGAAAAACCTGTCAAACAACCAACAGTTGTGACAGAGGATGTGGTTGAAAAGAAACCAGGACAATCTCCAAGATTTGTAACACATCTCAGCACTGTGACTGCAGAACTGGGTCAACCTGTAACTCTTACATGCAAAGTGGCTGGACAACCCAAAGAAGTCATTTGGCTTCTGGATGAAGAAGAAATTGTAGAAAATGAAGATGTAGAAGTGACAAGAACAGATGAAGGTGTCTGCAGACTTACACTGCATGCCGTGCACCCCGAAGATCAAGGGGAATATGTGTGCAGGGCTGTGAATGAATTTGGAACAGATGAGACCAGAGCTTACATCATAGTGGTAGAAGAGGATATCCCAGAGGTTGAAATTATAGAGGTCACAACTGACACTAGAGAAGAGGTAAAAGTTGAAGATGTGCCAGAAGAAGAAGCATTTCCGGAGAAGCCACAAAAAGAGGAAAGGCCAACAAGAGAAACCACTGCTCTTACAGTGGACGTCCCTGGTGAAAAGCCAGATGAACTGTTACCTGTACAAGAAATAGAAATTGAGATACCCAAGGAAAAAGAACAGGAAATCATTCCTGAAAAACCTGAGTTTATTGAAAAACCAACAAGAGAAACCACTGGTATTACAGTGGAAATCTGTGGTGAAAAGCCCGGTGAACTGCTACCTCTAGAAGAAATAGAAATTGAGATACCAAAGGAGAAAGAACAGGAAATTGTTCATGAAAAACCAGACATAGAGGAAAAGCCTGTCAAACAACCAACAGTTGTGACAGAGGATGTGGTTGAAAAGAAACCAGGACAATCTCCAAGATTTGTAACACATCTCAGCACTGTGACTGCAGAACTGGGTCAACCTGTAACTCTTACATGCAAAGTGGCTGGACAACCCAAAGAAGTCATTTGGCTTCTGGATGAAGAAGAAATTGTAGAAAATGAAGATGTAGAAGTGACAAGAACAGATGAAGGTGTCTGCAGACTTACACTGCATGCCGTGCACCCCGAAGATCAAGGGGAATATGTGTGCAGGGCTGTGAATGAATTTGGAACAGATGAGACCAGAGCTTACATCATAGTGGTAGAAGAGGATATCCCAGAGGTTGAAATTATAGAGGTCACAACTGACACTAGAGAAGAGGTAAAAGTTGAAGATGTGCCAGAAGAAGAAGCGTTTCTGGAGAAGCCACAAAAAGAGGAAAGGCCAACAAGAGAAACCACTGCTCTTACAGTGGACGTCCCTGGTGAAAAGCCAGATGAACTGTTACCTGTACAAGAAATAGAAATTGAGATACCCAAGGAAAAAGAACAGGTTATCATTATGAAAGAAACAGATTTGGAGGAAAAGCCAGTAGACGAGCTCAAGGGTATTTCAGATGATGGAATAGCAGACAAATCACAGCGGCCACCTAGATTTGTAACACATCTCAGCACTATGACTGCAGAACTAGGTCAACCTGTTACTCTTACATGCAAAGTGGCTGGACAACCTAAAGATGTGATTTGGCTTTTGGATGAAGAAGAAATTGTAGAAAGTGAAGATGTAGAAGTGTCAAGAACAGATGAAGGTGTTTGCACACTTACACTACTTGCTGTGCACCCTGAAAATCAAGGAGAATATGTGTGCAGAGCTGTGAATGAGTTTGGTATTGATGAGACAAGGGCTTACATCATAGTGGTAGAAGAGGATATCCCAGAAGTTGAAATTATTGAAGAGAGATCAGATACAATGGAGACAATAACTGTCCAAATTGTAGCTGAGGAAGAGGAATTCTATCCTGGCAAGCCACTGGAGGGGGAGAAGCCAACAGGAGAAACAGCTGCTATAACAGTTACTTTCCCAAGTGAAATGCCTGAGGAATTGCTACCTCTGCAGGAGATAGAAATTCAGATACCTAAGGAAGAGGGGCAAGAAGTTGTTCTTGAGGTACCAGAAAGCTTTGAGGAAGTGACTGAAATAGTCAGTGTAACCACTGAAGAAATTGAAGAGATGGGTGAAGAATTTCTTCCAGTCAGTGAAATTAAAAAATCAGAGGACCTTTCTGTGCCACAAACAGAACAAACTACAGAAGTTGTCACCGTTACTAGAGAAGACATTGCTACAGCACCTGAATTGCCTGAGACTGAACTTGTTATTCAACCTACACCAGGTGAGGTATCTCGTCAGGTAGTAGATGAAATAACAGAGTCCTTTATTACAGAAATGGAAGAAGCTGATTTACATGGAGAAGAGGAAAGAAAAGTAGAGGACATTAGCAAGGCATTGTTAAAATTTGAAGAAACTTCTGCAGAGGTATTTACAGAGGAATCAGTGGATCAGTTTTATTCTGATTTAATATTTGTAATGCCATTTGAAAATGTCATCTCTATGCCTGATGAAATAGATTCTCTGTGGCAGCCATTATCTAGAGCAGCTGTACAGTTCATGCACACAACAGAGTACCTGTTTGATCTTGAGACTATTGATGAGGACGAACTATCAGAAGGTGAACTTGAAAACATTTCGGAGTGGGATCTTGGAGATAAAACTGACCTCCAATTACAGCAAGATGTTCAGTCTGAAATGGCGGAAGATCTGAAGACAATTATTTCACAAAAGGAAGATAAGGAAGCTGTACCTGAAGTTGCAACACAGCATTTGGAGGAAATTCTCTCAGAAAAAGCTGATGATGGAATTTCTCCAGAAAAACTGGAAGAAATCTGTGAGGCTCCACAATTTGTTGTTACAATGACTGACTTGACCTTCCAGCCTGGTCAATCTGTGGAATTCACATGCCAATTGAAAGGCACTCCAGAAGAGGTAAATTGGTATCTGGATGAGGACATGCTCTCAGAAAGTGATACTATAGAAATAAGTCCAGTTAAAGACGGTGTATGCAAATTAACTCTATTGGAAACCTTTCCTGAAGACCAGGGTCAGTATATGTGTAGGGCAGTTAATGAATATGGTCTTGCTGAAACAAGATGTGATCTTATCCTTCAGCAAGGGGATGAGGTAAAAGGTTTTGAGGATGAAGGAGTGGTATCTCAAGAAGAAGAGATACCAGAAGTGCCTCAGAAAGTTGAGGAGGCACCTGAAGAGTTCCCATCTGAGGAAATGCCTGTTGGTGCCCCTGAGGTTCTTGAGAAACCTGATGTGGAGGAAGAGAAAGTTGAAGACACTGAGGCAGAGAAGAAACCAGAGGAGACCCATAAAGCTGATGAGGTATCAGAAGAGGTACCATCAGAGGAAATGCCCATTAGTGCCCCTGTGGTTCCTAAGAAACCTGATGTGAAGGATGAGGAAGAACAAATAACTGAGGCAGAAAAGGTACCAAAAGTGCCTCAAAAAGCTGATGAGGTATCTGAAGAGGTTCCATCTGAGGAAATAGCCATAAGTACCCCTGATGTTCCTCTGAAACCTGATGTGAAGGAAGTGGAAGAACAAATCGCAGAGGCAGAAAAGGTACCAAAAGTGGCTCAAAAAGCTGATGAGGTATCTGAAGAGGTTTCATCAGAGGAAATGACCATTAGTGCCCTTGAGGCTCCTCAGAAACCTAATGAGATGGAAGAGAAAGAACAAATAGCAGAGGCAGAAAAGGTACTGAAAGTGCCTCAAAAAGCTGATGAGGTATCTGAAGAGGTACCATTAGAGGAAATGGCCATTTGTGCCCTTGAGGTTCCTCAGAAACCTGATGTAAAAGAAGAGGAAGAACAAATCACAGAGGCAGAAAAGGTACCGAAAGTGCTTCAAAAAGCTGATGAGGTATCTCAAGAGGTTCCATCAGAGGAAATGGCCATTAGTGATGTTAAGGAAGAGGAAGAACAAATAACTGAGGCAGAGAAGAAACCAGCAGAGATGCATAAAGTTCAGGAGGTATCTGAAGAGGTGCCCTCTGAGGAATATGCTGTAACTGCTCCTGACATATCTAAAAAGCATGAAATTATTATAAAGGAGGAAGAGATTTCAGAAGTTAAAAGAGTCCCTGAGGTGCCTCTGAGGGTAGAAACAGTTTCAGAAGACATACCACATGAAGACATTGTTGAAACTGCACCAGAAGTTCCTGAAAAACCAGAGGTGACCCGAGAAGAAATAACAATCATGCCTGAAGCTGAAACATTTGGCAAGGCACCTTATGAAGAAATAACATTTATTGTGCCAGAATTGCCCCAAAAGCCAGTTTCAGATGGTACAAAGGTCCCTGAAGCTGCTAGAAGACCAGAAATGGCACAAGAAGTGGCTGATCTTCCAGAAGAGAGATTTCTCAAAGGTACACAGCATGAAAACTCCAGTTCATGCCTGTGCCTGAGGTCATTATGTTCTTGCCTGTCTCTGCCTGTTATATGCATCATGAAAACTATAAGATAAATGAACTGACTGATGTATTGGGCATACAGAAATATATATCTGAGGATAGATATATGCATGTTTACTTAGTACTGTACATGCCATTTCATTCCAAGTACTGTATGAATTCATATGTTGTCATGAATATTAAGCATGATAATGCAATGAAAATACAGCTGTAATTACATATAATGTCAGTATATTACAATTGTTCTCTTTTGTCTTCTATTGTTCTTGGTCAGCTCTGGTGTCTACTGTTTGCAAACAAAAAAATCACAATGCTTTAGTAACTGCATATATGTTAAAGCTTCTTTGTATGAAATACAATTGGCTGCTGTACAAACTGTTTTTCAGTGATACTTGTCATACTTTTTAAGTCATGTAGATGTTTTAGACAATATTATACTCATTGTTTACTCATTTATTACACGCCTGCTACTGTCCTAAATATATAGATATGCTTAGCATTAAAAATTACACATAAGGTTCAGTCATTTATAACTCATTTAGTACAAGCCTGCTAGTATGAATATAGAAATTTAATATGCTTAGTGCATTAGGTATACACCACACAGTTGCTTATGTAGTATAGTCACATGTTTAATTTTATGCTTAGTTAATATTGAGCTCATTAAGCAAGAAAAAGTGTTCTTGTTGTTGTTATCATTATAATTATAAAACATTCTTTATGGACAAGCAATATTATGTGCACATGTATGTCTGTTTGGAATGTATGGTATGATTATGAGAGTGAAGAGGTTCAAGATTACCAGGTCATGTATTCTTTCTTTTTTCTGTATTACTTGTCATGCACAAAATCTTGTTTCAAAATTATATTCACATTTAAATTGTTCTTTTTATGAATAGTTTCTAGTAAAATTATAAGATATCATGGGAACACTATTGTTTAATAGTCTATATTTAGATCAGTTTTCAGTACATGATTCTTTGAAATCTTAGATTTTAAAAGCTGTTTTTAAAAGAGCACACACATCTTTGTCTAATTATTTCCTTTTTGATATTGAACACTTTCTGGATTTATATATATTTTTCTGTTTTGATGTATCTATATCATATTTCTTTATCATATTTCTTAGGGGATGAGTTTGAAGTCTCAGTACCCAAAGAAGAGAAACCAGAAGAAGTGGAAGCCCAGTTTAAGATTCCTGCTGAAGAAAAGTAAGCGCTGCATTTTTTGGCAAATATTGAAATATTTTGCTTGAATGGTCCATTTTTTATATTTAGTAATATAGTGTAAAATGCTGATGACACATAATGTGGTCAACATCAGTAATATAATGTATATTTCATTATTATATAGGCTTTTTTTATATTAATTAATTGGTTCACTGTCTTGAGAGACATTTGATGTGCCTTCTTTGGTCTTATGATTATCAGTCTTGTTGGAAGCAAAATCTGTATTGTCTCAGAAGTCCAATTCATGCAGGTCAGCCTTTTCCAGCTCAGTTTCAAACAAATCAACATGAAAAATGTTTTATATATAAAACCTGATAAAATGTAATTTGCATGTTAATGTTTCTATGCATTATTCAGACCTGAAGATGTCCAAGCCGAAATTAAAATTCCTAAGAAAGAGAAATCTCCGGAACAAGAACTCTCAGAGAAGGAGAGACTGGTGGTCAAAGGTGAGTTTTTTTCCATACATCTAATTTTAGATATTGTCCTTATTTATTGTACCAGCTTGGAACTAGATACCTTTTGTACATTTTTATTATATTAAAAGCACTTGGAATGGAGAAAAAAGTTGATTAATACTGTCACAATTACTGACCCATATCTATTTCTGTACATGTATTTTTAATTTTATTTTGGAAAGAATTTGTATCACCAGAAATACATTTGGAGAGAGTTAGCTTTCTCACAAACCTAGGCTAGATTTACCACATTGCAATGAACCGTATTGTTAAAAATACATATATTGACTCTCGTTCATTTTTTTAGATGAAGAGAAAGAAGTTGCAGAAGAGAAGGAGTTAGCTGAAATCACTGAAGAAACCAAAGACATTGAGGTAAGCAAACATGGTCATTTCAAAGGCTGCACTATTTTCATTTTTTGTATTAGTAAAGGAGGACATTTTTTCATATTTTAGATTGGATCTGATTAGAATTGGGAAAAAAAACATGAATTTGCCCAAGCTGGTTGACTTGTTTATCAAATGAAATTCTATTTTTTCAAGAAATTAACCCTTTAAACATTATCAAAATTATTGCATCTTACTCTTTTTTATTTCAGAGTACAAGACTCTATGTGGCTGTAGCTAACTATGAAGCAGAATCAGATGAAGTTATGTCCCTCCACCAGGGTGAGCTAGTTGAGGTCCTTGACAGCAGCAGGGACACCTGGTGGCTAGCCAGAAAACAAGTGGACAAAAAGGAGGGTTGGGCCCCAGCTATGTATTTGCAAGCCAAACCTGACTATGATGAGAGAATCAAACAGCAACTTACTAAGAAAATTGATGAGATACCTGTTGAAACAGGTAATTATTATTTGAATCTTTTCTTTTTTGTGGTTTTGATTATATGAATATTTTAGTACTCCACTGTGGTCAGTTTAGACTTGCAAAGAAATGTGAACAATTTATCCCCATGGTAAACTTTTATTTGGCTAACATAAATATTTGTTATTTTTCACAGCTGAAGAATTCACGGGAGATCTTGTAGCACCATATTTTGTGACCCAATTAGAAACCATGCGTGTGAAGGATGGTGCTGTGGCTCGCTTCGAGTGCCAGATTGAAGGGTCTCCCAGACCCACAGTTGTTTGGTACAGGGAAAGCACTGAGATCAAGCCATCTGATGACTTCAAGCTCCTTCATGAAGAGGACAGGTGTTCCCTGATTATTAAAGAGACTTTCCCTGAAGATGCTGGAAGATACACTGTGGTTGCTAAGAATGTTGCTGGTGTTGTCCAACAAACTACAGAACTCTTCATTGACAGTAAGTTTTAAAATAAGTGACATCAGTGATTTTAATGGCTATACATTAGTTACATTCATGTTCTAAGTTGTGCTTTTTATTAAATGTCACAGAGAAAAACAAAGAAAAATATAAACATATACAAAATGATAATGATGAACATTGTTGATATTTTAGAGATTTTTATTTGTAACAAGCATTTGTATGAGATATGCTGTGTTTTCCTTCTAGCTCCACTTTCTGGCAGAACATCCCCATCCAGAAGCAGTGTTTCTAGAGAATCCACTGCCGGTTCTGAAGCTGACTATGTGGCTCCATCCATTACACAGAAACCCAAATTCCAGACAGTTAATGAAGGCGAGACTGTCACATTTGAGTGTAGATTGGTGGCAGTCCCTACTCCAGAGGTAAATTTACCCTATAATATATGCTCTTCTGCTTCTATAATGTCTATTCACATGTCATTTTCTATTGATTCAAATTACTTTTCTATTGATATTTGTGTATCCTGTACCAGAATATTTTACAAAAACTTAATAGTTAAAAGGATACAATAATCGATAGTAAAAAGCATACATTTCTTCTTTCTAATGGTGCCTAACGCTGTTGTGAGGCAGAGGTATTTAGTATTACTTTGTTTATTGTAGATCACCTGGTTTATCAATGACCAGCCATTAGACCTAGAGGACACTCGCTACAGGCTGACTGTAAGAAGTGATGTCCACATGTACACTGCAGCTCTCACTATACGAGATGTCACACTCAATGATGCTGGCACATACAAAATTGTTGGAAGCAATGATGAGGGTGAAACTGGGGTTGCAGTTTCCCTCATTGTCAACAGTAAGTGGAAGAAAATTTATATCATTATTTTTAAGCAAGAATTTAAACACTTGTTTACCTGCATCATTTAGCCATTTTACCATTTTACAAATGATTTCTCATTGGGATACTTTCTTGTAAGCCCTCAACATTTAATTATTGTCAACATTCCAGTGACACATGAAATATATTCAGTATAATCACCCTTAGTTCTTCAATTATTTATTAGTACATGGTTACAGTAACAGCAACTGGCATTTAATAATAAGGAATTGAAGTGTATCATAGCATTTTTGTTTCTTTTTTATTCAGAAGTAAAAGATGAAAAGAAAGACTTCCGTGACCAGCTAGAACACAAAGAGGGCGTCGAGCTGAAGGTGGCTCCAGAGGAGATAGCTACGCCTGAAGCTGAACAGTTAGATTTCAGAGGACAACTCAAGACTGAAGTGTAAGTTCAGTCAAACAGATAAAATAAATTATGTGGCACCTGTTATTGAGATCAGTATCCTGCATGTGGGAAGTTGCCATGACTTGGTAATGACAGGTTAATAAGAACTGTGATAATATTTTGCAGTGGAGTTGTTTAATTACTAATAAATGTATTATTTAGAACCTTCCACTTATTTATTAATGTATTTATGTATTTATTTGCTTGAGGGATAAAGATATAAGTATGAAATACCAAGATCTTTATTTGAATTGTACTAACAAATTATATTTTGTGAAACTGCATTTTAACTAAAAGTTATTTGTTATGCATAGTGCATGATATAAGGTGTAAGGTGAGAGCTTTTTTTACAACAAAAATGAAATGGTGCACAAGAGTTCATAGCCACAGGTATTCCACTGTGGAAAAAAAAAGGAAAATGTCATGTTGCCTGTCACTGCTGTTGGTTATGCCTGCTGTATAGTATGCATGCATTGCTTGCTTTTTGACCTTGCTTGTTTACCTGCAGGAAAACAAAGGTTGGAGTCAAATATGAAGTGGAGCAACTTGATTTCAGGTCCCTGCTCAAAAAAGCATCAGTTAAATCAAAGTAAGTAGTGTGTCTCACTAACTGCATCTGTTATAATTTTTATTTGTGGATGCTTGTTGACTCCAAGTTTGATTTTATTAGGATTTGTTGATGATAGGACATTAGGATTTTTTGATGATGGGAAAATCAACATTAGTTACATTTCATGCTTTTTGTTCAGTTATTTTGATAATTTTTTCCTTTTTGCGTGTAAGGCAGAGATACTAATTCATGTTTTTCAGATAATTTAGATTAAATAGATGTGTTAGAAAAAAGTATTTGATGGAGTGGGCAAGCTTAATATAACTATTTAGTCCAGTTATATTCATGAGCAGTGTTTCACTTCACTACAAAATGGACTTAAGTAAATCACAGGACAATGTAACCTGCCTTACATATTATAGGAAATTCGAGACTGACCTGGTCCCTACCGAAGAGGTCCAGCCTGAGGAGAAACCAGAGGCTGACCAGGTGGACTTCAGGGCAGTTCTCAAACCTGCTGAACAGGAGGCTGTGGAGGTTATTATAATGTCATGACTAACACATTCAGTGGTCACTAGCACACTGTATGGTCTTGTTTAGCAGTAATGCTGTCTCACAACCAAATTAAAAGTTCAATTTGAAGGACATTACGCGTTATATCAGATGATAATATTGAATGAATGAGAAAAAAAGTTGTACCTCATTACCCTGTTAATAATGGTACAATTTTTCTATCCCAGCTACATACCAATTGTCATTACAAATTGTTTTGATGTTGTGATGAACTCCAAAAAATGTTATACTATTGGTTAAAAATAACATTTTGTACTGTTTTCCAGGAAGAGACACCTACCATTAAAGCCCCAGAATTCCTCATTCCCCTCTCTGACTTAAAGGTCAATGAGGGTCAGCAAGCCCGCCTGGACTGCCAAGTGATAGGCAACCCACCTCCTGATATAGTTTGGTACCACGAGGAGGAAGCAATTGAGGAAGGGGACGTCTACCAGCTGGAATGGGGTGAGGAGGGTGCATATTCTCTGATCCTCAATGAGGCTTTCCCCGAGGACTCTGGAGAATACACTATCAAGGCCATCAATGAGCTGGGCCAGACAAGGTCTACTGCTGTGCTCACTGTAGAAGGTAGGTGCACATAGTCGTGTTGAAGTTGGATATCATGTCAATTGAAGCTGTGGCATATTGGAAAGATGCAGATTTGCCTTTTTGTGTACAGAAGGAATATTTTTCCAAAATATTCCCACTGATAATGATTAATGATGATGTTGATCAAAATATTACTCTGTTACACCTATCATCTCATAACTTGTACCTTGTACTGTATCACACCTAACATATTTTGCTGTTCTTTTCTTCAGCCCTGTTTGTAGATGAAAAGCCTGCAGCTCCAGCAGAACAGATTGAGGAAATCCCTCAGGGTCCTGAAGCTGAAGAAGCAGCTGTAAAGATTCAGGCAGCCTTTAGAGGCCACTTGGTAAGAAATTAACCTAGATTACATACACAGTATACAAACAGGCATGTGTGCATGCATACTTACACAGAGATTACTTTTCCATTTTATAGAATAGGACTTGGAATAATTTCATGCCAGGCACTAGTTGAAATGACTGTTAACTTTGTTATTTCTATTACAGGCCAGAGAGGAAGTGAAACATTTGAAGGAAGAACAGGAGCAGGTCACTGCAGAGGTAAGAATAGATGCAGTGGAAATGACCATGTTATTTTTGTAAAATGAATAAAAGCAATACGATAAAATAATCATGAAATTTCAGTGCCAGTTAAAACATTAACTCAGTTTTTTCTCGTTAGTGGACTTTTTTATCAGTGTTTTAACAATGTTTAAATCAAGTATATTAAACATGCAATGGTACTAAATTAAGTTGTCTCTTCCAGATTGAGCTTCCTAGTGCACCAAAGGAAGAGGAAGCAGAATTTGTCTTGAGGCCAGAAGATAAGCCAGAGGATGTTGAGGCTGAACTCAAAGTGCCGGAGGAACAGCAAGAAGAGGTGGAACAGGAATTTGTTCTTCAGAAGGTAGGGATATGGTTTAAGTTCTCTCTCAATTCCTATTTAATAGAACCGCTTCCAGTTACTGCATAGATAACTCATTTGGGAAAAGGCTATTGTGACAGAATGAGTAAAATTTATACTCTATCCAACTTTATTCAGTCTAATATCTAGACCAACATCTTTTGATAGATGGTGGCTGTGTTATTTAAATATTAATATATTTATATATTGTCTCAGTTTATAGTGCAGTAATCTTCATAAAGACTAAAACATGATTTACTGTTGGGTTTCTTAATGTATTTTTCTAAAATGTATCCCTTATGACTGTGAAAGAACTTTGTATGTCATTTTCTGTACTTAGCCTGAGGAAGAAGAGGTACCAGTTGAAGTCACAGTTCCTGTAGAAGCCCCTGTAATTGTGGAGAAACCCGAGGAACAGGAAGTGACAGAGGGTACCACTGTGGAGATTGTCTGCAAGGTGAAAGGTCAACCCAAACCAGAGATTAAATGGTTAGTTAATATTTTTTTATATCTTGAGCTTATTTTAAAACATACAAGACTAAAATATGATTTTAAACATTGAGACATTTTATAACACTGCCAATAGTCTTTTTGTAATTTTTGTGTACTTTGTGCATTTCTGTCTGTTCCATATCTCATTCAACAGTCTTTAAACCACTGGCATTGAGCAAGTATGTATTCTGTAGCTCCTAGATTTAACAACATAACATTGAAAGGCGGTTTTATATATTCTAATTTGCATATATTTCCTAAATTTTAGGCTTCAAGATGATTCAGAGATCCAGCCCAGTGAGCATTTCACCATGTCAGTGCAGGAAGATGGCACTGCCTCTCTCACCATTGTGGAAGCTACCTTGGATGATGATGCTGAATACACCTGTGTAGCCACCAATGAGGCTGGTACCACACAGGCCAAGACTGAGCTGTTTGTCAATCCTTTAGGTAAGTCAGTTTCCCTTGTGGTGGGGTGTGATAGCAGTGTGATTTTATTGGTTAACTAAACCCAGGACAAATGGGCTGTTTGTACATGTAAGTCCTTGTGTAGCCAGATGTGGGGTATTAAGACATGGGCCATAACTGACTGTTTTAATCCATCTAGGTAATTCAGCTGGACTTAGGATGAGATGTGGTGAGACTATGATTGTAGGGCTGATTAATTCAGGACTTAAGAAAATTACTTGCTGGTTCCTCTGGTAAAGGATTTGCAGTCCTGAAGTGTGTTTAGCATTTAGTCATCTGTGACGGTGTAATTGAAGATAAGCCTGTGATAATGTCACTTACAAGTGAAAAGCAATTGTTGTGGCCTTCATTTTTTTCAAAATTTCACTTACAAAGCATTACATTAAGCTGTGTATTTTTTTTTAATAAAGGGTTATTTTAGTGACAAGATTTGATCTAAAAAAAAAGCTCTTCCCAAAAGAAGTAGGACTTTTTTCAGCCCAAAATGAGACATTATTTTTCAAATGAAAATGTGCTGATTGTGTTAGGTGTGCTTCAAAACCACACGCACATTGTGTTTTAGGTGAAAAGCCTTCCTTCCCAAGCAAGCTTGAGGATGTGGAGGTGGATGTAGGCAGCACCATTACACTGGAGTGCACAGTGCATGGTGAGCCCCAACCCAAGATTACATGGCTCAAGGATGGGGTGAAGATCTCCGAGAAAAAATACAAGTAAGGCACCAGTTTAAAAGATTAAAGACAGGTTTTATATTTATGTTAAGTTACTTCCTTTAAACAAATCTTGCATATGTGATGAATTATATTGCCAGGCAATGGGCTGGTGATTGTAACAGTTTTATTATGTTACTTATTAAACTGTATGTAGCTTACAGCAAAGTAATCAGGTGCTTTTAAAAAATTTCTTGAAAGTAACTTAAAGTTATTATTCTCAGGTCTGAGTTTGACACTGAGACTGGTGTGGCGAGACTGACAATCCCAGAATGCTCTCCTGATGATGAGGGTGACTTCACAGTCAAAGCCATCAATGATCTGGGCACTGCAACCTGCGCCTCTATGGTCATCATCATGACAGAGGCACCAGAGTTTGTCCAGCCAATCGAAGACCAGAAAGCTGCTGTCAAGACCACAGCACGCTTTGAGTGCCGTGTGACTGGAAAACCAGCTCCAACTATAAGGTGGTTTGCTGGGCAAGTAGAGCTAGCAGACAATCACAAATTCAAAACAAAACAGGAGGATGACATGGCCATCTTAGAAATTCACAATGTGTCGCTGGACGATGCTGACATGTCGTACACTGTCAGAGCATACAACGTGGCTGGAGAGGCATCCATGACTGCCAACCTAGCAGTGGAAGGTTCGTGGAGAAACTTTGATTACAAATTTAACGAGCATGATGGGTACTTATGAATGGGTCTTATCACAAATGTTGTGGCTTTGCTATTTTTAATATACATGCCTTTTGTTATTAGATCTCTCTTTTTTTCTATCTTTTCATGATCTCAGCATAATATTTTGTTGCCTATGTTTCAAATCCTGCTCGTTATGTTTTATGATAAGATTTGGTTTCTGTGGAACCCACTGCTTTGTCTTGGAAAGGGGGCACATTTGTTACATCTCTTGCCTTTGAAACTGACCCATCCTTGCCTCAATCATCAGTATTGCGCATGTGTTGACTTAATTGTCTTGTTTTGATACTTGGTTTTACCAGTGCATGTAATGTTCAGACGCTTTTTGGTTGGCTGTTTCACTTGTTATGTCAGCAACAATGCAAAGGCATGTAAAAAGCATTGATTTGTGTTTTGTATTGGTAATTGTGAAAAGATATTATAATACATAGATTTTGGCTACTAGTAGATTGAATTGTTGAAATGTTTTTAGAATTTCCTTGAGGGTAGGTTTTACAGCAGCATTACTCCAATATATAAATTCATTATCTTTATTACCATTTTATGTATGGCCATTATTTGTATAATGTTTAGTATTTGACAAAATCTGCTTTTTGGATATATTAACTCAATGTTGTGTATATATATTTAGTGGAAGGGCAATGTGTAATTGTTACTGTCATATAGCTATCTCATTTGTACAACTGCATATGCAGTAGAATCATTTTTGTACATTTTGCCAAATGCATTTTTGCTTTTACAATTTAAACTTTAAAATGACAATGAGCTATTTTTGCCAGAAAAGTTTAAAAGGCATTAAAAAACTTTTCTTTACCTAAACATCAATGTCAGCAGTATCTGTTCAATTGAAATTATCAAGTACAGATATCAAATAAAAGCAGAAATATGCATGAACCAATTTGTGTGTGGCTTGTTGTTGTACTGAAATTCTTTGTATCTTTAACCTGTTCTTATTGGTTCATTTCATTGCTCTAAGTCTCTGCTTTCCCCTCTCACCTGTCCTTTTCCATCAAATAGCAAAGGATCGGTTTGCAAAATATGAAACAGTGGTGATTTTTTCTTTAGTACATGGCCATAAAGGTGAAACAATATTCTTTTGGGGTCAAGGAAAAAGTTCCTTGATTATATTTCAAGTTTCCTTAGTCCAACAGAATTTTACGACACCTGTGAATCACAATATGGCCATTTACATGAAATAGATTAGAGGCTGACTTCAGGTAAAGAGAATGAAGACACTTTCACCTGCATTAATTTTTTTTTTTTTTGTTACCTTATCCTATTTGACAGTGTGCATGTACAATGCTAGTGGTTTTAGTTGCTGCATTACCTCTAATGGGTTTGTTATGATTGTCTCCTAATCTTTCAACACAATAATGCATGTGAATAATTGGTGTGCACATAATATAAGCGGGTGTATTGTAGACTCTTGGTTTAGCAGATTTGTGTCCCTTGTTTGATGTCTTTTATAATTGTAATTTGTCAGTATACATGTGGTTTTTTATTATTGATGGTATTCAGCAAACTGGGGATACATCTGTTAACCAAGCCATTGCATATATTGCAGTATAACTTATATCTTTCTCTGTCTTAGCTAGAAAAAAATAATTGAACTATAAATGTGATAATTAAAATGCATTGAAAAATGGTTGAGTCACTGAGTTCCTCGTTTTTCTGAATGGGGTCATTGTTATTAGTTATGTTTTATCAATGCATTTTAATGAATTATGACATGTCAAATTTATCACTCATGTAATTTTATGAAATTTATTAGTCATTCAGTAAAATTAATATATATCCAATTTTTTAAATCTATTTCTGGATGTCTGACAGACATTATAATCCAGAAATAGATTTTAAAGAATTGTGCATTTTATCAATCACATATTAAATCTAATCCTACTACCACAATAATGAGCTCTGCATGACACGAAATCATCTTTTATCTTCTGTTTACCCGGTTACTGTGTTGGTTTAACCTATTTTTTTCACAAATCACAATCTGTATTCTTCACAACTGTTTTTAACTCTGTGAATTCAGTACAGACAACAATCCACCCACTGTGAGTGCATCAGAGTGTGTAGAGCACCACTGTAGTGAAGACCATAGCAGTTTGCATGGAGTAACAGTTATCAGAGTAGTGTGACTGATATGTGATGCCAAGATATAATGAGTTTGATTCACAGATGTGTTATTTTAATGAGCATGGCATGCAAATATGTGGTAGACACGGCTGTTCATTCATGGTATGCCATATAGTGTAGTTGACTCATAACATGTATGTTATGTAATTGGGTATAAATGTGAGATCTTTGTGGTACACTGTGGTATGTAATTCAGAACCGGTAAAATGTTATACCTTAACTGCACAAGTGTGTTATGATATTGTTATAGCATTTGTTGGTATAATGCTATATTATAGCACAATGTATAACCATATAATGCACAAGTGTGGTAAGTTTGACAAATCTTTTGTGCCACACAATGATGCATATATTTTTGTAGAATAGTGTTGTATGTGTATGTTTGTAGCCCATGTCTAATGTGGTGTAAAAGTCTCCCTTGGTGATTCATTTGTAGGTAACAGTAAAGCATGCAAGATCTTGCTCTCTGTTTATGAAAGTTTGCCCCATGTGTGTTTGGTGTGCATGCATGTTGCAGTATGCCATAAGTGAGTTGGCACATATACTTTATACAATGGCTCACATAAAGTTTTTCTCCTGACTGATCCTTGACTATGTACTAATCCATAAACTAAGTTAATTCCAGCACCCTTTTTAAATAAAATTTTCTTGATAATATTTATCTATGATAATAGTCTCTGCATAAGGGAAATAGTACTCTTAGCATACTGTTCAAAGCTATCAAATCTGACCTCTTTTGAAAATGCTGGATAATTTTTAATGAAATTAATAAAAAAAAATACATAAAACTTAATTTTCTTAAGACTTGATGCAGGAAAAAGGTTAAATATTGATTAGTTTCTGTCAGATAAAAAGAATGTAAATGTAATTGATATAAAAAATAAACAGGTATAATTCCAACATCCTTCGCCAGGCAAAAGATTTATTTCTCAACCTAGCAAATCATTTTCATTTTCTAAAGTCAGTTTAAACTAAAACTTTCAGTTCCTGCAAAGGTACTCCAAGGGCCATCCTTTCCTTTACAAGTGGCCCCATCATCCACGGCCCAGCTCCCTTGTGCCATACAAGGGATACCTGCCCCTGCAGTCACATGGTTCAAGGGGGGTCATCCCCTGGGCTCCGACGCTAAATATCAGATTAAGACCACCAATGAGGTCACCACATTGGTCATCTGCGATGTCCAGCCCAGTGACTGGGCCGAGTACACGCTTAAGGTTGAGAACTCGACTGGTAGAGACAGTTTCAGTGTTGTTCTGGAAGCACCTGATGGTGAGCTGACAGTTTAATGATATGTATTGTATATAGGCTGGGGTGATTTGTAGTTGCTCTGTCTGTCCGAGTCCTTGCACCAACAAAGTGGAAACATTTATTATATACAGCACAGTTTTGAGTAGTTTTGATAAGGCACAATTGTTTCACAATTAGGTGAAATGTTGTTTCACACATTAATACACTGAAATAAAGACGGTTAAAATACAAATTAGAATTACATCAGATTGACACAATTTAGTTTAGTTAGAGAAACACATTTTGAGGTGTGATTAGTCTTTGAAGCACCAGGTTAGCAGTTTGCTTTATTTTTAGCCCTAAAAAAAAGTTAAGACATTCCTCAGAAGGTCATGACTAGAAATTTATTTTACTGATTTATTTTGAAATCAAATAACTTGATATTTAGATGTGAGATGAAAGAAACAAAAAATAACCCATCTTTTTCAGTATATTTGTCTGTAATTGAGCTAAAATATTTGATTGCTTCGTGTTAAAAATGGCACTACATGGTCAATTAATTAATCAGTTTGGTGATTACAAAAAGGGTTTTCTCAATGGTATATTAATATAACTATTATACTCACTGCCAAGTAAAATATTTTACCTAACAAAATTTTTCAGCTCTAAATATATTTCCCTTTCTCATGATGACCTACTCTACCACCACCCTCACTTCACTTTCCCTTGAAAACTAGCACACAATATTGCAAGCAGTGATCTGACAAGTGATTAGTAGAAAGTGAATGGCACACCTTCAATTAGGAGGTTGTATTTGTTTGTATAGCCGCTGTTTGCCTTGAAATCCTGATCTATGATTGAATAACACTGGTGCTTGCAAAGCAAATAGCCATACAAAGACTGGAGGGTAAACATGTGAGGCACCCTAATTGCACATGGGTGGATAAGTCCTTTTATTTCAAGTGATACTGGGGGAATACTTGAAAGGTCAGAAAGGGGGAATGCAAAAATTTACTAAACCTTGACCACACATAAGTTAGCTCCCATTTCCATAAACGCCACACACCCAGGCATGCTTATGAACTGAGACATATTTTCAGTAAAGGGCCCTTGACGCTTGGACAAGTTTCAATATGGGAAGATATTTGCACGCATTGGATCTTTGCATTCAGGAAGTGTTGATCGTATCACACCCTGGGGTGTAGGAAAAATGTGGACTTAACATGCTTGGTGCCAAGTTAAAGTGTGCTGTGTTAAGACATGGATGTGCATGAGGGGAGAGTTTTAAGTGAGGTGCAAGGTGTTGCATGTATTACCTATAATGGTGGTGCCCTACCACAGTGCTTAGAGTTATGATTGTCCCAACATCTTATTGTCATGTGACACTCAAGACAAGCTTGGCAATAGAGAGCTTGCAATTGGAATTTTGGCATCATGCAAAAATTCATTCCAATTATGATGGTAAGTCTATAAAAAAGTACTCGCACAATTCATTGTCATGTGTGTTTAATTGGTTTCCTTTTGATAAGTTGTTATGATGCATAAATATATGTAATAGAAATTGATTTGTATGATGAAAATGTATTTTATATATGGTTTGCTGACATTTCAGAAAAAGAAAAAGAAGTAGTGGAAGAGAAACCTGAAACTGGTGTAGCTCCAGAGTTTGTTCTCACCATCAAATCAACCAAGGTAATAAGAACACATGATACTAAATAATTGCATTTTTGGATTAGCTGATGTGCAATTTTGCAAAACAAGAAAAAATTTCATGTTGAGAAATTTCAGTAGACATTGGTTTGACTCATCTTAATTTTCACATGCTCATTCAAAGATGTGCTATTAGTTTTCTTATCATTTTAAAATCTAACTATTTTCATGAAAGGGTAGCAGTTATATATTATGAGTATAACCCCTTCTTTGCAATTGATAATAAAAATGAATACTTAACCCAGTCAGCAAACTGTTTAATGATGGTAACAAACTACAAATGCAAATGTGGTCAGCACTGACTAGAATACTGGCCATTAAATAATCCAGGTTACAGAGGGGCAAACAGCAGACTTCAGCTGCAAGGTAACAGGTGAACCCACCCCAACCTTGCACTGGGTCTACAATGATAAGGAACTGGAAGATGAGGGCCGATTCATGATATTTGAGGAAGAAGAGCACCATCACCTGGAGATTTACGATGTGGTACCAGAGGATGCTGGCACCATCAAGGTCACAGCTGAGAACACAGCTGGGTCAGCTTCCTGCACTGCTACTCTAGATGTAGAAGGTACTTTTGTCCATCTGCAATGTTAGCCACTGGTTCTGCTTCAAAAGCCCCCAGGGCTTTATAACTTGTGTAACTTTTTAATAGTTTATTCAAGAAAAGATAAATGGGGTGAAATGTGGATTAAAAATTTATTGCTTTATGGTTGTCTTGTGTTATGATACTAATTTGATATAAGACATTTTATTTAAAGCATTTTTCAAATTATTTTAATTCCTCCTGTCACACAGCTATGCTTCTCCTTACCACCTTATAGTATGATCCTGTCATTAAATTCATATTCTGGCCACATCAGTCCCTTTATTTTATGCCTTAAGTTAAAAACTTCATTATTCTAGAAAAACCCAAAGATATACCCACTCCTCCCAAGTTCATCGTGAACATTCAGACCACAGATGCCACAGTGGGAGAGCAGGCCAGTCTGAGGTGCCAGGCCAAGGGAGTGCCCACCCCTACACTGGTCTGGTACAAAGATGGACGTGAAATTAGACCTGGAGATAACAGGTGAGGGGGACAGAAGGAAATCAAATAGATGATTTTTATTTTCTATTTGTAAATTTGGTCTAAAATTTGCCACTTGTTTTGAGGATGACTCATTTAATTCAAACCAAATTGACTGATTTTATTCTCCATGGCTGTTGTAATCATTGGTTATACACGTATCTGAAAAAGATGATTAAATATTTTGAAAAGCAAGTTGGTTTCCTGTCAGATACACTGTATTATATTAGAATCTGGAAAACAGTGACATATTGAGATAAGTGAGTCATTTGAAATTTTTGAGTTACCATTTAAATATCTGTATGGCAAAAATGTTGACTTCTTACTTGATGTCCTTCAGGTACACTATCTCCTATGATGAAGATAGTACCACCACCTTAATGGTGATAGAAGTGGTGAGAGATGTGGCTGGTACATACACCTGTGAGGCCACCAACAAGGCTGGTAAAGATACCACCACAGGAGACCTTAATGTACATGGTAAGTACACATATACTTGAGAGGTACCTGGATATTTTAATGGTTTACTTTTTTCCATTATCTGTAGTTTTCTTTTGTGTACTTATTAAATTTGATTAGGACTAAAAGTAATTTCAGGGCTACAAGTCTGAATATCCAGTGGGCTGAAACATATTTTTATGATGTTCCATGTATGATAATTGTTGTTTTTTGCAGAAGTACCTATCCAGGAAGTCCCAGAGGAGGAAGTGGAGGAGATGGTTGCTCCAGTAATAGTGAAGAAACCTGATCAGCTTACTGTCAATGAAAAAGACAGGGCTGAGTTTATATGTAAAATCACTGGCACCCCTGCTCCACAAGGTAAATGACAATCCTTGAATCAAGTATTATGTCCTGAAATAGTTCACTGTTACAAACAACTCCTTGATTTAGTTAAACTAAAAAAATACCTGCACAAGAAGTAAAGTTACATTGGTTCTGGAAAGATGTTAGTTTATGCTATTTATTTAGCTGAGAGCAAACTTTTAGGGCGAAAATGGTTGTGAAATGGAAGTTTCTTTTTTCAAAAACACACTTGTCTTGAAAAGGGGGATTTAATTTTTGCTTATAGCTGAAATATGATCTTCTTATACTTCACTTTCATTGTCACCCAAGATTTTTTTTGTATAAAAAGTATTTAAATTTTTCCTTAAATAGTAACTTGGAGCAAAGGAGATGAAGAGCTCACAGACACCAACAAATACCACATAGAAGAGTATGAAGATGTGTACTGTTTTGAGATCAACCAAGCTATAAAAGAAGACACAGGGGATTATACTTGTACTGCTAGAAATCCTGCTGGAGAGACAACATGCACCATCCCCCTTACTGTCAAAGGTAGGATCTTCATGTCTTAAAAATGTTCTGATTTAGTATTGTAAACAGCATTAACACTAGGACTAATTTAGACCAGAAGTAGACTTAATTGTGTAGCTAGATGTTGCCGGATGACCAGATTACACCAAAGAACCTTACGACATCTAGCAACATCATGTAGCACACTTGAGTCATTTTCTGGTCCAAGTTAATGCTGATGTGAAAGAAGCTATTCTCAGGAGTGAACTCTGCTCTTGTAGTTATAGTGGCTGATTTTGAAAATGGAGTTAATAACTTTGTACTAGGAATCGTGGTTGTTTTGGAAGTGGAAAGACACCATATATCAAGGATTGATGGCAAATTGCATATTTTTTATTGTATTCATATTGTGCTTGAATTCCCTAATATATGGTATCTGAAAATTAGTAATTGCAGTGTTAGCACTGGTATGAAGTGGTTTTTGGCTGAAGCAGAGTGCATTTTTCCTGCTCTCAAAGTCTTGGCATTTTCAGAAACATGATTGTACAATCATCTTATGTATAATTTGGCATTTGGTAATGTTTCTTCAATTAAAAAAGTGAGAATTCATGTGTAGGTTATGCAAGGGAGAAGAAATAGAAATCATTCTTCCAACTTTCTTTGTCTCAGTTCACATCCCTGACACAGAAATATATCCAAAGGAATTTGATATGTGCATTTATAACAGCAGTAGACTCTCTGTACCTGTAGTTGCTAAGATATTATCATATCAGTTTCCTTATTACTTGAATGTAGCCATGATACCATTTCACTGTCTCTTGGAATGTTGAAATTGTAAGATAAAAACTGTATCAGCACAAATTCTTGATCTCACTTTTGAATGCCCAGAAGCAAATGCCTACTCTTGAATGATCCAGTAACAATGTCTTATGCATTGTTGAAACTGATCTGACATCTTTTTTTTCTGGAAAAAGAAAAAAGTTTCATAGTTGAAACATTGAAAAATTAGTTTAATGACATTTTTTGTTTAAATTTATAAAAATATGGAGCACAAATATTTGTAGATTGTAAGATGAAGATGTCAGCACAGGAAGATGGTTTTTGAAATTTTTAAATCCACAGCATTAACTGTATTCTGAACTAAAAGATTCTGAATTTCACTGTTTACATATGAACCTTTTTACAACCTTGGACCCCTAAACTTTACAGCTGTCCCGAGTGAAGAGCTAGAAGAAGTGCCACCCAAGGGTAAGCCTATAGGCTACAAAGGAGACTGGCTTGGTTTTTCTACAGGGTGTGGCATAGGTGCATGCAAACTGGCAAAATGAGTTTTACTTAAATGGTGACAGCAAAAGAGTTTAAAAAATCATGTTGTATCAGGATATGGGAAACGCCTTTATCTGAAATTGTCACATTTAGAATATTGTTTTTTTTTTAATTTCATAAATTATAATGAAAAAGGGTTTCTTTGCTGTCACATGATATCACATTTTGCTAGTAATTTGGCTGAGGTCATGGAAAAAACGAAGGGAGCAAGTAGACTTGTTGATCTTTCTTATTCTACTTTGACCTCAGTAGAGACTAAATAAATGTTGATTTTATTCCAGCAGTGTTTTCTCCCTAAGAGTGGCAGCATGTGTGCACCCTACCCCCATCTTGTCTTGTTTGAAATTACCCCCCACCCCATTCCCCCACTGTATTCCAGCTGAATGTTTGTAGATCTGTTTAAACACGACTATAGACAGTATTTGCTCAAAATATCCTTGTCAGTAACAAAATCATTTATTCAAATTTTTGAAAAGCTGAATGCTCTAATTTCTTATTTTTATTTATCATTTTGTTATATTTTTTGCTGGTTATCCAGAGTTTATATGGGCACAGTGTTATGTTGAGAAGGATATTTTGCTTCTTTGGGTTGTTTAAAAGCTGTTGTTTAGCAAAAAGCATGAAAGACCATTTGTTTTTCAGATGTTTTTGAAATTTACATGTATATCTACAGATGTTGATATTTGCCTACAATTGTCAAAGGCCGCATTCAGTTTTAGCAGTTTCAGTCCTTACATAAGAAAGATATTTTTATTGTACCCCTTTGAGTCAAGCAGTGAGTAGAATGAGACTTGCACAGGATTGCACATGGATTACCTGCTTGCAATTGGCAAGTCTAAGCAATTGCTTTTTTGCTGGGGTAAAACAAAAACACATTTTGTAAAAACTGCCCTGAATGCGGTCATGTATTTTATTTGGTTGCTTACAATACTGTTAGCTAAATGCATGAATTGTTTCTCAACAACCTAGCTTGGTTTTCTTCTTGTTATCCATCATGTGTGTTTTGGCTAGATAGTTTGTCGTTAGAAACTAGAATTTAGGGAATTATATCGGGCATATTAGATATACATAGGATAGAAGTAATAAATACTGGTAGAATGACATTTTAGTATAATGGGATTTTGTTAATCTTTTCTTCCCTTATACCCTTTTGGTTGCTTGTGACTTCTGTACATAAATTATATCTTTATACATTATTGAACTGTAATGATAGTTTTAGTGTGTATCTGTCCAATTTTTCTATTTATCTTGTCATGTGGCCAATAATTTATTATATCAATATATTTGAATTGGTATACATATATAAAATAAAATAAAATTCTGCATTATTTAGAACTATTCTTGTTTAGTATCTTTCAATGTCCCTTCCTTTAAAAGCTTTACAGTAAACTTTTAAACTGAGGGACAATTATATGATGCATTTTGATTTCCATTCTCCATCGCTTTACACTTTTGATACTTTCCACTATTTTCATGACACTGCTATGAGCATACAAGGGTGAGTCCCTTTACACTATAGCTTACATTGCTCTCAAATATTATGAATGTTGTGCTTTTCCCATGCCTACCTGAAACTGTTTGTTGCAGCTCTTAATTTTTCTTTATTCTCTCCTCAGTCCCTGAGAAGGAGGAAGATCTGTCCAAGTCGCCATTGGTACTCAGACATGCAGAACAGACCAAAGCTCCAGAGTTCTCTCAGACTTTACAAGATGTGGTAAGGGTGTTATTTTCTTTTTTTAAAATATTTACCACTGTTATTGTATTTCTGGATTATTATTATTTTTATCACATAAATTATTTTAATAATATATTAAAATTGTTGCTACTTTGTAGAATATATATGTGACAATATATTAGTGTTTTGAACAATAATTAGTTTGTTGAAATAGTCCCTTGAAAAACGAAAATTTTAAGTTAAATTGTGATACATAGATATCAAGTTCTTCTTCTTCATCTTATATATATCTTAATTGTTTTCCAAATGTATTGTTTAATTATGTTGGATTTAACAAATTAAATTGTATTATTTTATATTCTAGATCCTAATGGAAGGAGATCAACTTGAGCTGCAGTGTGCAGTGAGTGGTGTACCTAGACCAGAGGTGGCATGGGACAGGTAGGCTAGGATTTTATAGCATTATTATCATATTATTGCTGCCTTTTGTTGTGCATGGATTGTGGTAATTACTCAATCTTTTCAATTGGTTGAAAATTACCAAACTTTCTTACATAATTTTGTAATCATGCTACCATTTAGTAGGAATGTTTTATTTTTAAAAATCATGATAAAAACAGTATATATAAAATTCACAACTTTACCCCAGAGTAAAAGTGATTTCTTTGTGATAAATTTATGTTTCTTACAAGGACATTTTAAGTGATGAAGCGATGGTGGATGGGCAGGCGAGCAGACTTGAATAGTTGCTTGTTTACCAGATTGCCAATGTAATCTGCTCTGGAAACATTTCTTGCAAGAAATATCCTGTTAGGCTATCAGATAGATACAGAGTATTGTAATCTTTTTTGCTCCTGGCAGGGCTGGCAAGACTCTTGTTCCCACCAAAGTAATGTCCATCTCACATGAAGAGGACATGTGCACTCTAACCATCAGTGAGGTCACAGTTGACCAGGCTGGACAGTACACATGCACAGCAGTCAACTCTGCAGGCAAGGCCATATGTACATCAGAGGTCAGAGTACAGGGTAAGGGCTCTTTGTATGGCAAGAGATATCAGTCTTTTCCAAGGTTTCAGTTTGATGTTCCGGAAACAGTTTTAAGAAAAAATGAGCAAATTGCCAAGGAAAATGGTCTGCATGTGAATATAGATTTTAAAAAAACATTTGTTATGGTAAATGTCAATTTTATTAGTTTAAACACAATTGGGTTGTTTGGAATTTATCGGTTCATTTATCGGTTCTCACTTTTCAGAGAGACCAGAGGCTCCTGAGTTTGTGCGTCCACTGGAAAAGAGAGTGGTCAAAGAGGGCAAGCAGGTCAAGATGGACTGTGCTGTGAAGGGAAAACCAACACCAGAGATCACGTGGTGAGTAAATCTCTGGGTTATGTTTTAGAATGGCAAGAGGCAGTTAACATCTCAAGGGATTTGGAGCTTAATAGAGTGTTTGGTAAATTCTTCCTTTTATCTCAGAATGGTTTTATTTTATAGACTTATTTGATAAAGTAGTGATACTCCTTCAGATAAACATGCAAAAAAGTACCATGGCTTATTGCAAAAAAAAAAAAATATATATATATATATATATATATATATATATATATATATATATATATATATATATATATATATATATATATTTATGAATACAAACACGCCACACCAGTTTGTGACTTGTATGAATAAGTATTGGAGAGAAATGATTTCGTAGATTTTAGATGTTGAATTCAGTCCATTTGTGCAATTCCAAAAATGTTTACAGGTTGCTCAATGATACACCCATTGAAGCTTCCAAGAGGGTTGTCCTTGACAAACGCCCCACTGATGAAGAGACTGTTCTTACTATGACAATTAATGAGGCAGTCCTAAAGGATTCTGGGACAGTGTCTGTCACTGCCGTCAACCCTGCTGGAGAAGTGAAGACATCTGCAGAATTGATTGTTGAAGGTAGGTTATATCTTTGTATTGCATTTCGTTTTATGGCTGGAGTATGGGTTGAAGGTTTTATTGTTGCTACACCACCTTTTGCACAGTTTGTAGTTGAATTTACACAAAAATGTGCGCTGACTGGCAGTGGCACTTAGTTTTAATTAGATGGTTTTAACAGACACACAAAGCATAGGTAATGCAAAGGCCAAACATGACTTTTATAAGCATTTTGTCTTATGGAAGAATTGTTTGTTTATACTTCTATTTCTTTGCCAATCTGGCTTAGGCCACTTTGTGTAAGGATACATTTCACAGTCTTTTGCTTTCCTGTGATATCTTTCTCCCTTCTTAAAACATCTCCACCGTTTGATATCCAAGAAAAAGAGATGAAATGTAAGAATCTGCCATCTTAATTGATCAAGATTATTAGTGGCAGTAAATTGTTTGAGTTGGATAATGTTGGGAGGGGAGTACTGTGAAATGTTAGGGACAAGGTTTTATTGTGATAGTTGGTGCACATGCACATTTTACTGTTTGCTGATATTAGAAAATAGAATTTTCACCACTGTGAATAGGTTGTAATAGGTAGCAACCTACATTGTTGCTGACTGCTGACAGTTTCAGAACATTTTTCCACAAGTGTGTATATTGGCTATTTTGTTGCTAGACCAATTATAGGGGTTTACATTTACCAGTTTATTGTAGTTTTGAGCTTTTACTATAGTACGTAATACACTGGAGTGAAATGTTGAGATTTAGTGCTCTTTAAATCATCTAACATTCTGAATCTCTTAGATAGAGTTGTAGTATTCTGTATGTATTGTGGCCAAGGTGTCTTCAGAGCCTTGCTTAAGCTGGAAATAGTCAAACAGGCCTCGTCATAGTCAGTTTACACCATCTTGCCAACAAGACAAATCCAATATGACAACTGAGAGTGACTATGCCAGACTAATGGGGTGCATTCCCAATGAAACTATTGTTCAATGTAGATTGATCTTACTCTGCAGGTACTCTTTCTGAATGCTGTCAGATTAGCTGGATGACATGCCTCCTTAAGCAGCTAGGGGGTGACTAACGTTGATTTTCGTTAGGTCATTTTCAAAATTAATTGAATAAGCTTCCAGAAGCCAAGCTAACACAAAAATTTATCACCCCCTAGCTGCTCAAGTAGACATGTCATTCATTTAATCTGAATGCATTCAGCAAGAGTCCATGCAGAGTTGGATGGATCTACATAGAAAGAATTTCATCTATAGGGAATGCGCCCATAGGTTGCTTATAATGATAAGTTTCTAAGGTCTAGTGAGGTCCACGTCATGGTGAAGGCAGTTTGACTATTTTTCAGTTTTAAAAGCAGGGTTGAGTTCTGAATGTGCCCTTAAGGCCAATTTCTAGTACAGGTGTGATGGTTTAACTTAGTAAGTGCTAATGGAAATAGGGGTAATAATTGATTTCTGCAGTTTGATAGTACATGCTAATTTAAGCAAAACAAGTGTACTGGAAACAGGCTTGAGATTATGCATCTCTTAGTATCACTAGTCTCGCTCTTTCTTCACCTCTGTGTTCACTCTTTGTGCACTTTCTGTATTTATAGCTGCAGAAATTGGTGAGTAGGAAAAGTCTTTGCGCATGCTTTTTTACTAACCAATGTGCTATGATGCTGTGAAAAATTGATAATTTCAAGAGTTCCAGCAAATGAGATAAATCTCAATATAACAATAAGAATTGCTGTTATGATGAAATATAACACTTATTAATATCTTACTCTGAAATGACAACATTAGTTGATTCAGAAATAAAAACCATCAAAAAAATTTAAAGGGATAATAACTCTTCGTTTTGGCAAAAAAATGAATTTTCCTGGAGTAAACAACAATTTTCCCATACTCAATAATGGTTAATGAATCCATTTTTAGATTCAAAGATAGTCCCTGG
>NW_019776043.1:52873-85582 GCF_001039355.2 Lingula anatina | reverse complement strand
CCCCCCCATTTTGTCTTACATTGTTACCTCACTTAATGCTTGGACATAAAAAAACTACATTGTTATTTTTTAAAAATATATATACGGGTATATAAATCACAGAGAAATTGTGACAAGCGCACCAGCATATATTCTCTTTATAGAAATGTACAGTATGACAAGTATAGGCCTATAATCAACAAGATGATATTATCACCATATAAATAAGTATCACATGTAACTCATTTGCAAACGGTTGCACTTTAAAGAAAAAGGCTAGATGCGGCACAGTTCAATTGAGCAATAACTTACTCAGAACTGATCAGAAAATTTTTGTATGAATATTGAGATCGGGATAAAGCCTTTTCAAGCGAAGGATGTTCAGCTATAAGTTATGCTTGTCTATAATTAACACTGGTGAATAATTCCCCCTCTTTCTTTTTACTTCCTTTTTTTATTATCTATCCGTTTGTCTGGAAGCAACGTTATGGAAAAGGTTGTGGACGGATTAAATTTTCTTTTCAGAAACTACCAGTTTATGTTTTGCCTATCTCTCTGTTTACAACAATCTGCAAAATTTCTGTGGACGGATTTTGCTGAAACGCTTAGGCAACTGCAAGGAGAAAATCAAGTAAGAAATGATAATCCATTGATCCATTTATCAATATGCGAATTTTAATTATAATTTTAACTAAAATTAATGAAGTCTGTTTGTCTGTTAGCAACGTTTTGCCGAAAGTTATGTAGGTTTTTGGATGAAATTTTCAGGATTTGCCAGCAGCAGGTTAAGTTCTGGTCGTTAATAATAGAATAATTAATTAGTTAGTTAATTATTATTTAATTAACTCATTATAGAAAATAATTTTCGTTTAGCTGATTAGTAAGTTTATTAATGCATAATTAAAGATAATGAGAATTGAGTTTAGAAATAAATAAACTGATGGATTAGTTAATTAATTAGCTTTTTGATTAATTAGTTAATAGATAACTAATTAATGAAATATTGATATTAATAAAAAAAACAATGAACTGCCATAGAGGAGATATGTGCTCTCCGAGTACTCTTGGACATAATAACGAATTAATTATGTCCAAGGAGTACTTTTCCGGGTTTTTTTTTACATACATGTTCTATTCTAGTAATTGAGACAATGGGTCTCTTTCTTTGGTTTACTTTAGAAAAAATGCAGAATGCGTGGATTACTTTCATTTTCACACTGCTTTTACACACTACATCATTCTTATTATTCTTTTCAACTTCTCTTCTTCTCTTTCTTCTTTGATATCAGTATTTTTGTACATCTTTGCTTCAGATTAAGAGCAAAATTGTTTATATTTGTTTTTTGCTTTTCGATTTTTAATAATACTATACATGCAGTTGAACTTTTTACCATATCAGATAAACAGATAACACTCTTAAAATATTTTATATCTACCAAAGTAGCCGTTGCACAAATTAAAGTAGACATTGTCAATGGGTAGTCATTGCATATCCCAGCACTTCGCCACATGTCAACAGTAGCCACCCCCACCCCCCACCCCCAGCCCCAGGGACTCTACCTCATGGATATTTATGGCAATACCTGGGTTTTGATTATTGATAATAAACATCTTAATAACAACAAAACAAATTTGTTTTCATGAATGGTTATTTTAAGTATCGACGAAAAGACGTTTTTTTTTCTTCTTTTTTAATTTTGTTTTTAATTAAAAATTCTATAAAAAAAGAGAATCCTCAACTCCCAGGGTCAGCCCCACCCCTACCTATCACCTCCCTGTTGACAGGTCTATTTCCGCCTACCGTGAAGGTCTGGGAAGACAATATGAAAAATTGAACTATAATACATCTAGTATTTAACAACCAAATCGAAGACACTGTAAATAAGTATCCCAAAACATCCAAGAGCGGCTTGGTATCGGACTTGAGAACGTTTTAAAAATGAAAGTGTTTTGCTAAAGTGAGTTAAAGATGCAATAAAAAGTTTTTCATTCCAGGAGTGGCGACTTAAGTCCGTTTCCAACACCACAGGATGACAGAGATAGACTGCGTTCAATCTAGATGATTGTAGAACATATTATTATAGTGACAACGACGACAGAGATAGACCGCTTTTAACCTAGATGATTGTATTATTATATAAGGACAACAACGAAAAGTTGGAGCTTTCAAACGTTTATTCACCATCTTACTTTTCCTACAAATTCACTTGCTTTCGTTACATCATCTTTTGGGTGATAACAAGAAATTAACCGTTCTCATGTTGCATTCCTTCATTCAATATTTCTTTACTAAGTAATTTCTAAGATCCTTGTTTTCAATAAAATATATCTAATATACTTGGATCATATGCAAAGCTCAGTTGGTATGCGTTATGCACATGTCAGAAAGCACAATGCAAAATTAACGTGGCATTAGCCTGATCCGTCTTTCTGTAACTCTGAAACAGTTTCTGCACCTGTCGACTTTTAAGGAAATTGAACTTGCACTCAATAACTCCCAATTGTCTTACTTATTTGATTCCTCTTTTATTATTACTTGCAGTTAGTGAAAATGCACATGTAAGCTATCAAGGTTACAACACACACCCTTTTCTCCCAAGAGTTCGTCCTCAAATTCCAAAGCTATACACTCCTTTTTCATCTTTTTTTTTAAAGCAGAGCTAAATATCATCAAATTCACATATTATTGTTCATCACATTACGTCGATGACGTAAAGGAATAGAAACCTGACATAAATCTATGCTGTATGCATTAATCGATAGATCGATCTCGTCACAAATAAGACATAGTGCCATAACACTTTTTGTAAGGACTTAACTACTCCCATGTCTTATGAATTCAGTAAATAGGTAATCATAATTCAAGCATAATTCATATCTCAAATCTCAACCATCCTGCATAAGGAACTCATTACAGTACTATTAAAAATAACACCAACATTAATTCTAAGCGTCGCAGTTAGAATTTAATGCCTATAATCAACTCGGTAACATTCCATAATATACCGCTTGCATAGTTCATTTACTAATGCTTAATGGTATCTTATGCAGCATATCTACCATATAATCTTCTGATATCATCAGATAATGAGCAGAATCAATCGACTTCATGAACTCCAACTGCTCATTTTTAGAATCAAACCTTCCACAAAAAAAAATCAAAAGGCAGATATCCCTTGTTGCTGACTATCTATCAATTAGTAGAAAGGGAATTCCGGTTACAAAAACACATTTCAATTTCATGTGCTCGTAATGATCAGCGATTTCATTTCAGGATAATACTTCACAACATCATTTTATCTTAAGCCCCCTCTACACTGGACGGCGTCTTTTTTGCGTCCTGTAGTGCGGCCCCGTTTGAGAGTAAAAAAAAAAAATACTTTACGTGCCTAAAACTGGCCGATCATTAAGCATTCATTCTGTAACCAAAGCAATGCTAATGCCTCCTTCTTACGACCACAGCGATGCTAGTTTCATCTATATCACAAAGGAAGTAGAAAGGACGCCGTCCAGTGTAAAGGGGGTTTTAACTTATGCGGACTATTTTGCCACCAGTTTCATTAATTTAATTGATTGAAACACTACACATCTGTAAAAGCTTGAGTGATAAACTTATCCATATATTCAGTAAAACCTGTATAGTGAGAATGTACACTTCACTGCATAAAATATACATCTCATGTAAATAAAGATCTGGAGACGGGTTAAAATTTCCAGTTTATCAAAAAAAAAAAAAAAAGTAAAATATCTTTATCCCTTTTTTAGTGTATGTACATTTGCGTTGAAGTTTAAATTTTATGGAATTCATAATTAAATGAGTAGATGATACCTGTTGATGAAAATTATTGAACCATTTGATACATATAGATATTTAACCTTTTCAGCTTTTGTACCATAGCTTTATACGAAGGATAATACACTTAGTCTCTTTTAAAATCTTAGAGGCCGTTCACAATGAAATCTGTCGACCTAGCGCCTCGCACTAACTCTACGGGGACTCTCACTGAATCAGATAAGCACGCTTTTTCCTCGTGTGGAGTAGAAAACGGAGAAGCTGGGGGCAAATAGGACGTGCTACCCTGTAAACCTGAATTTATACATCGAGAGTACGCACCAGCTATGTCGACACATTTCATTGTGAAAGGTTCCTTTAATTTATATTTACAGTTACAAATGTTTCTTGAACCTCAGGCCATCCGCTTGCAATGTCCGACGTCGAGGCACTGATACGTATCTACCTCTCCTCCACTGGAGTGTATCTCCCAGAACTTGATTTTGTTTTTGGACACGGTACTAAGCGCAGAATCGACGGCACACATATTTTTATGAGCAAAGTCAAGTTTGAACGGTTGTCTGGTTCCACAGAATAATTTTTCGTTGCCTGGTGAATCACTGGGCTTCCAGTTAGAAACATTGGTATTCGGCATAATCGTTTGAAATTCTAAGGTCACATCGACCGAATCGTTTTGAAGATTACAGTCGTCGAGTGAACTTCGGGTCTCTATCTTGTATTCGTAGAATATTGCAGAATACCTGGATATGTACCGAAGGTGAAAAATGACGTCACATGTTCTCAAAGTGTTGTTCCGAACTGAAGATTCGTTTCCAGACTGTGTTACATTCGATGTTTGGTATTCCGTCGACAAATGAAGGCTGTCGGTGCTAAACGGAGCGGCGGTGGTTGTGGGGGCGTGTACCGTTGTCGTGTTAGGTATGAACGAATGTGTTGAATTGAACGGATATTCCAAGCTTGTTGATATGTTATTGACAGGAGTCAGTTCTGTATTTGTCCGATGGTGCAAAGTGGTCCCCGTGGTTTTCCCCGTCGACTGGCTCGAAGCATGGCTGGTCGGAGTTGTCTCTGTGAACGCCCTTGTTTGAGTAGTCGATGTGTTTTTCGCGTTGTCATGGATACCAAATATGTTACACGGGAGTCTTATGTCCATACCCCCTGATCCAGCTTCAAAAACAACATTGGCGTACGTCAAAATGGCGACTCGTTCTAATTTGCTAGATTTATTCACTTTCATATAAGCTGAGTGTGAAAAGTTGATGTTGGCCCTGGCCACTATTGCTATATCAACGTCTCTGTCTATGGATGCCAGTCTTAACATAGTCTCGGAATCAATCCAACCTGCTGGATCCGTCCATTTGTCGAACTCGAGGCTGGCATCTTTCAGGTTGGTTTTATCCAGGTGTATATCCACATGCCCTAATATATCGTGGATGAAAGCACGCTCATTGTTTAACATCGCCAATATGGCTGCAAAATCCATAAGAAATGCTGCAATAGATATTACAGTTACTATAATGGACAACAAAGTCCGAAGACAAGCTTGCTTACATTTGCAGTTACACATTGCACAGCAGACCTTAAACCACGACGAACCTGCTCTGTACACCGTTGATACTAAACTTGCAACCCTTGACATAAAAGCTGCAGTTGATGTAACTTTTGTCCGCACTAAACATGATCCAGTCGAGAACATTCTTATCGTCAAATATGCTAAAGGAAGGTCTTCTATGGACTCCTCAAAAAGTGTTATTACCAGAGCAATTACTAACTGGCGCTGCACATCATCCTCATCTTTCTCCCACTCCTGACATTCCCCTATTACATAAAAAAAGTATATGGCATGAATGATCTGTACCACATATATAACAGTTCCAGTGACACAAAACGCCAAATAAGTGTCGTGCAAATAAGACGTCAGCCTTATGTCATCTGGTTCTTGGTAATAGAAGTTGTATTCTTTAACTTCTCGGTACGCGTACCAGTCAGTGCCCATATCAAAAGTTGATAAAATAAAGCTTAATGCAACATAGATGGAGTAGAGAGGCCCTCCACAGAATCTCTTCATTTCTTCCACATCCAGCATCTCAAAATTGTGAGTACTATGAAAATTCAGTGGTTACAAAATCGGTCAAATGTAGGCCTAATTTCCCTGTCTGTCCGGCAAATTAACTAATACTACGGGTCGAATTGTCCGATACGAAACTCTTTTGAGAAATAAATTTTCTATGCGTGTGCTATCCAGCCTAACTGTTGAGCTTATCAACAAAAACTGCAAATAACGAGTGCCAATCGTGCTTCTTAACTTAAAAATGCGTTGGTTCCAAGAAGAGAGTCGAGAGTCTGTAGGTCTACTGCGAGCTTGTCAAGGTCGTAGAAACAATTCATTGTGATTGTAATATTCCTACTTTGTATCTGGAAAGTTTCATTTTCGTCGTATGAAAATTTAACTTTCTTTTTTTTCATTGGACTTGATGCAAATAAATGTGCATTTCAATTTGTATATTCAAAATGCATGCTCGGTTTATCTGTTAGTAGTCAAGGCCGCTGCTCTGTACTTAATTACCTACTATATATATATTCTAAGATATGTACTTTAGCCCAAAATGCCGAAATTTTAATTATTTTGTATTTTATGGCACGATGAAGTTGTAACGAATGCATGAAATAAATGGGGTGTGCGTGCATGGAGTCTGTGGCTTTGTAAATATACTAATCTTATCGAGGTTTTAAATTGCGCCCCCACCCTGTTAAATTTGTACTCTACCCACACATATACAGACTTGACATTTAATATGGAATATTTCAGTTTCGAAGGTATGCCTAGGAAAAAATGCATTCTTTTTTAAAAAAAAACTCCGATCTCGTGTAAGTGAGTGAATGGAGAAGTGTGTAGTCAGATGTGTCGCTTCCAATTAACTGAATGCCAGGTTTGTTGCGCTGCTGCTTTATGTAATTTGCAGTGATTTAATTGGGTAGTGCTCCTTTGGGCAGGTCAAAGCTTGGCTTTGGCAAAGCATGGTTCTGTCAAAAAAGTATCAATATGTCGGCAACTACTGCATTGAAGAATCTGAAAGATATCAAAGAGATAATTAAAAGTTATTAAAACACTATTTTAATCCCTTATTTTCACTTGTCAGTCAGCAAAATAGGAAAAAACTGATGAAAAATGATTTAGAAAAAATATTCCATATTAAATGTCAAGTCTGTAGAAACCCCTAAAGAATCACTTGATTTTTTTAATGGTAATAACGGTGATTCCGTTGGGGGAAAACTTATGGGTAAATGACTGAAAAGAATATAGATCTGAATAAGCAACCTTAACGCGTAGGTTGGTAGATCTGGACCTATCTCATTCAATTTATTATCAGTTTAGTGAAAAGTTTGACCCAATTAACTTTTCTAGTAGGTTGGGTAGAAAAGGAGGCGTGTTAACATGTTAAACTGATTGCATTTAGTGAGAGCCCGTGCAGAGTCGGATTGATCTACGTAGACAGATAGTTTCAATGGAAATGAGCCCTTAGACGACATTCCCGGTGTAACGAAACTGAGAATCAGCGTTATAGAAAGTCCGCCCTCCATTTAGTTATAATGGTTAGGGTTGGTCTGACCTAAATGGGTCAAAGCCTTACCTGTAAAGTGAACGAGAAGCGGACTTTTTATCATGGGCGACGATATATCCACGTAAAGTGAAACACTGGCGCTCTCTAAGATGCACTGTTCATAGAACCATAGACATAACAAAACTTTTTTGGGGTAATACACATGCATACTATCAAATAGTTTCAGTGGGAGACCTCAATGGGTAAGGAAGACCTCTTGTGAGAAAAACAACCCTTAAAATTAATTTATGTCCACTGTGGATATTACTTATCTAGATAATATGTTCATGTTTGCACACAGCGAATAAGAACTCTGATCAATACGTGCATGTCATTAAAAGCAAAATACAAATAGGCACTGCTCTTCTATAGATTTTCTGTAGATTGGTAAATGATTATCCTAGCAATGGTGAAGATGGATAAGGGGTAAGTGTAAACTGATAAACTTAACTGCATCAGAGGACGCACTATAGTGCACACATGTCATGTCAGCCGGAGAGCGGGGAAGACGGGGGGAGGGGGGGGGAGGTTGGTGTGGCTGCTTACAAGCTGATATATTGGCAAAGATATTATCAAGCGAGGTTGTCGGCACTGGAAGGCACCATACGAGACTAGATAACGTGCAAGAATCCACGGAAGGTGGGACTTGCCCAAAACGAAAGCAACTGGAGCAAAATATAACTTCGATTTCAACACTTCAAGCTGCATTACATCATTCTATCCAAACGAAAATGCCGTTCACTTATGCGGACTGTTTTGCAACCACTTGTGTTAATTCATTGAAACATTACACGTCTTGAATGAAAAACTTATTTATACATTCGGTAAAACGTGTAGTGATTTATAAAACAAAATACTGCCATTTCACTGTGTAAAATACCTTATGTAAATGAAGATCTGGAAACAGGATGAAATTTCCAGTTCTTCAAAGACGTAGAATACTTTTATCCCTTTTTTACATTTGCGTTGAAGTTTAAATTTTATGGAATTCATAACTAAATGAGCAGATGATGCCTCTTGATGAAAATTAAGTTTTACACGTTTGATTTTTTGTATTTTTCATCTTAACTGAAAAGATAAAAAAAATGTATCCTATCCATGGGACAAACGAATGTTTGGAAAATAATTATTACGAAAGAAAATTCAGTCCAAAATCTTTGATTCCAGATTACGGTTCAATTGCTGTCACACTACAGGCACAACTAAACAAAAATCAATTAATTGTCTGACATAAGCAAATGATAATTTAATGGTGGCATTTTTTATAGACCACGATATCAGACTTTTTGTTGACATTAGTAGTTAAGGTATGCTTTGTTGTTTTAGTTGATAAAAATAGAACGTTTTGATGTTTTTATAACCTAAGAATGTTGAATTTTTTTGATAAATAAAAATGCTAAACCTTTCTAACTTTTGTGCCATACTCTTTAAAAGGAACGACAAATCACACACTCTTAAGACTTTGAGACCGTTCACAATGAAATCTGTCGACCTGGCCTTTGGGCATTTACTCTATGGGGACTCTGACTGAATACAATAAAAAACACGCCTTTTCCTGGAGTGTTTTTTTATCGAATTCAATAAAAAACACGCCTTTTCCTGGTGTTCGGTAGAATGCAGAGAAGCCGGGGGAAAGTGGGCGTGTTAGCCTGTAAATATAAATTCTTACATCGAGATTCTCCGTGGAATGAATGCGCACCAGCTATGTCGACACATTTCATTGTGAAAGATCCCTTTAATTTATAATTACAGTTACTAATGTTGCTGCACCTAAAGTCATCCGTTTGCAATGTCCGACGTCAAAGCACTGATACGTATCTACCTCTTCCCCACTGGTGTGTATCTCCCAGAACTTGATTTTGTTTTTGGAAATGAGCGCAGAATCGGCGTAGCAAGTCTTGAAATGGCCAAGGTCAAGTCTAAACGGTTTTCTGGTTCCACAGAATAATTTTTCGTTGCTGGGTGAAGCGCTGGGCTTCCATTCAGAAACGTTGGCATCCGGCATAATTGTTTGAAATTCTAAAGTTACATCGACTGGGTCATTTTGAAGATTACACTCGTCGGGCGAACTTCGGGTCTCTATCTTGTAGTCGTAGAATATTGCAGACATTTTTGTAATGTACAATAGGTGGAAAACGACGTCACATGTTCTCAAAGTCTTGTTCCAAATTGAAGAAACATTTCCAGACTGTGTTGCATCCGATGCCTGGCTTTCGGTTGACAAAGTGAGGCTATCGGTTCTAAACGGAGCGGTAGTTGTGGGGGCGTGTCCCGTTTTCGTGTTCGGTACGGACAAATGTGTTGAATTGAATGGATATTCCAAGCTTGTTGATATGTTATTGACAGGAGTCAGTTCTGTATTTGTCCGTTGGTTTAAAGTGACTCCCGTTATTCTCCCCGTCCACTGGCTCGAGGAATGGCTGGTCGGAGTTGTCTCTGTGAACGCCCTTGTTTGAGCAGTCGATGTGTTTGTCGCGTTGTTATGGATACCAAATAAGTTACACGGAAGTCTTATGTCCACACCATCTGATCCAGCTTCAAAAACAACACTGGCGTAGGTCAATATGGCGACTCGTTCTAACTTGCTAGATTTATTCACCTTCATATAAGCTGGGTGTGGAAAGTTGATGTTGGTCCTGGCCAGTATTGCAGTATCAGCGTCACTGTCTATGGATGTCAGGTTAAACATAGTCTCGGAATCAATCCAACCTGCTGATTTCGTCCCTTTGTCGAATGTGAAACTGGCAGCTGTTGAGTTGTTGTCTATATTAAAAGTTCGTAGAATGTCGTCGACAATGGTGCGATCATAGTTTATCATCCAATTAATGGCTATTCCATCCAGAATAATTACTGCATAAGCAATCATAGTCAGATTTATGCTAATCAAGTATGCACATAACCAATATTTTTTGTTCCGTAATGACTTTTTAAGCGAGCCTCCGAATTTTTTAATAAACATCTTGAAGAGCTTAACCGCCGGCACAACTGCTCTTGCAAAAGCTGATGCCAAACTTGCAAGTCTTGACAAGAAAGCTGCAGTTGATGTAATTTTTTTCCGCACAAAACATGATCCAGTCGAGAACATTATTAATGTCAAAATTGCCAAAGGAAGGTCTTCAAATAATTCCTCAAATATTGTTATTACACGTGCAATTTTTGACTGTAACTCCAATTTCTTTTTTAACTCGTCAGAGCTCCGATATTTGCAGATTACCTTTAAATAGTATATGCTATGTATGAGCTGAGCTGCATATACTATAGTTCCGATTATACAAAATGCCAAATAACTGTTGTGCAAATGAGACGTCAGTCCTTGGGCACCCGGTTCTTGATAATAGAAATCGAATTCTTTAATTTCTATGTATGCTAACCAGTCAGTGAGAACATCGGCAGTAGTCAATAAAAGACTAATTCCAAGAAAGAAGAAGTATAGAATGACTTCGCACTTCCTCGGAATGCGGCACTTCTTCATTATGTTCACACCCACCAACTCAACTTTGTGAGGCTTATGACAATTCAGTGGTTACTAATGGCGCCGGTCAAATATCGGTAGGTCTAAATTCCCTGTCGGTCCAGCAAATTTACTGATGCGACGGGTCGAAATGTCCGAAACGAAACCCTTTTGAGAAATAAATTTTCTATGCGTATGCTAACCAGTCTAACTGTCGAGATAATCAATCCAAACTGAAATACGCTGATACGTGCCTGTTATCAAAATAAACAAAAGAGGGGTAAAAGCTAACGTATTAACTGATAACCTGAACTGTATCAGAGGACGCAATATAGTGCGCCCTGTCACGAGATCTTTATGGAATGGCAGCCGTAGAGGGGGGAAGACGGGGGGGGGGGAGGGGGGGGGGAGGGCAGGTTGGTGTGGCTGCTTAAAAGCTGATATATTAGCAAAGAAATCAACGAGGCTGTCGGCACTGGAAGGCACCATAAGAGGCTATAGCTAACGTACAAGAATCCACCTGAGGTGGGGCTTGCCAAAAACGAAAGCAACTGGACCAAGATGGAAAATTCAACCTTTAAGGTTTTTTTTTTTGTGAAAATCATTATTACCCGTGCTGTAGATGACAATGAGAATACAAAACTTAAAAAAAGACTGACCATAACAGATTGATTTTTGGTTTAAGACGTCCATTAATATTGTGGATTTCATTCAATGTTTTAATATATAAAGTACCAAAATGACATTGAAAGCTACGTGTGCCATCAATACGATTTTGACAACCATCGGTTATTGTGCTGCTGCTGAACTTCAACAAGAACATGTGACACAGTGTGTAACGTCAAACACCTAGTCTTAACTAATTTCTGTACGTATATATATCTTGGCTAATATTAGTTACCCTTGGTTAATAATGAAGGATCCCAATCAAGTTCATCATCACTGATTTTTAAAAGATGCAGCCAGCTGAGAGATTGCGTTAAAAATCAACTTTATTATGGGACCCACCTGAAGTGACCAACTTCCATGAAACATAAACCATAAAATACTTTGATTATTTCATTTTATTGCTGCGTGTCAGTCATCTTATCGTGAATGGCCATGTGGGTATCTGTCCAAATAACAGTTTCACGGACAAAACGTCAGTAATAAAACTGATGGGACAAAGCAAAATATTTGTTGTGAACAAAGAGGGATATCCAGATGTCCAGGCACCTTCTGGCACAAGGCCATACATACTTTTGGCTTCATGTGTGTCCTTTATAAAGTGTGCTTCGTTTAATCTTCATTCATTTGGTTGAATTGTTTACTTAAGTAGATAATCAAGATTTTATGTATGTGTGACAAGTTGGGTGTATTTTGGTGGGATTTTTGGGTTTTTTTTTTTTCATGGTAAGGCTGAAATAAATAATGAACAGATCTCATCGTCGCCGATTTTGAATACAATTTCCAAGCTGGCACTTAATCCAGTTACATGAGTGCCAAGGAAAGCCCAGGCGTTGGTGCAGATTTGTAGATGACACGTCAACAAAGATACAGCAGTAGCCCTTGAAAAAAGATACAATAACACGTGCTGGGTACGCCCCCTACACTATCTTTATCTCAAAGTCCAGCTGCCGTCAAATGTTTTCGAAAGGCTCCTATGGTGCATATTGCTGGAGAAGGGGAAGAAGGAAAATTATAACTGTCTGTAATTACTGCTGCTAATTATTGCTGCTGTAATTACTTTTTTGCTTACAAAACTCTACTCGAAGGATTAATTAGAAATATTTACATAATTCATTCAGTGAACACGTGATATCCAGGGGCATATAACTGCGTAGATAAGGATATGCAGTAATTGCACACCGTCAACGTATTTATTTTCAGTTAGATAACTGCATGTACTACAGGATAGCCATTTTTATTTCCAAATTAACAGGAAAATATATATTAATGCTGACTATCAATTAGTAGAAAGGAAATTCCGGATACAAAAACACATTCCAATTTCATGTGCTCGTTATGATCAGCAATTTTGTTTCAGGATAATACTCCACTACATCATAATATCATAACGACAATGCTTTTTGCTTATGGGGACTAACTTGCCACCTGTTTCGTTAATTGATTGAAACATTACACTTCTGTTAATGCTTGTATGAAAAAGACTTACCTGTGTAATGATGATTTAGAAGACAAAATGCTGCCACCTCATCGTGTAAAATATACATCTTTTGTAAATAAAGATCTGGAAACGGGTTAAAATTTCCAGCTCATCAAAAAAGGAGATTTTTTTATCATTTTCTTTTACACGTTTGATTTTTATCGTAACAGAAAACAGTAAAAAGATGTATCCTATCCATGGGCGAACGTATGTTAGGAAAACGATCATTTTAATTATTATTCTTAAAAGAAAATTCAGTCCAAAAATTCTGATTCACGATTGCTGCTCAACTGTTGTCTCACTACAGGCATAATTAAACAAAAAATCAACCAATTGTCCAACATAAACAATTAATTAAAGATGACAGTCTTTTCATGAAGACCACGATATAAGTTAATTTTGTCGCCGTGAGAAGTTAAGGTATCATTTTCTTTTTTCAGTCAATAAAAAGAGAACGCTTTGGTATTTTTTTACAAATTTAGAATATTTGTACCTTAGCTTTAAACTAAGGACAATACACATAGTTTCCTTTAAAATCTTAGAGAACGTTCACAATGAAATCTGTCGACCTAGCCTCTGTGCACTAACTCTACGTGTGCTGTCACCGAATTAGCCAAGCACGCTAATTATGCGTATTCGTTCCACGGAGAATCTCGATGTATAAATTCAGATTTACAGGTTAGCACGTTCTATTTGTCCCCAGCTTCTCTGTTTTCTACTCAACACCAGGAAAAGGCGTGCTTGGCTAATTCGGTATATTCGTTTGAAATTCTAAAGTCACATCAACCGAATCGTTTTGAAAAGGTGATAAACGACGTCACATACTCTCAAAGTGTTGTTCAGAATTAAATACCCATTTCAGATTGTGTTGCATCCGATGTTTGTCTTTCGGTTAACAAGGCTCTCAGTGGAAAACGGCGGTGGTTGTGGGGGCGTGTCCCGTTGTCGTGTTCGGTATGAACAAACGTGATCATTGACAGTTGAAAAATATGAATTATTATTTATTTTCGATTGATTGCCATGCTGTAGCGAGACTAATTGCTATTCCAGCTCCCAGCCTTATTAAGAAAAGTCAATAGTGACATATAAACGGTGTGATGATTTAATTTTTCCCTATAATTTAAGTCGCGACAACTGACAGATTAGTTATATAAAGTACTCGATCACAAGTTGGGTTAGTGGGGATGGCGCACACAGGAAAGAAGAGGAAATGTGAAGCCAATCTATACATCGTTTTCTTCATAATTGGTTTTGTATTAAAATTTTTTGATGTCATCACCGACTAGTTGGCATACGAAGAAGTTTTGGAATACAACTTCTATGACCAAGAACCAGATGACCCAGGACTGACGGCGCGTTTGGGCACTTGTTATTTAGTATTTTGTATCATCGAAACTGTATTATATGTCGGACAGATCATCCATTCAATCGTCATAATAGTGAAATATAAGAGGGACGGTAACATGGATTTGACAATACAATCAGATATCGGCGATGATATAACGTTTTTTTCAGGTTTCTTTTGGTGACCTTCCTTTGGCAATTTTGACAAGAAATATGTTCTTGACTGGATCATGTTTAGTTCGAAGCAAAACAACATCAAATCGAGCTTTCTGGTCAAGAATTGTAAGTTTATTATTATCAACGGTGTCTCTAGAGATTAGAGCAATTGTGGCTTGGATTTGCCTCTGCAAAGATATATGTTGTTGCAAGTCTTGTAAGCAAAAGGCCGTTCGGTTGGTGGCGGCAATTTTCATGACTGCGGTATCTCGTATTTCAGTTATATGTGATATAGCGGCCATATTGATGACGTTAAACAATGAGCGCGCTTTCGTCCACGATATTCTAGGGCATGTGGATGTAAAATTTGATAAAAGCAACTTAAGAGACTTTAAAGAGAATGTTCTTTTGGTTATAGTACTGTGCATTCACTTATATCACAGGCCTAGATATCGAAACATACAGCAACCAGTGGAAGAACAGTGGATGTGCATTTTCTTATCTATATTTTTGTGAAATAAGCATTTTCAAACGTTTCCTCGAACATGTAGAAAGTATTCCTTTAGATAGTTCATCAATATTTTAAAAGGAAGGCTACTTAAAGTGAAGTACAGCAGGCAGCTATCTCACGATTGATTCTTTTGTTTCGTTTTACTGCTACTTTATAAATCAGATGGCGTCTATATATTGATCAACCCTTTGTAGAAGATTCGAGTGTACCTGAATGCGATATCACAACTACTGCAATTATCTAGCATTACCACGGTCTAAGTTATAATCTTAGTGTACACAGTGCGTCGTGTACGGTAAGGCTAGCTGATACTCGATTGCACCCAGCTTAATGATGCCCCTTAATTCATTTAGATAACTATCTCCGATATAGAGAAAATCCCAAAACCGAAAACGGTATTTTCTCCCCAAAATAGCTGTATGTACAGCGTCGTCCGTTGAACGATGCACTCAATCTTTTATTGGACTTTTGGAAAGTATGTTTTCTTTTTTTTCAATAGCAAAAAGGGGAGGGGGCGGTTGTCTCTAATGTCTCTATGACTTTAACCGTTTTGCCATTTCCCGACTTAATTTTTTTTTGATGGCATAAAACTTGTAACGTCTATTTTCTGTAATGCATACTTTATTTTAACAGATAAGCGGATTACCAGAAAAAATCTAATAATTTTAATTGATTTAATTTTATTGTCATTAATAACAGATTTAATTAAGCATGTATAATCCATCTTAATAGTTTTAATCGGAAACTGTCCATTAAACTGCTTTTGGATGATGAATTACATAATCGTAAGAAGTGTGGATAGTTTGAATAAATGATAAAAAAAGAGAAAGCTTTCTCAAAGGATACATTCAAATAATTTACAGTTTATTCATTTGATCCATTTATTCAGACAGGAAATATATATATAGTTTAAGCCACATCTACAAGCAAGTGCTCTATTTACAGCCAACTAACGGAAAGTTTGCCTCATCCACAAGTGCCAATGCCTTATCCCCGTCGACCCCATTCTAAATTTCAAACCAAACTGAAACTTCAAATTCAAATAAATATACCGGCACTTCAGAGTCTCTTTTATCGCTAATGTGAAAGTTATAACACTCTTCGTTTTATTGCGAAATGCAGGTAATTGTGCAATAATATACACTTCAAGGCGAATGCACATTGACTATTAAAAGGATGTTAGAAAAGGATGAAAAAAGAGATTCTTCTTTCTTCGGATATTGACGTCTCTTGGGGATTTTACCTTATATTTATATGTAAAAGTTAAATTGCCTGTCTGTTATATGTAAATGACACTAAAACTCGACCCACTTCTATTCATGTGATAGACCAAGATAACAAGAAGTTGCATTTGTCTCAACATGTGGAAATGATAAGTTCTATTTTGTGGTGCCTATCCAAAGGAAAATAAAAGAGAATTTAAAGCATAATATTAATGCAGTAATATTCCCATCTACATGTACATGTACGCAGTACCACTGATTTAGAGCAAAATTGTTGATATTTGGTTTTTGCTTTTCGATTTCTTATAATACCTAGTACATGCAGTTGAGCTTTTTGCTATATCAGATAAACAGATAATACTCTTAAAATATCTGATCTCTGCCTAAGTAGCCGTTGCTCAAATTAAGCTAGACGATGTCGATGGGTAGAATCCTCAACTCCCAGGGTCAGCTCCACCCCTACCCATCACCTCCATGTTGGTAGGTCTATTTCCGCCTACCGTGAAGGTCTGGGAAGACAATAGGAAAAAAGCCTTATGATACATCTAGTATTTAACAACAAAATCGCAACGTTTTTAGTCGTAATTAAGTCCCCCAAATGTCTAAGATCGCCTTGGTATCGGACTCCCGCAGCTAATTCAATACGTATTGAAAACGTTTTAAAAATGAAAGCGACGTTTTTCTAAAGCGAGTTAAAGACGCCATTCAAAGTTTCTAATTCCAGGGCCGTCGAGTTAAGTCCGTTACCAAAACCACAGGATGACAAGAGATAGACTGCGTTCAAACTAGACATTGTAGTATATATTATTATAGTGACAACGACGACGAGTTGGAGCTTTCAAACGTTTATTCACCGACTTACTTTTCCTACACACTCACTTGCTTTCGTAACGTCATCTTGTTGCATTCCTTCATTCAATATTTCCTTACTAGGTAATTTCTAAGATTCTTGTTTTCAATAAAATATATCTAAATATAATTTGAATCACTCATACTTGGATCATATGCAAAACTCAGTTGGTATACGTTATGCACATGGCAGAAAGCACAATTTAATTGTGAAATTAACCAAGAAAATAAAAGTAAATATGGCATTGGACTGATCCGTTTTTCTGTAACTCTGAAACAATTCCTGCACCTGTCGACTTTTAAGGAAATTGAACTTGCACTCAATAACTCCCTATCGTCTTACTTATGTGATTCCTCTTTTATTATTACTTTCAATAAGCAAATATACACGTGTAAGCTATCAACGTTACAACATACACCCTTTCTCCCAAAGAATTCGTTCTCGACCTTTGCAACATACATTCCTTTTTCATCTTTTTTTAAAGCAAAGCAAAGCATATGCTAAATAACATCAAATTAACAAATTCGATGACGTAAAAGATAAGAAACCTGACATAAATTTATACTGTATGCCTTAATCGATAGTTGGATCTATTCACAAATAAGACATTGTGCAGGCCCGTAGCCAAGGGGGGTTCAAAAGAACCGCCTCTTTTGCTGGGATAAGGTCCACTCTGGGTAACATTTGATCTAGGTTCCTGAAGTTTTTATGGAAAGAGGTCCACTTTTTCAGAAAAAAAACCTTTTAAAATTGCTGGCTACGGACCCTTTGTGCCATAACACTTTTTTAAGAACATAACTACCCGGTACTCCCATTTCTTATTATTTAAAAAAAAATGTCATCGTAATTCAAGCATTATTCATATGTCAGTTCTCAACCATCATGCATAAGGAACTCATTGTAGTACTAAAAAAAAAAAACATTTAAGCGTCGCAGTTAGAATATATTGACTACAATCAACTCTGTAACATTCTAGGTATAATACATAGCTTGAATAGTTCATTTACTAATGCTTAATGGTATCTAATGCAGCATATATACCTTATAATATTTTGATATCAGATAATGAGCAGAACCGATTAACTTCATGCAGTCCAACTGCTCGTGTATAGAATCAAACCTTTCACAAAATAATAACAAAATCGATTCATTTACCAAATCAGATGATAACTTTATCTGAAAATTCAGTTCTCCTTTATACTAAATTATATATATGTATATGTATATTAACTTTTTTTTATCATAATAAGGCTAAAATAAATCATAATTCATTGCCGATTTTGAATAAAATTTCCAAGCTGGCCCTTAATCTAAATACATAAATACCGAGGAAAGCCCGGGCGTACGTGCAGATTTGTAGATGACGCGTCAACAACGATACAGCAGTAATAAACACTTGAAAAATGATACAGCAACATGTGCCGGACTCGCCCACTTTAGACGGCATTCCCGGTATAACGAAACTGATGGTCCGTGTTACAGAAAGTCCGCCCTCCATTTAGTTATAATGGTTAGGGTTAACCTGACCTAAGTGGGTCAAACTCTAGATCAAGTCGTACATGTACAAGCGGACCCTTTACCATGGGGATTCTCTGTCACGTTATACCGACGTGAAATTAAAAAACTTGTGTTCCCTTAGATGCACTGTCCACAAAACCATAGGCATAAATCTTTCTAGGGCTGATATACATATATAATGGGAGACCTCATTGGGTGATGGAGACCTCTTGTGAGAAAAACAGCCCTTAAAATTAATTAAAGGCCATAGTGGATGTTACTTAACTTATCTAGGGAATATGTTCGGTTTTGCACTTTGCAAATAAGAACACTGACACGTGTGAATTGTCTAACATAAGCAAATTATGATAATTTAATGGTGGCTTTTTTTATGAAGATCACGATATCAGATTCTTTGTCGACATTAGTATAGTTAAGGTATCTTTCCTTTTTTAGTCAATAAAAATAGAATGTTTTGATATTTTTTTAACTTACGAATGTTGAATTTTTTTGATAAATAAAAATGCTAACCCTTTCTAACTTTTGTGCCATACTCTTTAAAAGGAACGATAATACAAACACTCTAAAGACTTTGAGACCGTTCACAATGAAGTCTGTCGACCTAGCCTCTGGGCACTTACTCTATGGGGACTCTGACTGAATGCAATAAAAACACGTCTTTCCCTAGTGTTCGGTAGAATGCAGAGAAGCTGGGGAAAAGTGAGCTTGTTAGCCTGTAAATATGAATTCATACATCGAGATCCTCTGTGGAATAAATGCGCAACAGTTAGGTCGATACATTTCATCGTCAACGGTCTCTTTGATTTACATTTACAGTTACCAATGTTGCTGCACCTCAAGTCATCCGCTTGCAATGTCCGACGTCAAAGCACTGATACGTATCTACCTCTTCTCTGGAGTGTATTTCCCAGAACTTGATTTTGTTTTCGGACACGGTACCTAGCGCAGAATCAGCGGTACACGTATTTAAATGAGCAAAGTCAAGTTTTAACGGTTTTCTGGTTCCACAGAATAATTTTTCGTTGCTTGGTGAATCACTGGGCTTCCAGTTAGAAACATTGGTATTTTGCATAATCGTTTGGAATTCTAAAGTTACATCAATCGAATCGTTTTGAAGATTACAGTCGTCAGGCGAACTTCGGGTCTCTATCTTGTAGTCGTAGAAAATTGCAGACTTGCTTGACATGTACAGAAGGTGAAAAACGATGTCACATGTTCTCAAAGTGTTGTTCCGAACTGAAGACACATTTCCAGACTGTGTTGCATCCGATGTTTGGTATTCAGTTGACAAAGTGAAGCTATCGGTGCTAAACGGAGCGGCGGTAGTTGTGGGAGCGTGTTCAGTTGTCGTGTCCGGTATGAACAAACGCACTGAATTGAACGGATATTCCAAGCTTGTTGATATATTATTGACAGGAGTCATTTCTGTATTTGTCCGTTGGTTTAAAGTGACTACCTTGGTTATCCCCGTCCACTGATCCGAAGCATGGCTGGTCGTCGTTGTCTCTATGAACGCCCTTGTTTGAGTAGACGATGTGTTTTTCGCGTTGCCATGGATACCAAATGTGCTACACGGGAGTCTTATGTCCATACCACCTGATCCAGCTTCATAAACTACATTGGCGTACGTCAAAATGGCGACTCGTTCTTATTTGCTGGATTGGTTCACTTTCATAAAAGCCGGTTGTGAAAAGTTAACGTTGGCCCTGGCCACTATTGCTATATCGGCGTCACCATCAATGGAAGCCAGCCTTAACATAGTCTCGGAATCAATCCAACCTGCTGGATCCGTCCATTTGTCGAACTCGAAGCTGGCATCTTTCAGGTTGGTTTTATCCAGGTGTATATCCACATGCTCTAAAACGTCGTGGATTAAAGCGCGCTCATTGTTTAACATCGCCAATATGGTCGCAAAATCCAGAAAAAAAGCTGCCATAGATAATGCAGTTATTAAAATGGCTAAGAAAATCCGAAAACAAGCTCGGCAATGTTGGCAGTGAAACAGTTCACTCCAGACCTTAAACCAAGACGAAAGAAATCTGTACATCGTTGTTGCTATACTTGTAGCCCTTGACACAAAAGCTGCAGTTGATGTTACTTTTGGCCGTACTAAACATGATCCAGTGGAGAGCATTCTTATTGTCAAATATGCTAAAGGAAGGTCTTCAAAGGCCTCCTCAAAAAGAGTTATTACTAGTGCAATTAAAAACTCTTTTTCCATTTTAGATTTGGCATGCCTGCAATATTTCACTGTTTGCAAACAGAAGTATATGGAATGAATCGTCTGTGCCACATATACTAAAGATCCGGTGATACAAAATACAACATAATAATCCTTCAAGTAAGCCGTAAGTCCCGCGTCATCTGGTTCTTGGTACTCAAAGTTGTATTCCGTAACTTCTCGGTATGCCACCCAGTCAGTGGCGATATCAAAAGTTGCTAATGCAAATTTAGCTGCAATATATAGGAAATAAATAATGGATTTCCTCTTCTTTGTTAAGCACACCATCATCAGTTCACACCAACTAAATCAATATTCTTGTGAGGTCTATGAACATTCGGGCCTAACTTCCCTGTCGTTACGGTACTCTACTGATCTCACCAGTACGCCTTTAGCAGCCTAGTTTTGAAGTTTCAGTTATATCCTGCGCATTTCGCCCCTGAAGCACGCAAGGTATAAATGGGAATATGATCTAACCTGTTTTTAGGTTAAGCCTTTCTTGCTTTACAAAAGCAGCTGTCTGCTGACACAATGTCAAACTATTCGGTGTAGCTATGAATACAGGGGGATACGCGCTCTGGTGCTTTTATAAAATTTTATCGAAAATGTTTGAGAAAATATATCACCAAACTGTTCTTGTTTATAACCGTCTGAAATGTTATAGTCTAAACAGCTGTAATTGGTGTACATTATTGGAGTTTACTCTTTTAGGACTTGTCTAGGGACAATGTTTTAGATTTTACTTTTGCTTTGTATCATCCTAGATGATTTCTAATCAGTATTCCATCCGCGTACCCCTTGAATAGTGGTTTGAAAAGCTTATTATGGCTGAATGAGCATAATAAAAATGCTACTGGACGTATTCATGCAGTAAGCTAGCTGGTGCTCTATATCTTGTAAAAATATATATTGCATTAATCTTACTGGTAGCCTTTCCGACGGCAGAGAACCAATACTGCACTTTCACTTTCAAACAAGCACTCCATTAGTATTGTTGACTCAGTCTCACTCAATCCTTACTAGTAATCTTTCTTTGACGCGATCGTTAACAATACTGGAGGATAAGCTCAAATTACGCCTTTTCATTGTACCTGCCGGTTTGGCACATCATACAAACGGTGGTAGCTAGGCAATGTTTTGCTTGCGAAATCAGGGCAACAAAACCGTCAAATGTACAGACGAAAACCAGAAAATAAAGATGCACAAAAAGGTTGTAAATTTGATGCAACAGGACACCTTGCATGTACGCCACAATACCGCAATGGCGCGACGTTATTGCAAGACTTCCGGGGATAACATTGCCTAGTTTGTTAAGATAGACACCCAAACCCAATATAGAGGTGCATTTCACATGCTGAAGTGTCAAAAAATAAAAATGAATGAACTCAAAATTGTATTCAATATTTCAAAACATATATGTGCGTGGTTATAAAGTTTCAGTTATATCCTGCGCATTTCGCCCCTGAAGCACGTGAGGTCTAAATGGAAATATGTTCTGACCTGTTTTTTGGTTAAGCCTTTCTTGCTTTACAAAATAATAATACATTTATTTTAAGTCTTAACTCCATATGAATATGTTCGTTAGACTTTACAAATATGTACATACATATAACAAGTATACATCTGGTCAAAACACGCTGTGTACACAATCTCGCCTCCCTGGGGAGGATACAGCCCCGCTGCCGTGTGAGGCGCTGAGTGCTATCAAACTTACAATATCGTTCTCTGCCTGAACAGGACCCTGCTTCAACCCCAAAGTGCTGAGTGCCAAGCGGGGAGACAGCAGGTACCGTTTATAAAGGACTGGTGTGTCCCCGGACGGATTTTGAACCCACGTCCTCCCGCTCCGGAAGCGGACACTCTAACCACAAGGCCATCCGGTCTAACCACAAGGCCATGTCTGCTGACACAATGTCAAAGTATTCGGTGTAGCTATGAATACAAGGGGATTCGCGCTCTGGTGCGTTTATAAAATTTTATTGAAAATGTTTGAGACAATATATCACCAAACTGTTCTTGTTTATAACCGTCTGAGATGTTATAGTCTAAACAGCCGTAATCGGTGTACATTATTGGAGTTTACACTTTTAGGACTTGTCTTGGGACAATGTTTTAGATTCTACTTTTGCTTTGTATCATCCTAGATGATTTCTAATCAGTATTCCATCCGCGTACCCCTTGTATAGTGGTTTGAAAAGCTTATTATGGCTGAATGAGCATAATTTAAATGCTACTGGACGTGCACATGCAGTAAGCTAGCTGGTGCTATATATCTTGTAAAATATATATTGCATTAATCTCACCGGTAGCCTTTTCGACGGCTGAGAACCAATACTGCACTTTCACTTTCAAACAAGCACTCCATTAGTCTTGTTGACTCAGTCTCAGTCAATCCTTATTAGTAATCATTCATTGACGCGATCGTTAACAATACTAGAGGATAAGCTCAAATTACGCTTTTTCATTGTACCTGCTGGTTTGGCACACCATACAAAAGGTGGTATCTAGGCAATGTTTTGCTTGCGTTGTGTGCAAAATCAGGGCAACAAAACTGTCAAATGTACGGACAAAAAGCAGAAAAAGGTTGTCAATTATGATGCAATAGGGCACCTTTGTCTCGTTTGCATGTGCGCCACAATACCGCGATGTCGCGTCGTTATTGCGAGACGTACCCACTTCCGGGGACAACATTGCCTAGATTGTTAGGATAGAATGGCAATATCTCTTCAGTTTTGAGTAAAATGTCAAACTACAGAGGAAAAGAAAAAACGTTGTAGAGTCAAGTTCTAAAGTGTATCTATAAAAGAGAAGTGCATTATTTAGAGACAGTCGTTCAGGCTTCTACTATACATTAAAGGACCCAATTATGTAACAGGGTCAAGGTTGCTTTCAGTGCCCAAACGTTGCACAATATCTTATAGCCCCCGGAAGTTACGAAATCTTGAATGTTTTTTAGGAAAAAAAGTCCAATCAAGCTGATTTCAAAGGTGACCTGCCCTTTACTAATATTCATCTATTCTGTATCTTTTAAGAACAATAGGTCAACCTGTTTTGCACTTATTTCTGAGAATGCACTGCGGCGACGACGACGGCGACTACAGACACACATGATAGCAATGCACATACTTACAGATAGAATGTGTTCATCATTTCAACAGCATGGTTTACATATTAGAAGCACATTGTCTATAGTTTCTTTTTCATTTTATGGTTGATATTATATTTCAATGGTTAATCCTGGAGAGGGTATAGAGAACACGTACCCATTCCTTAGTTTTCGTTGTGCCCGCTTCTTCGCCCTTTCCCTTAAAATGGAAAATATCATAAAAGTATTTTCATCACTTACGGAAACAATGTTGCAAGTCTATTACTCTGCTTGTTTGTGAGTTTGTGCGCTTGTGGTAAAATTTTGTCCGCGATAGTTGCTACAATTTTTGAGATTTTTGTTGCATTAATTAATTAATTTATTTATTTATTTTATTTTTATTTATTTATTTATTTGTAGATAGATGATAGACCTATAATGAACTGATTTGTTTGTTAGTGCAACAGGGGGTTAGGCTGTTCCTGCAGATGGTCGATTCCTTACTCTTTTCGCATTTTAAATTCTGTCATCTCTTCCGATATTATTAGAGTGAGCAATTTCTATATGAAATAGAATTATAAAATCGCCCAAAGAAGGAATGATTAAATTTTGGTGATGATGAATTAATTAAATAATGCTTTTTATTAATGAATTAATTGAATAATGGTCATTTATTGATTAATTATATGGTAACTATCTACCTCTCCGTCAATGAAATGCTTTTCCCAAAACTTGTCATTGCTTTTCGAAACGGCTCCGAAAGCAGAATCGGCGCCACAATTCTTGAAATATCAAAGTCAAGTTTAACGTTTTTTTTTCCTTTTTTCACAAAATATATTTATTGTTGGATGGATAGCTTTTCTACCAGTTAGAAACATCCGGTGTGAAGTGACAGAGAGACCCCAATGATAGAGAGTCTGGTTCCCATTCATTTGCACAGGTAAGCCTCAACACTTGTTAAGCCTCTCTTCTGGTCCTCAAATCAAGTTCGGTCCCTTGGTTCTAAACTGTTTACCAGAGGCTCTGCTCTGGTCCTACACCTGTAAATGTCCATCATGGCGTGTTCAAACGTGTTCCCCAAACGTGTCCTTGGATGACTCTCTTTTGGGCCCCAAACTTTTTCTGCAGTATAGTCTTTATTTGGAAACCTGCCAGTATGACGTTCGGGGGAGGGGAGGGGAATAATTACTTGCAGTTAAGCAACTCAACTAACGGTCATTTGGTTGATTCGCGAGATCAGCGGACTAGCTGGCTATTATTTCACAGCATAAATTGAAATATATATTACAGAGTAACCTTGTGTCGCAAGGATACTACTTGTTTAGGATATTTTGAAGATTAAAAAACAACAAGAGCGGAAATAAATAAATAAATAAATAATTTTAACATTACGAAAAAACTGTACAGAAATTGAATAAAATAAATATAAAATCGAAGGTCTGGGAAAACAATATAAAAATTAAATTATAATACATCTAGTATTTAACGACCAAATCGAAGACGCCGTAATGAAGTACCCCAAAACGTCTAAGAGCGGCTTGGTATCGGACTTGAAAACGTTTTAAAAATGAAAGCCTTTTTCTAAAGCGATTTAAAGACGCAATAAAAAGTTTCTTTCCAGGAGCGGCGGGTTATGTCCGTTTCCAACACCACAGGAAGACTGAGACTGCATTAAATCTAGATGATTGCAGTTATTATAGTGACAACGACGACAAGTTGGAGCTTTCAAACCTTTATTCACCGACTTACTTTTAATACAAATTCACTTACTTTTGTTACAACATCTTTTGGGTGATAACAAGAAATTAACCGTTCTCATGTCACATTCCTACATTCAATATTTCCTTTCTAAGTAATTTCTAAGATCCTTGTTTTCAATAAAATATATCTAATATACTTGGATCATATGCAAAACTTAGTTGGTATGCGTTACGCACATGTCAGAAAGCACAATGTAAAATTAACCAGGCAAATAAAAGTAAACGTGGCATTGGCCTGATCCGTCTTTCTGTAACTCTGAAACAGTTTCTGCACCTGTCGACTTTTAAGGAAATTGAACTTGCACTCACTAACTCCCTATCGCCTTACTTATTTGATTCCCGTTTTATTATTACTTTCAGTTAGTGAAGATGCACATGAAAGCTATCAAGGTTACAACATGCACCCTTTTCTCCCAAGAGTTCGTCCTAAAGTTAAAAACCTTTACACTATACACTCCTTTTTTATCTTTTTTTAAGCAAAGCAAATCAAAGCAAATGCTTAATTACATCAAACTCGATGACGTAAAAGAAGAGAAACCTGATATAAATCTATACTGTATGCATTAATCGATAATTCGATCTATTCACAAATAAGACATTGTGTCATAACACTTTTTGTTAGAACATAACTACTTCCATTTCTTATGATTTCAATAAATAGGTCATCGTAATTCAAGTGTTATTCACATGTCAAATCTCAACCATCATGTATTAGGAAATCATTACAGTACTAAAAAAACCACCAACATATAAGCGTCGCAGTTAGAATATTATGCCTATAATCAACTCTGAAACATTCCATAATATATCGCTTGCATAGTTCATTTACTAATGCTTAATGGTATCTTATGCAGCATATCTACCATATAATCTTCTGATATCATCAGATAATGAGCAGAATCAATCGGCTTCATGAACTCCAACTGCTCATCTTTATAATCAAACCTTCTACAAAATAATCAAAATTTACTCATTTACCAAATCAGATGATAACTTTATCCGAAAATTCAGTTCCATCTATATATATATACTAGAGGTTTACGTAAATTATTAAAGGCGACAAATCTGTCATCAATAAAAAAATTTATGCACAAGTCCATCAGAATCTCCGAAAATAGAGAATAATTATAATGTACCTATGTAATAAATCATAACTTATAAACAAATATCAAACATAAACATTATTATTCATGAAACTGAAAATTAAATAGAATAAAGCATTAAAATGATAAAGATTATAGTTTACACAATAGGCCTATATAGTTATCAGTAAGTCATATGTTATTGTTGATACATGTATAAAAACGTGAATTATTATAAGTTATACGTAATATAACGTAAGACACCTATTCTAAACCAATTTCGTATATATACCATTTATACATATATCTTGGATTTTATTATTTACCTTCATAATGAAAGGATCCCAACAAAGTTCATCAACATTGATTTAAAATAGATTCAGCATTTTGAGGTTTTGCAATTTCATTTTGGGGCCCACCTAAAGTGACCAACTTCCACGAAATATAAACCATAAGATAAATTGATTAATTTCTTTTTATTGTTGCATGTCAATCGTCTTATTGTGGATATTTGTCCAAATTACAGTTTCGTGGAAAAACGTGTCACCTATAAAACTAAAGGGACGAGGCAAAATATTTTTGTAAACAAAGAGGTATGTAGATGTCCAGGCACGTTCTGGCACGAGGCCGTACATATTTTGGCCTCGTGTGTGTTCTTTACAAAATGTTATGCTTCGCTTAATCTTCATACATATTCATTTTGTAAAATTGTTTTTTATTGATAACCTATACGTTAGGCATGTGCGATAAGTTGGTTATATTTTTGAAGGAAACTTGGAACTGTTTTTTTTTTCATAATAAGATTAAGAAATTAGATTATTATTAATTAAATAATGAAACAGAATTTGAATACAATTTCCAAGCTGGCCTTAATCTAGATACATGAATAACGAGGAAAGTCGGGGCGTACGTGCAGATATGTAGATGACGCGTCAACAATGATACAGAAGCAACACTCCGCATTAACACGTGCCGGATACACCCACTATACTATTTTTAACTCAAAGTCCAGCTGTCCTCAAAATTATCCCAAAGTCTTCTACAGTGCATATTGCTGGAGAAATGGAACAAACAAAATTATAACTATCTGTACAAAACTGGACTCGGTGGATTAATTAGAAATATATACCTAATCCATTCAATAAACACATCAAGTGATATCCAGGGGCATATTACTGCATAGATAAGGTTATGCAGTATTTGCACATCGAGCACGTGTCTTTCTTCAGTTGGATAAGTACTACGGGATAGTGATTCTTATTTTCAAATTTACAGACAAATATTCCTTGTTCCTGACTATCTATCAATTAGTAGAAAGGGAATTCCGGATACAAAAACACCTTTCAGTTTCATGTGCTCGTAATGACCAGCGATTTCATTTCAGGATAATACTTCACTACATCATTCTATCTTAACGACAATGCCTTTCACTTATGCGGACTATTTCGCCACCAGTTTCGTTAATTGATTGAAACGCTACACATCTGTTAATGCTTGAGTGATAAACTTATCTATATATTCAGTAAAACCTGTGTAGTGAATTTTTACACTTCACTGCGTAAAATATACATCTTATGTAAATAAAGATCTGGAGAAGGGTTAAAAATTCCAGTTCATCGAAGTGTATGTACATTTGCGTTGGAGTTTAAATTTTATGGAATTCATAATTAAATGAGCAGATGGTGCCTGTTGATGAAAATTTAGTTTTACACACGTTTGATTTTTTATCTTAAGTGAAAACATGAAAAAGTGTGTCCTATCCATAAGTCAAACGAATGTTTGGAAAATGATTACTGAAAAGGAAAATTCAGTCCAAAAACTTTCATTCAGGATTGCAGTTTAATTGTCGCCTCACTATCTGATTTCATACATTGAGATTGTCCGTTGAGTGAGTGCGCACCAGCTATGTCGACACATTTCATTGTGAAAGGTCCCTTTAATTTATATTTACAGTTACCAATGTTTCTTGAACCTCAGGTCATCCGCTTGCACTGTCCGACGTCAAAGCACTGATACGTATCTACCTCTCCTCCACTGGAGTGTATCTCCCAGAACTTGATTTTGTTTTTGGACACGGTACTAAGCGCAGAATCGACGGCACACATATTTAAATGAAGAAAGTCAAGTTTAAACGGTTTTCTGGTTCCACAGAATAATTTTTCGTTGCTGGATGAATTGCCGGGCTTCCACTTCGAAACATTGGTATCTGGCATAACCGTTTGAAATTCTAAAGTCACATTGACCATATTGTTTTGAAGATTGCAGTCGTCGAGTGAACTTCGGGTCTCTATGTTGTAGTCGTAGAATACTGCAGAATACCTGGATATGTACCGAAGGTGAAAAATGACGTCACATGTTCTCAAAGTGTTGTTCCGAAATGAAGATTCGTTTCCAGACTGTGTTACATTCGATGTTTGGTATTCCGTCGACAAATGAAGGCTGTCGGTGCTAAACGGAGCGGCGGTGGTTGTGGGGGAGTGTACCGTTGTCGTGTTAGGTATGAACGAATGTGTTGAATTGAACGGATATTCCACGCTTGTTGATATGTTATTGACAGGAGTCAGTTCTGTATTTGTCCGATGGTGCAAAGTGGTCCCCATGGTTCTCCCCGTCGACTGGCTCGAAGCATGGCTGGTCGTTGTCTCTATGAACTCCCTTGTTTGAGTAGTCGATGTGTTTTTCGCGTTGTCATGGATACCAAATATGTTACACGGGAGTCTTATGTCCATACCACTTGACCCAGCTTCATAAACAACATTGGCGTACGTCAAAATGGCGACTCGTTCTAATTTGCTAGATTGGTTCACTTTCATATAAGCTGAGTGTGAAAGGATGATGTTAGCCCTGGCCACTATTGCTATATCAGCGTCACTGTCTATGGATGCCAGTCTTAACATAGTCTCGGAATCAATCCAACCTGCTGGATCCGTCCATTTGTCGAACTCGAGGCTGGCAGTTTTCAGGTTGGTTTTATCCAGGCGTACGTCCACATGCCCTAGAATTTCGTGGATGAAAGCGCGATCATTGTTTAACATCGCCAATATGGCCGCAAAGTCCATAAAAAATGCTGTAATAGATACTGCAGTTACTAAAATGGATAAAAACATCCGACATAAAGCTTTCTTACATTTGCATTTACGCAATGCCCAGCAGACCTCAAACCAAGACGAACCTGCTCTGTACACCGTTGATGCTAAACTTACAGCTCTTGACACAAAAGCTGCGGTTGATGTAACTTTTGTCCGTACTAAACATGATCCAGTCGAGAACATTTTAATTGTCAAATATGCCAAAGGAAGGTCTTCCAGGCACTCCTCAAAAAGAGTTATTACCTGTGCATCTAATAACTGGTCCTGCATATTATCTTCGCTGAAATATTTCAATATTACCACACAAAAGGTTTTGGTATGGATGGCCTGCAGCACATATACTAAAGTTCCGGTGATACAAAATGCAAAATAAGTTTCGTGCAAATAAGACGTCAGTCCTGGGTCATCTGGTTCTTGGTAATAGAAATCGAATTCTTTAAGTTCTCCGTATGCCAACCAGTCAGTGACGACATCAAAAGTTGTTAATGCAAAACTAAATGTAACAAAGAGAAAGAACAAAGGTTCTTTGCACTCCGTTGAAATGCACTTCATTATGTTCACATCCACTAACTCCACCTTGTGAGATTTATGAAAATTCAATGGTTAGATTTCGTCGGTTAAATTCTGGCAGGCCTAACTTCCCCGTCGTGATTTTCTAATGCCAATACTATTGATCTTACCAGTATCCCTTTGGCAGCGTGGTTACGAAGTTTCGTTTTTATCCTGCGCATTTCACCCCTGAAACTTGTAAGGTCTAAATGGAAATATGATCTGACCAGTTTTTAGGTTTAGCCTTTCTTGTTTTACAAAAGCAGCTGTCTGCTGACACAATGTCAAACTATTCGGTATAGCTATGAATACAGGGGGATACGCGCTCTGGTGCGTTTATAGAATTTTATTGAAAATGTTTGAGACAATATATCACCAACCTGTTCTTGTTTATAACCGTCTGAGATGTTATAGTCTAAACAGCTGTAATTGGTGTACATTATTGGAGTTTACTCTTTTAGGACTTGTCTTGGGACAATGTTTTAGATTCTACTTTTGCCTTGTATCATCCTAGATTATTTTTAATCAGTATTCCATCCGCGTACCCCTTGAATAGTGGTTTGAATAGCTTATTATGGCTGAATGAGCATAATTTAAATGCTACCAGTTTTTAGGTTAAGCCTTTCTTGCTTTACAAAAGCAGCTGTCTGCTGACACAATGTCAAACTATTCGGTGTAGCTATGAATACAAGGGGATTAGCGCTCTGCTGCGTTTATAAAATTTTATTGAAAATGTTTGAGACAATATATCACCAAACTGTTCTTGTTTATAACCGTCTGAGATGTTATAGTCTAAACAGCTGTAATTGGTGTACATTATTGGAGTTTACACTTTTAGGACTTGTCTTGGGACAATGTTTTAGATTCTACTTTTGCCTTGTATCATCCTAGATGATTTCTAATCAGTATTCCGTCCGTGTACCCCTTGAATAGTGGTTTGAAAAGCTGATTATGGCTGAATGAACATAATTTAAATGCTACTGGACGTACTCATGCAGTAAGCTAGCTGGTGCTATATATCTTGTAAAAGTATATATTGCATTAATCTCACCGGTAGCCTTTTCGACGGCTGAGAACCAATACTGCACTTTCACTTTCAAACAAGCACTCCATTAGTCTTGTTGACTCAGTCTCAGTCAATCCTTACTAGTAATCTTTCATTGACGCGATCGTTAACAATACTAGAGGATAAGCTCAAATTACGCTTTTTCATTGTACCTGCCGGTTTGGCACATCATACAAACGGTGGTAGCTAGGCAATGTTTTGCTTGCGTTGTGTGCAAAATCAGGGCAACAAAACTGTCAAATGTACAGACAAAAAGCAGAAAAAGGTTGTCAATTATGATGCAATAGGGCACCTTTGTCTCGTTTGCATGTGCGCCACAATACCGCGATGTCGCGTCGTTATTGCGAGACGTACCCACTTCCGGGGACAATATTGCCTAGATTGTTAAGATAGAATGGCAATATTTCTTCAGTTTTGAGTAATATGTCAAACTACAGAGGAAAGGAAAAGACGCTGTAGAGAACAGTCAAGTTCTAAAGTGTATCTATAGAAAAAGAGGTGCAACATTTAGAGACAGTCGTTCAGGCTTCTACTCTACATTTAAGGACCGAATTAAGTAACAGAGTCAAGGTTGCTTTCAGTGCCCAAACGTTGCACAATATCTTATAGCCCCCGGAAGTTACGAAATCTTGAATTTTTTTAGGAAAAATAGTCCAATCAAGCTGATTTCAAAGGTGACCTGCCCTTTACTAAGATTCATCTATTCTGTATCTTTTAAGAACAAAAGGTCAAACTGTTTTGCACTTATTTCTGAGAATGCACGGCGGCGACGACGACGGCGACTACAGACACACATGATAGCTATGCACGTACTAACAGACAAAATGTGTTCATCATTTCAACAGCATGGTTTACATATAAGAAGTACATTGTCTATAGTTTCTTTTTCCTTTTATGGCTGATATTATATTTCAATGGTGAATCCTGGAGAGGGAATAGAGAGCACGTACCCCTTCCTTAGTTTTCGTTGTGCCCCATTCTTCGCCTTTTCCCTTTAAATGAAAAATATAATATATATAAATAAATAAATATCTAGTATTTTCATCACTTTTGAAAACAATTTTGCCAGTCTATTACTCTGCTTGTTTGTGAGTTTGTGCGCTTATAGTAAAATTTTGTCGGCGATAGCGGCTACAATTTTAGAGATTTTTGTTGCATTTTTTTTTTTTTTTTTTTTTTTTTGTAGATAGATGATAGACCTAGGATGAACTGATATGATTGTTAGTGCAACAGGGGGTTAGGCTGTTTCTGCGGGTGGTCGATTCCTTAATTTTTTCTCCTTTT
>NW_019776043.1:0-52748 GCF_001039355.2 Lingula anatina | reverse complement strand
TCTACATTTAAGGACCGAATTAAGTAACAGAGTCAAGGTTGCTTTCAGTGCCCAAACGTTGCACAATATCTTATAGCCCCCGGAAGTTACGAAATCTTGAATTTTTTTAGGAAAAATAGTCCAATCAAGCTGATTTCAAAGGTGACCTGCCCTAATATTCATCTATTCTGTATCTTTTAAGAACAAAAGGTCAAACTGTTTTGCACTTATTTCTGAGAATGCACGGCGGCGACGACGACGGCGACTACAGACACACATGATAGCTATGCACGTACTAACAGACAAAATGTGTTCATCATTTCAACAGCATGGTTTACATATAAGAAGTACATTGTCTATAGTTTCTTTTTCCTTTTATGGCTGATATTATATTTCAATGGTGAATCCTGGAGAGGGAATAGAGAGCACGTACCCCTTCCTTAGTTTTCGTTGTGCCCCATTCTTCGCCTTTTCCCTTTAAATGAAAAATATAATATATATAAATAAATAAATATCTAGTATTTTCATCACTTTTGAAAACAATTTTGCCAGTCTATTACTCTGCTTGTTTGTGAGTTTGTGCGCTTATAGTAAAATTTTGTCGGCGATAGCGGATACAATTTTAGAGATTTTTGTTGTTTTTTTTTTTTTTTTTTTTTTTTTTTTTTTTTTTTTTGTAGATAGATGATAGACCTAGGATGAACTGATATGATTGTTAGTGCAACAGGGGGTTAGGCTGTTCCTGCGGATGGTCGATTCCTTACTCTTTTCGCATTTTAAATTCTGTCATCTCTTCCGATATTATTAGAGCGAGGAATTTCGATATAAAACAGAATTATAAAATCGCCTAAAGAAGGAATGATAAAATTTTGGTAATGATGAATTAATTAGATAATGGTTAGTTATTAATTAATTAAATCATGGTAAGTTATTGATTAATTAATTAATGAAAATAATTGTTAGTTATTCATTAATTATATGGTAACTATCTACCTGTCCGCCAATGAAATGCTTTTCCCAAAACTTGACACTGTTTTTGAAACGGGCCCCGAACGCAGAATCGGCGCTATAATTCTTGAAATGTCAAAAGTCAAGTTTTAACGTTTTTTTCCTTTTTTTCACGAAATTTTTTATTGCTGGATGGATCGCTTTTCTACCAGTTAGAAACATTGGTATCCGGTGCGAAGTGACAGAGAGACCCCATTGATAGAGAATCTGGTTCCCATTCATTTGCACACGTAAGCCTCGCCCTAGATTTTGAGCCACTTCCGTCAGGCTAACCCTAACCTGTATAATTGAATGGAGGGTGGACTCTCTGTCACACGGATCCTTAGTTTCGTCACACCGGCGCGAAAAGCAAAACACTTTCGTTCCCTAGGATGACCCGAACCTAGATTTCCACCTGTATTTCTACATAGTTAAGAAATATGTTCCTATGGGATATAATTTCCTTTCACAGAAACGCATGCCCTATGTAATAAATGTCAATATCATTGGTATTTAAAAAGAAAGCGATGAGCATTTCTAATTTTCGATTGGTCGACAGCGGCCATCATGCAACCTCATTGGTAAGGCGGTGGGATGGAAAAACTATCAACAGATCTAAAAGGTGGGAAAATTCGTTTTCTTTTTTCTTTCTATTATGTATACTAGCCAGAAATCCGTAAATTTTAATAGGTGTGACAACAATTCTGAGCAACAGTGTATAAATAAATGTTTTAAGTACTCTGCTTTTCAACAAAAGAACTTTTTGACAAAAGCAGTTGTGAAAGCATTCGTGATATGCAAATACCCTTGACAAGTACAATAGTAAGGCTGATCAACACTAGTTTAGAAAAACGCTTTAAAGTGTATGTATTAATGTTCACATTTTACACAGAGCTTATCTGGAAGTAAAGGTGTTGCCATTGTAACCTACGCCTTTGTTGGAGCTGGATCGGGCGGGGGGCGGGGGGCGGGGGGGGAAAAGTGTATCAACATATAAGACTTCGAGGTAACATATTTGGTATCCACAAGAGTTTAGAATGGGGATGTGTAAAGGCTATCTTAACCACTTGTATATTATACCAGCAGTTAGTTTAATATTAACATCTTTTGATGTTCTCACTGACTGGTTGGCCTACATCGAACTTAAAGAATACGATTTCTATTACCAAGAACCGAATGACCCAGGACTGACGTCTTATTTGCACGAAACTTATGATCAATTTTGTATCATTGGAACTATAGTATATGTGGCACACACCGTCTATAACATATACTTTCGCAATCGAAAAGTATATCAGAGATGAAGACAGAGAAGAAGACAGAAAAGAAGGCGGAAAGCTGGACATACAGTTACTCATTGCACTGGTAATAGCGCTTGTTGAAGAGTCCCTAGAGGACCTTCCTTTAGCATATCTGACAATAAGAATGTTCTCGACTGGGTCATGTTTAGTACCGACAAAAGTTAAATCAGCTGCAGCTTTTGTGTCAAGAGCTGCAAGTTTAGCATCAACGGCGTACAAAGCAGGTTCGTCTTGGCTTAAGTGTTGCATTGCATCGTGTACCTGCAGATGTGGGCACTCTCTATTTCAGTTGTTGTCATTCATTTTTGTAATTTTAGTAACTGCAATATCTATTGCAGGATTTCTTATGGATTGTGCGGCCATATTGCCGATGATGAACAATGAGCACGTGGATGTACACATGGATAAAACCAACCTGTAAATTGACAGCCTTGAGTTCGACAAAAGGACGGATCCAGCAGGTTGGATTGATTCCTAGACTATGTTTAACCTGGTATCCATAGACAATGACGTTGATATAGCAATAGTGGCCAGGGCCAACATCAACTTTTCACACTCAGCTTATGAGAAAGTGAACCAATCAAGCAAATTAGCACGAGTCGCCATTTTGACGTACGCCAATGTAGTTTTTGAAGCTGGATCAGGTGGTATGGACATAAGACTCCCATGTAACATATTTGGTATCCATGACAACGCGACAAACACATCGACTGCTCAGACAAGGGCGTTTATAGAGACAATTCCGAACAACCATTCTTCTGACCAGTGGACGGAGAGAACCACAAATTTTAACCAACGGACAAATACAGAACTGACCCCTGTCAATAACATATCAACCAGCGTGGAATATCCGTTCAATTCAGCACGTTCGTTCATACCGGACACGACAACGGGACACACACCCACAACAACCGCCGCTCCATTCAGCACCAGTAGCCTCACTTTATCAACCGAAAACCAAACATCGGATGCCACACAGTCTGGAAATGTGTTTTCAATTTGGAACAACACTTTGAGAACATGTCAAGCAAGTCTGCAATATTCTACGACTACAAGATAGAGACCCGAAGTTCGCCCGGCGACTGTAATCTTCAAAACGACTCGGTTGATGTAACTTTAGAATTTCAAATGATTATGCCGAATACCAGTGTTTCTAGCTGGAAGCCCAGTGATTCACCCAGCAACGAAAAATTATTCTGTGGAGCCAGGAAACCGTTTCAACTTGACTTAGGACATTTCAAGACATGTGATGCCGATGCTGTTTTCGGAACCGTTTCCAAAAACAATATCAAGTTCTGGGAAAAGCATTTCAGTGGAGGAGAGGTAGATATGTGTCAGTGCTTTGACGTCGGACGTTGCAAGAGGATGACTTGAGGTGAAAAACTAGCAGTAATTCTAACTGTACATTTGAGAATTTTTGTAACTGAGTTGCTTATAGTACTGTGCATTCGCCTTTATCATAGGCCTTGATATCGCATCACGCAACAACCCGTATATTTTGTATATTTTTTGTGAAATAATCATTTCCAAACGTTTCCTCATACACGTAGAAAGTATTTTTTTGTGTATTTATTCAGTTTAGATCGAGAAAAAACTAGAACTATGCATTAAATTCTTATTTACATGGGTTGTAAATTTTAATTTGCCTTAAACGCATCACTGTTAAAACTTTATGAAATCTGTGAAAGTTTTTAGCCACATGTATGTTAAAGACGTGTATATTTAGATAGCTCATTAATATTTAATAAGGAAGGGGATACGCCTTACAGTCGAGTACAGCAGCCAGCTATCCCACTATTGATTCTTTTGTTTTAATGCGTCTATATCAACCCCTTTGTAGAAGATTCGAGTGTACTTGAATGCGATATCACATCTACTGCAATTATCTAGCATTACCACAGCCTATGTTATCATTACAGTGTACACAGTGAGTGGTGTACAGTAAGAGGGCATTCCCAGAGATTTAGATCGTTCTTGCTAGATCGACCTAACTCCCTGGGGGTTCACGCTAAATTGCAGTCAGCCGACCGCGCACGGAAGTTAATTATCCCCTTACAGCTTTTAGTAAGCGGGACAGACATTTAAGCCGGCTAAGCTGACAGTAATCTAGTGAGACTCCCCACGGGGATGGATCGATCTAAATCTCTGGGAATACACTCTAAGGCTAGCTGATCTTCGATTGCACCCAGCTTAATGATGCCCCTTACATCATTTAGATAACTATCTCGGATATAGAGAAAACCCCAAAACCGAAACGGTATTTTCTCCCCAAAACGGCGCTATGAACAGCGTCGTCCGTGGGACACTGCATTTAATCTCTATATTTAATTGGACTTTTGGAAAGTATGTTTTATTTCTTTAAATAGCTAAAAAAAGGGGGGGTTGTCTCCAATGTCTCAATGACTTTTACCATTTTACCATTTCCCGACTTATTTTTTTTTTATGGCATAAAACTTGTAACGTCTATTTTCTGAAATGCATACTTTATTTTAATAGATATGCGAATTACCAGAAAAATATGTAATAATATATAATTGTTTAAATTTTATTGTCATTAATAACAGATTTAATAAAGCGTGTATAATCCATCTTAATAGTTTTAATCGGAAACTGTCCATTAAATTGCTTTTGGATGATGCATTACATATTCGTAAGAATTGGGGATTGTTTGAACAAATGATAAAAAGAGAAGGCATTCTCAAAGGGTTCATTCAAATAATTTACAATTTATTCATTTGATCCATTTATTAAGACAGGAAATATATATATAGTTTACGCCATTTCTATAAGCAAGTGCTCTATTTACAGCCAACTAACGGAAAGTTTGCCTAGTCCACAAGTGCCACTGCCTTATCCCCGTCGACCCCATTCTAAATTTCAAACCAAACTGAAACTTCTAATTCAAATAAATATCCCGGCATTTCAGAGTCTCTTTTATCGCTAATGTGAAAGTAATAACACTCTTCGTTTAATTGCGAAATGCAAGTAATTGTGCAATAATATAAGGCGAATGTATAAGGATATTTAAAAAAGGCTGAAAAGAGAGATTCTTCTTTATTGAGATATTGACGTCTTTTGGGAATTTTACCCTGTCTTTATGTTTAACACAGTGAGGAGGCAGTATTTCTCTTATAAATTCTCAGGTTTACCAAAGACTTTGGAGTTTTTCATTTTAGAATTATTATTTGGTAATACGATTAAAAGATGCACAGTCTTTCAATTAAATATCGTAAAAGGCGCTGACTGTAGAATAGAGTGATGCAACGAATCTTTACCCTGAAGTAAAATTGCCTGTCTGTTATATGTAAATGACACTAAAACTCAACCCTCTTCTATCCATGTAATAGATCAAGTTAACAAGAAGTTGCATTTGTCTCAAAATTTGGGAATGATAAGTTCTGTAAGGAAAATAAAAGAGAATTTAAAGCATATGCAGTAATATTCCCATGTATACGCAGTTAAACTGGCGCACTTATTTTCTGTCACATAACCGTACATTTTCAAATCAATGATGTCGAGTTCATGGACAAAGTCTGCTATTTTCAGAAATCGAGTAAACAGCGTTTAGTTCTTATGAATTCATCTAGTGCAATTTGTACGAGAAAGTGCGCATGGCTGCTAATGTGTTAGCATTAGTGATGGCAGTTAGTCATAATCCAGAGTCTTTCGAATTCCAGTCGTAGAAAGTACAGTGGGCGTATCCGGCACGTGCCAGTGTTCAAGTGCTACTGCTCTATCGTTGTTAACGCATCCCCCACGGATCTCCCCCAGCGCGACGCTGAGCCACCGAAACCGTTGGCTTTCCTCTGGTACTTTTGTAACAAATCTAAGAGTTCCTCGGCAAGTTTAGGCTTTGACCGCCGAGTTGACTTACGGCTACCAACGGACCGACCCCAACGCGAGCTTGAGTTTCCATATCCGCCACGGTTTTGCTTTTGGTGTTCTAACATCGCTAACAATTCCTCTACGGTTGGTGAACTGCCGCTGATGCCACTGATGAATCTTTTCTTCCGTGCTGCGGAAAGGCCATTGCGCTTTTGGAACTTTGTATAATGAACGGCCGCTGACGCAGAACGTTGCGACGTAGCACTATTTTTAATTCGATCGCCAGATGAAGATAGATATGCCTCAAGATACTGACCAAATTTTTCGTCGATTTCACAGATTTTCTCAAGCTTGGCAACGCGTTCTAGAGCTTGTTGGTCGAAATAGACAGTTGCATGCGCCTCCAATTCTGGCTTGTTCACATGAATGTAAGTTTTCAGGAATGTTAGAAATTGCTCATCGTTTGCAACTAAGTCGAATAATCGTTCTTCAGATGGGTTACTTTCAATATCTGAATTAATATAATCGTCCAGTCCACTCTTTGGAACGTCGCCGTCACGAACATCTGGCGTTGCTTTAATTTCATCTAATTTCTTTAATGTTTCGGATAGTTTGTTACTTTTGCCGTCCTTTTTGCTGCCTGGAAATGTGGCAAGTTGGTTGTTTTGTTTTTCAATTCGGTCCTCTGTCAGCGGTTTAGCCACAACGAAATACACAAGAGAAAGAATGGCAAGGCAAAAAAATTCTCTCATCTTGGAAACCTGAAGTTGAAATAATGAAGGAATATTAACATCATGTTCTCTATCGTTTATTTATCAAGGCAAAGGTTAATAATGCGTAAAAATATTGCACTCTAGGCTATTGAACAACGAAAACTTTATTTTATGTCATTTTGATAAAATCTTAAAGAAAGTAGCCTTGCTTTTATTCAGGTTCATTGTTGTACTAGGAAGTTTAAAACTGTACTAAAAAAATAGCTTCTATATCGCCCATTCATAAAAAATCAAGAACTTGGGTAAGACGTTCGATATTGAGCAACGGCATGATAACGATAATGCATAAAAGTAAATAAAATATCTTACTTGTATGCATTTATGATATAATGTTATTTGTACAATTTTCATTTAAAATTGTTAAATTACTTTTCGAATAAGCGGAGAATATAAATTATGTAATTTTGTTGTTTTCATAATTCAACAAATAGACCTCATATTTTTTATTATAATCTGACCTACTTTTTCACATTTTCATATTATTCCATCCTCTTTAGCCTTGGACGTAAACGAACATTCAACAATACGTCTCGAAACTAAAGATCTATTTTCCTTGTCGCATATACATGCAGTGAAATCCATGGCATTACTTAGTATTCTAAATGAGTTCAATGCGGAAGTTGAATCTATAATCAGCTTTCTTGGAAGAACCCTTTTTAGCGCGAACAAATTTGAAGCGCCCCTTTTAAAATGACTTTCAGCTTATGCATTAATTTTTTTCTTTTTTGTCATTCATTCAGTAATCATTACCATTACTAGTACTTTGCATTGTTTTATTGTATTTTAATCTTACCTATTAATTCATTACAATTTTTCTGATGAGAATTGTCAGAAATTCCTTTTTCATCAGAAGAGGAGATTATTCGCAATCAATCTGGTTAATCGTTTAAAATGTATTTCTTAAAACTTGAATATCCAAACACCCCCAATGTGTTAAGACCGCACAAAATTGCTTTAATATTTATTAGGCACAAATAGTTAATACACTATCCACACATTGACGTATTCTGAACACCTGTCGTAAAGTTTCTCTTTATTCTTGCCGCCTCCCCACCCCCTACTGCTTAGAAATAGATAACCTTTGGGGCATGTATACAGCACACACCTGTCCTTGAGATAGTCGGCATTTTTTTTTTCTTCTTTTGTTGACATTTTTCTCCAACAGTTAGGACTCACGGACTCTGATTGAACTTAACAAACGCGAAATAAAAAAATCTTTGAAGATTTTCGAGTTATTTTGTTCTGGTGTCTATCCCGGTTCTCAAATGGTGATGAATAAATTATAAGATGTATTTGAAGCGCTCATGGCATGTAGTTTTTGATGAAACAGTTAATTATTTACTTCAATGCAAAGAGGACAGAAAAAAGGTGACGCCTATTTCGAATTCTAAAGGACGGCTTGAAATCAAAGATCTTTTTTTTTTAGAAAATAATTCGCGTTATAAAGCATAATAAATTCCTCCCGCATTGATTTAAATGAACAAAAAAGGAACATAGAACATTTACTTTTTTAATCTAAAATGATTAAAAATATAAATTAAAACAGTAGATTTACCTTTCAAAAATCAATCCCTTTCAAATGTGTTTTCTTCTTTGATTCAGTAAAACGCGCTCTACAATATCCTTCTGCTGTCGCTGTCTACCGCACAACTACTGAACGTCTGTTGGTTGGGAAAAGCATTCTGAAGCTTTATAATCCCGGTGGTCTTTTATAGCCGTTGATAGTGGGGTGACCAGCCACAGGTGAGAGAAGCAGGTCTCCCGGAGCGAGCACATGCCTGGCGAGAGGGCTGAGAGGAGGGTATCCGACCTCTCATACAACATTTTATTTCGTTGATTTACGACTTAATGACGTCATCATGTTTCTTTACTCGACCTTGTTTTTTGCAAAGGTCCTTGAGAATTGTCAAAATTATATTCCACTATTTAAATTGTCATTTTTATTATTATTGATGTTGTTGTTGTTACTTGTATTGTTATTAAATAATTTGGCAACCGTAAAGAGTTGGATAAATACATGACATAATGGCACAATCAGATGAAATTACTTATTGATAAGAATAAGAATTTTAATGGATATCAAAAACCAAGATAAATTTCCATTATATTTATGTTAACAAATTAAACAACTTTTGGGTTTTTTAATTTACCAGTTGGCTTTGAAGCTTTTAGTAATAATAAGTACTGTAAAGTAAGTGGTCCTACACTGATTTCTACAAAATAGTTCAATATTTAAGAGGTATTATACAAGTATTCAACTGAGTTAACATTAATACGGAGGTGCGTAAGATATTGCTTCCAATCACGAATAAGATGAAGGAACGGGGGTGGCAAATAAGAGGAAGAAGACGGTAAAGAGTACGTCGGCACTTTGGTCGGTTACCGTTACAAACCTCATCGTGTTATCCTAAAGATACCTAGACCCGACAACAGATTAAACCTTATTAATATAATAATCCTCTTTGTGTCATTTCCACTACGGTATGATTATGTAGTAGTGAATAAATATGTGTGTAGATCTTTGATATGTAGCGCCGGGGAGGGCCGCTCAATCGCGACCGAATCTCTCCGTTATCAGAATCTTACGAAGTAAGGAATGCGAGGAAATCACGTTGGTAGGCTAAATATGAAAGGGAACCTGTTTGATCTGCGGGAATAAAATTCGCCGCCGGCTTTCAGTTAAAGCGAAAGATGGTATTTGGGCTACAGGAAGAAGATTGGTTCCTTTTCGAAAAGTTTAAATTTGGTTTGTTTCACAATATTTGATGGTTTGATGATTCTCTATAAAGCGCTAACATTTATTTCAGTGAAAACGGGATGCGCATTATGGTAAAGGGTGTCAATATTAAAATAAGGTTGGACAAATCAAATTTAATGAAAAAATTTCCATACATATATATTGTTAAATAAAATTAGAGATATATATATATTTCATAAAGAGGAGCAAGAAACGAATAAAATTAATATCAAGTGAATCATTTTATTAGCTAGTCAGAGTGCTTCGTTTCTTTAATGGGAAATTTGTTGAAAATTTTTATTTTAAATTTTGATTGACTGGTAGGCCTAATATCATGTTTGTTATTTCACAAAAGAGAGAGAGAGAGAATGCACGAATAGAATTATAAAAAAAAAACTTCTACCACGAATAACCAGCAAGCATGAAATCGTCTAAGTTCTTACATTTTGAAAAAGATTTCAAAAATATCGATTAAATACAGATAAAAGGGTGGTATTGATAAGAATAAGTTTTTTGTGAGTCCCTATATTAGTAAAACTAAATAAAGCTGTCCATAGATATAGTACAGTTTATGATAACTAAGAATATTTGTTATGCACCCTAGATAATTATACTGTGCCAGCGACTTTAATTCTTTTTTAATGAATATATTAACAGGTAATTACAATGTGCGATTAAATGTGCAAATCCGTAAATTTAAGTCGCTGTATGTTAAAGCTATTAAAAGAAATTGTAATGCTTCCGTCGTTTTATCATAATACTACAATAGCAAATGAAACACATAAATCTAAACATGAAGGGACCTTCTCGGTAAAAAGTTAAACTGCAGCACTTATTGCTATAGTATAATAGCATAATAATAATAGTGTAATAGTATTTACAGTATAAATATGAGGTATGGCAAGCCAAAGGTGTTTCAGTGTCCAATTTATCTCTTTATTCACATTTTGTTAAAGAACAGTAAAATAATTGCACGTTTTAAGATTGCAGTTTTTGTTTGTACGGTGATGGGGGTTACCTCCAACGGTAAAACCATTATTATGAGAAATGATGAAGTAATTAACAGTATGCCATATAAAGTGAGTCTAAGAAAGGTTTTGTAATAATCAAAGGTAGGAGTATAGGGCCTATAAACCAGGATGGTTCACTCGACATTAAAATATGTTTGATAATGTGTAAAAATATTCAAATTTCTTCTCTAGATAATTCGATGGCCAACGTTGTGTTAAAATGCCTTATACCAATACAGGAAAGCATGAAAAATTAATTAAATGAATCTTATCAAACCAATCCAATTTTACAGATTAATTTGGTGTAATTCATCGGCTCTGCAGGCCTATCAGAACAACTAGAAGACAATACAAGAAACAAACATAAGTTGAACACGTGCTTCAAGTGCGCTTTTAATAAGTGGACTATTTTCAATCGGCTCTGTTTACTTTCCACTCGTAATCAAGTACCTTGTTTGTATCATTGAACTTGGATAACAACTGTGTAAACTTCAGTCAAGACTTCAAAGTCGGTGTTACATCGTTTCTTTCCAAGCCAATAAAAATGTGTAAATCTGATGTTATATCAATAAAATTGTTCAAAGTAACATTCTATGCAAAAACAGAAAGAGTAAATTTGATGGAATATCATTGAAATCATTCAAAGTAACGTACATCTACATGTAAGATAAAGGAAAATTTATGAAAATTGTGAATAATTTTTCAGTAAACACCTGCGTAAAAAACTATACTAGACCTTCAAAGTGTGTGCTGCGTCTTTTCACTCCCAGACAAAAAGTCAAAATGGATATGATGTAGTTTTTTAGCCATTCAAAGTTGCAAGCGTTCTATTTACCGCAAAAGAATTATTGAAGGTGCGAATGAATTTTTCAATGAAAATTGGTTAGTCGAAATGATGCAATTGAATTACAAAAATCTGAAATTACAGCAAGTTTCCACGAATTTACCCCATGAAGGATACCTTGACGATCCTCACCGATGTATAGATATTTTTCTCCTGCCGTCGGTAGCCGTGAAACACGACAGGGCAGCAGACGGCATGAGATAAGAAAATGGCGGGGCACTTTGCAGCTGTGAGGCAACCAAGAAAACTGGAAGTCAACCAAAGATGGCATTTGTTTACTTGTCTCTTACTCCATGATTAAGGTTACCTAATTTCAGCAGTGGTTTCCTAGGCCCTATTTAAATCGAAATGAAAGCGTTCTAATGGATAAATAAAATGGATTACACCGGGTAATTGTATTAATGTAGGCCCGATTCTTCTGCAATAATGGTTCTATTGTTTGTAGGTGTTGGGATAAGCAGCTGTTGGGAAATTAAGAGGCTATCAATTGGTCAAAGTACGATAATTCTACCAATTCAAGTTATACCAGATATCATATCTTCCTTCTGAAACTTACAAAAGAGATTGGAAATATTTTTGCCAGGAACACGTACTGTAGTTGAGCGCTGTTCATCAAGATTTACTCCTCCGGGCGATTTGACCTATTTACATTCTTTATTATTTTTATTATTTTCAATCATTGCAAAAATAAAGAAATGAATGGATGAATGAATAAATAAACCAAAAAAGAAAAACTTATATAACTCATCTTGTAGAAAGGGCCTGCTTGTAGGAAAGGTTTTACCATTTGTAAGACAATCAACGGACAATGAATCTCTCTCTCTCTTAATAGTAAAGTGACTGTTACATGCCTTTCTGGTCAAATATAACCGTAATTAATGGGAAACTTTGCTCTTTGTTCAAGTAATCTGCCTGTCACATGATGCCTGAAGGTGTGACCCCCCAGGAGCGTCTGGCGGGGGGCTCATCCCGACTTGTTTACGAGCACTGTCGTCGTGGGAAACTGAAGGTCAACTACGTCAGCAACCGTCACCCTGTATAACATAGACCAATCGGCAACTTATTGGCTGCATTCACAACAGAAAATCCTCGGATCTATTGATCCGCAGATCAAATATGGCGGACCCTACATGAAAGAAGAGCCGACCAATCCGCTGACGGTCTCCCCGCCTTCGCACGCGCCATTAAACGGGATCAAATCACGGCTCAGAGGTTTAATTGCTAGATCCCCCAAGGACGGCGCGTGTTGAGGCAGAGAGAACATCAGCAGCTTAGTCGGCTCTTCATGTAGGGTCCGCCATATTAGATACGTGGATCAGTAGATCCGAGGATCATTTGTTGTGAATGCCCTTGAGGTCATTCTAAGTTATGGATGTAGTTCAACCGCCGCTTCCGTGCCGTGGAAGAGCAGTCAGCTCCAAACGTGCTGCGTTACGCGGGGTGGAGGGGATGAGTTTACGAAACCAAGTCAAAGGCTGAAAGGCCATGAGGCAGGTGAACCCCTGCTGAGGGGGTGGGGCCAAGAGACAAGATCCCTGGATTTTTTTTTCAACTGGGTATCAGGTTATGATTGGTAAATTTGGAGAAATTATAGACATGGATACATCATACGCATTATGCTTGCTACAATAAATGAATAAATAAATAGATGAATAAATGATAAATAAACAAAGGAATGAATGGAAGAATTAATGATGAAAGGATGACTAAATAAATTAATAAAGAAATAGATGGTTCAATGGATCAGTGAATACATGAATGAAAAACAGTAAATCTAATTAATTAGTGAATTTATTTATGATAGAGACTAAAGAGAATATTAAAAAGCAGAAAACTAAACAAGTTGGACTTACAAGAAACTTAGGGACCAAATAATTTATAGTACATAAAGCAAGTGGTTTTGTATACATCTAAGATAATTGGCTTTAAATATAATTATTTAATTCTATTGTGCAATACAAAGCGATTTTACCCTAAAGTATTAAATGAACTATTTACAAGTGTAAAGTTGATTTTCATCGGCATCAAATCTACCAGACGGCTGATGATTTTTTTTTATTACTTTCATTTTCAAACCTCACATATACCGGTATCATCGAGGTTTTTTATTCTTAGATTAAGTCCCTCTGTTCTAAGATATAGGACGGTATCCACAGCTGAGTTCTAGTTCTGAGGAATTCAAAAATAAGTAAAATAAAAAAATGTTATCAACTATCTAACACCCCATTTCCATAGATTTTTAGATCGATCTATCCCTGTGGGGAGTCTCACTAGATTACTGTCAGCTTGGCCGGCTTAAGCGTCTGTTCCGCCTACTAAAAGCTGTACGGGGGTAATTAACTATGGTGCCCGCTCGGCTGACTGCAATTTAGCGTGAACCCCCAGGGAGTTAGGTCGATCTAAATCTTAATCTCTAGATCGATCTAAATCTCTGGGAAAGCACCCTAACTTTGATTAAACAGTTATAAATATCAGTATGATTAACTACTGTTAAGTTACATAAACAGACTGGGGCCTTGGCCCCCTTCTTGGCGTGACAACAGCGCGAGGTGATCAGTGCTTCTCACGTGTATGCCTTGTGCAGCTGGGGCGCTCTTGTTGCGAGGTTTCCTCAGCAACCCACTCTCTATATATAACTGTGAGCGATTTCCACTCTGACTGCACGCAAGATATCCGGAATATTGTTAAAGGAATACTATTCCCTTTGAAAATATTCCAAAATCATGTTTACTGTCTACATACTCTGCAAAGCTGTATATTTATCTTTCCCAGACTTTAAAAAGTACAAAAGTACAAAAAGTATAGAAAGACATGGACTGTCATGTAGAACTGAAGTTTCAATTAGAAATTATATAAAACATCAACTCCGAGAACCTGGGACGGGATGAACAATGATTCGTAAATGGGGATTTCTTTTTTTTTTTTAAGGAAAATTCAATTTTGCTGGAAAATCACGAATAGAACGGTGATAGATATACCTTTGATGAGATGTTGGGGGTAGAAAAAAATTTCAATAATAAATAAGTTAATAGGCTAAATTTATAAGTAATATTTTTCTTTTTTGAGAGCAAGATCGATTTGTAATGATTCATAATCATATTACAATAATTCTTGGAAGTGCTCTTGTGCTCGGAACTAAGGAAAGTCTATATTCATTTGAGTAATGTAATAAAAATTGAATCATCACCTTTAAGTATGTGTGTGAAATAATATCAATAAGTACGCTCGTACTCATCAGCTGTGCACATCCTGTAGTACTTAGTAAAGTAACATTGTCGTTAGGGTTGTACGTACCCTTTGGAGGTAATACATGGTTTACGGCATCTTTCAATACAACTTCCGGTCTGTGGGGGTGCGTCAAACATTTCGTCCTTTTACAGTTGCACGATTTGTTCTATATGTAATACTCAGGGATCTCAAAATTTGCAAAACATGCCGCCCAAACAGCGGAAGATAGCGGTGATGGGTTTTAGGGCGGTTGGTAAGTGTGGGTTTATTGACAGCCGCTGATTTTGTTTATGACATGTCGATATTTCGATGAACAGATGGTTGTGCAGTAATGCACGAACTGCTGAACGAAGTTGGTGGTCGTACTTTAATGTTTTCGGTGATCCGAGCTAGAAAGCATCTGAATATCGCATAATTAAGCTTCAATTTTGCTCACGAAGCGGTAGATCAATAATGACAGCTGCACAATATGTTAATAGACAGAATACAGATACTAGACTTTGTGTATTACCAGGACTAGTGCATGTGCTTGTTTGCAGCGCTCTCATACATGTAGTTATTAACGATCAAAACATTGTCTGGTTGTTGACGTATGGGCATTTATACAGCTCGGTCATTATTCTGGAGTGAACACTGCCAAAGTTATTGGTCTGTTCATTTAAAGTTACAGGCTCCACTTCTGTGTGATATGTCCATCTTGTACATTATGATGTGAACCTTGAATTTACCTGCAAGTTCTATGAGCATTATCTGTAGATCAGCTTCTTTATTTACTGTAAAAGCACATAAACTATGCAAATGATTAATGACTGAGAATTACAACAAAGAAATGGAGTGTGTGACCTATGTGATAGAATTAGCAGGAAATGTTTGACATCTCATCAACTGGTTACTTGTACATGTACTTGGGCTGTCATTAGAAATTGAGGCGAAAAAGTCATCCCTTTGGCACTTTTTCTTAACAAAAATTAGCATTCTGCATTTAGAGTGACCAGTAAACATTTCAAAATCTAAAGTCAGTCACATGTCGAAGCATTATTTTGTTAAAGAAGAATAACAGATAGTAATGATATGGTCTGTCTACAGTAAAGTGTCAAAGTAATTGATAAATCACAGTTTTTCTACTACTCGATGCCAGGAGGAGACGTGTTAATCTGATTGCATCTAGAGACAGTCCCCCTGGAGTTAGTGCACACTAGTTTGTACAATAAGTTGTGAATACACCCTAAATTAAGTTGATCTAGCAAAATAAATAATACACACTTGAACAACAATTGAATTAAGGTTTGTTTTTCATGCTTTGTTTTTTGGGTTGCAGGAAAATCCTCCCTAACCATCCAGTTTGTAGAGGGACAGTTTGTGGATTCCTATGATCCTACCATTGAAAACAGTGAGTATCTTGTATCAGATGATTATTGTTTTTTTTTTTTTTTTTTTTTCCTCAGGGGTATCCCTTTTTTCCATTGGGGTTATAATGGAAAGTCTGTGTATACCACACACCTCATTGGTTAAGTTAATGAGTCAGAGTGGTAGAGCTATGTAAAAGGAGAGGGGAGGGATCTAAAATTACACACTCCACTCATGATAATTAAATGCCATATTATCAGTTGAGTTGTTTTAGTCTGAAACTACTTTAAGTCTTGAATTTACAACCCACACCAAGTTAAATCAGTTTTGGTTGTTTTATTTATTTATTCCTTCCAGCATTCTCCAAGGTTTTCAAGTTTAGTGGTCAGGATTATCAGTTACAACTTGTTGACACTGCTGGCCAGGTGAGCTCTTTTTTTTTTCATATTATTGGACTTTGTACTTTAAATGTCTCAGTACAAGTAATTGTGCCCTCTTGCTGATTCTTTTTCTTTGAGCTGTTATGTTGATTTCATGGCAAGTGGGCAGTGCCCCCCCTTAGCCCCCCCCCCTCCACCACTACGGTCTACCCAAATCCTCGAAATTAGAAATCTTCCAAATATGAAAAAGTGCTCATGGTTTTTATTTTGATACCTTTATAATTTGAATGCCAATGTTTTATAAATAGAAATGCATTTCATGATTAATAAATTGTGTCGCTTAACCATTAGTAAATTGTTAACTATTAGTAAAACACTATTTTAGGATGAATACTCTATATTTCCACAATCCTATTCCATGAACATAGATGGTTATGTACTAGTGTATTCAGTCAACAACGAGAAAAGGTAAGTGCTAGTAGTGTGTGTGCGTGTGTTTTACAGAATTTTCAAAATTGTTTGAGTTTAAAATGTTTTGTTGCTGATTGATAGATTAGTCCAGTCCTCAGTAGTAAGAGCTTGGAAGTTTATCAAGTATGCATGTAACATTTTGCATGCATGTAACATTTTGAATTCATTTTTAATATAATAGATAAATCAACATTTGTCTTATTTTATTTTACAGTTTTGAGGTTATAAAAGTGATCCATGAAAAGATTTTAGATATGACAGGAAAAGCTCAGTAAGTACAGTTAGCTTGTAGATTTTTTTCCATACTGATATTAGAGGTGCTCTTTAGTCCAGTATAAGTATCAATAGTCCCAGCATTTTGCCCTTTTAGTTTGTATGAAGTCTTTTTCCAGCCCATTTTCCTTTTGAATACATATACATGTAATTCATAGAATTTTCATTATTGTGTAAGGTTCCTTATAAGAATTTTGTATTTGTTATTATTATTAGTTTAAAATTTACCCTATAAATGCGTACAATTTTATCTTTTCTGCTTGTCATAAAACATTTTTTGCTGAAATGACATATTAGATATTAACTTAAAGTTTTTGCTGAAGAGTTTCTCACTTGTCATTAAAATATAAGTAACATCTAAGACAGTTCTGCACTTTTATATACTATACTTTCCTGGTTCTCCAAATAAAGTGCCATTGTCCTTGCCACTTTGTAACTGTTACAGTATGATTTGTTTCTTTCTTATTATTCACTTGCCTCTCTTCAGTCCTGTTATTGCTGATAAAAAGAGAAAAAGTGAAGTTAGTTTTCAATTCTATTTTTAAGGGTTCCTTTGGTTGTTGTTGGAAATAAAACAGATTTAACCATGGAAAGGTAAGTTATGGAATAATTTTAATTCTCAGACTTGTCTTACAAATGCACATTTCAAAATCCTCTGGAAGAAAGAAAACAATGAAAATTTTCAAGCTAACTGAATATTAATAAAACTAGATTTAAAAGAAGGAAAATAAATCTTTGCAAGAACAGAAATTAAATGCTATATTTACTGACCTTTTTGAAAGATGTGGGTCAATAGTTTAGAAATACTACTTATTAACAATTTTTATTGATTTTGAAGAAAAGGGAGTTTTTTGTATTGTACAACCTTGTTATATTGGTTTGTGTAGAATATTTTAAAAAATTGAATGATAATCGTCCAAGATTTTTTCTCATTTTTACCAGAATAATCAGCCCTGAGCAAGGGAAAAAACTAGCTGACTCCTGGAATGCTGCTTTCCTTGAGGCATCTGCAAAACAAAACAGGGTATTGGAATTAAAAATATTGTTATTCTATCAGCAGTTTACTTCTATGTTTTTCAAATTGCTCCAGAGTATTCATTTAGCCAAAGAATGTTATCAGCTGAATGTCAGGAATTAATTTTCTTTCCCTATTTATTTTTAACATTAATTCTCCAATAAAATGTCATCATCCAATTTTATTACCTTAAAAATCAACTTTTGTCCTATTTGACTTGTTTTAATGCTGTTTCTATATTGTCATACTCTCAGCTTCAGTTTTGATGCGGGCCAGTTCAGCTTCAGCATATTTAAACTTTCAAACTGCCTGCTATTCGCATCCAATAAGCATGCACATGGGCAAATTTGAAAATGAAGAAGTTGGCATGCATTGGAACTTAATGAAGTTCGTGGTATTTTATCAGCAACATTCAAACATGAAACTTCTTGATTCAAATAAGCTCTGTCGCATGTTAATTGTTTTGTTTTTGTCTTTCAGCAAGTGTCAGATATCTTTGGCAAGATCATTTATGAGATCGAGAAAGCTGAGGGCAACATCAAGGAGAAAGGAGGGTGCAGTATATCATAATCCAGAGTCCAGGGCACGTGGCAATTTCATTAAGACCTACCATGTATAATGATAAGCATGTTTGCTATGGCAACTGGGAGGATACAAATTAGCAAGGGGGCACATTCAGAACAGTTATAACTTAAACTGGACTTAGTTTCTCTCTAGATGGTCAAGGATGGATGCACAAAGCTATAATCATAAGCTAACTATGCTGAGTAAATGTAAATGAGTAAAGGCACATTCAAACCAGGTGTAACATAAACTGGAAATAGTTTTATCTAGTCACCAGGGGAAGTGTTATTTGAAAGGCAGAATTAACAAGAACTACTACATCCCTGTACAGCACTGTCACTCACCTAGGAAGACCTCAAGCACCAGGCACCAGATTTCTCTAAAAACGGGATTCAAAATCCAAAGATGCAGCAGAAAGTCTTATATTATGTGCTCCTCTTTTGGCATTTGCTGGATTTTTTTTTCCAATCTATGCTAGTACGCCTCTGAGTGCCCCTTTAAAACTCACAAGATGACAGTACCGCTATATAGTTGTCACATTTTGAAAACAATATACATGCCTAAAATCTGAATTATCTTCATAAATATAAGTAGTTTGAAAAGCTTGTTAGTGCTGAAATGGTTTGGGGCAATCAGATTTTTTGTAGAAGATACCAAACTCTCGGCTGTAAAGCAGGCACTTGGGCACTAAGCAACTTTGCTATAAGAATCATGTTTGCATTTATACTAAAGTGAACCATATAATCATCATTACGTACACTGTATTATAACTCATATTAAAGCCCAAAAGATTCTTTTCAGCCTAGTCAGGATTTAACTTGGGTCAAATCTAAAATCGTTGAACAGAAATTGCACACTCTATCCTCATTTAATAAGTTTTGGGCATTAGTGAACATTTAAATGCTAAGATATTGGCATACTTGCATGTAGATCATACTGTATTATACGATAAAACTAGTCTCATTTACATCAATGTTTTTCCCATTTATTTGTATGTGAAGCTGTCCTGGGGTATATATGGCACATTTTGGGGTTGAAAGCCTCATTAGATTTGCAGGTCTGTAGCCAGCAATTTCAAAGGGGGAGGGGTGGTCTTTTCTAAAAAAAGTGGACCTATCACCATGAAACCTTTGTGTACCTAGATCAAATTTTACCCAGAGTGGCCCTTTTTCCAGCAAAAAAGGGCAGTTTGTTTGAAACCCTGAAACTTCCTGGCTACAGGCCTGATTTGGCAGTGTTTTTTCCCTCTCTTGTTCAGCACCATTCTGTATAATACATCTCCATGAATACACTGAAATATTTCTTTGTGCCAAGTAAAATTTATTTAACATTTTAATTTATTTTGCACTTTTCCAAGTGACACAACAGCAAATTTCGTATAATGCACGAATTTTTTTCCTGTGGCAATTGTTTACATATTCCTCTCAATTCTTAAACTTTTTGGAAAAATGGATGTGTGGGTTTTGGTCTTATTTTTTGTAAAACAAAGTTAAAACTTAAAGGGATAATAACTCTTCGTATGAAATCTATATTTCACATAAAAACATTGTGAATAATTCATAAAAATATAATATATTCTGTTTTACCACAAAAACGGCAGTTTTAGCTATTATTCTGATATCTGAGCTTGTCTTTAGACCACGTGACCTCCATTGATGTCTATACTCTTAAGAGATTTTAACAAAAAAACAAACTTTTTAGAAAAAAACCAGGGACTAACTTCGAATGTAAAAATGGATTCATTAACCATTGGTAAGTGTGGGAAAATTGTTGTTTACTCCAGGAAAATTCATTTTTTGGCCGAAACGAAGAGTTATTATGACTTTAATCAAAACAAGGTTAAAACCAAGTGTTTTACTTTTATCATACAATTGACTTAAAGCAGAGGGTCTGTTTTACAAAATGCTTAAAATAGTAAGATCAGTCCTATTAGGAGAAACTGCAGTGAATCTTAGCCAACTGTGTTGCATTTCACAGAGAATCTTAAAAACCACACATTTTATTTTTTCTGCCTTTAAACTAAGTCCCTGAGTAATTTTTGTGACTATTTAAAAATGTTAAAACTTTTTTTTTTACTCTCAATGGTTACTGTAGCCCATTTACTGTTAGGTATGTCAACTATAGTTATTGGGTGAATATTGTAAAAATGCCCTAGAAAATACATCCCAATGTTGACAGAATGTAGTCGACTATCATAAGGTATTTATCAGGCCTGTGGGCAGGATTCTCTTTCCATTGGAAACTTGAGAAATGGCTTGAAATCAAGATTAAATTTTGATTCAAAGAGAACTTTGTTGTTCCTGTCCACAAGGCAATTCTTCTGATCCCATGCCATGCCTACAGGCCAGTGAAAGCAGTCAAAACCAAAGCCCAGAAACTCGAGGCTTTTTGTGAAATGGACCTCTGGCTAATATATTGTATCAGATTTATACTATGGAACCCTGAGTTACAAAGTGTATTGAAAAGACTGGTATCTGTCTGCCAGTTATGATGACTTCTCAATGGGGAGAATTGTGAATTTTATAGATAGAATAATTTTTGAAGTCTTAAATCTTTTTAATTTAGAACATTTCTATTCAGTGGAAGAAACAAAACTGAAGAGAAGACTATCTAAAAGTTCTATTCTATACAGCTAAAGCACCACAAATGCTCTACAGGGCTCCGTATCTCAAAAGGTTTGCTATGTTGCGCAAGTGTCTCGATTCCATAACCGATTCTATTTCGAGATACGGGGCCATGGAATCAAAACGCTTTCGCACATGCGCAAGTGTCTCGATTCCATAACCGATTCTTTCGAGATACGGGGCCATTGGAATCGAGACGCTTGCGCATGTGCGCAACATAGCGAACCTTTCGAGATACGGAGCCCAGATATCTATTTTTAACTATTCCAAAATTGTGTGTCTGAAAGATTAATAATTTTCCCCATTGAAAAGATAGAGTCATTACCAAGTATAAATACCTGTTGTGGTTTATTATGAGTGCATACCATGTATTAACATATTCAAACAATAAAAACTATGCTTCTTAAACTCAGGTTCGAATATAAAATGGATCTTCAGTATGGTAGTTACATGAGATTTTCAATTGCTTCACTGTTTCTAATATTTTACTTTTCAAGATTTGGCAATATCAGACAACAGCATACTTTCTGACTTAAGCTTCAATAACTTTTGAAATGTTTAGAATGAAGTAATAGTAAGTGAAAGGGGGGGGGAGGATAATTATAACGTTAAAATGTAGTTAGTTATTACCATACATTGTTATGCTTGGTTATATAGCTTAATTCACACTATTTTGAAGTCAATTACTGCGTTAAATCCTAATATAAAATTCATAAAGGTAAAAAGTGCTCTCATTAGTTTATAAAGTGTGCCTTAAATTGTTTGCTATAGAACATAGGATAATGCTTCGTCACATTTTTCAAATTTTCTATTTAAATACTTATTAAAGATATTCTGACAACAGAGTAGAAATCATGCAAAAAGAAATAAGGGATATCCAAGAGAAGTTCAATATAAAAAATGATTTCTCTCTGTTAAATCTGCTGATATAGTTTCACTTAATGTGTATATTTGGTGTGTGATGGCATGAATGTATTATTACTGTACAATGTAATGTTTATCACTTCCAGGATAATGGCAGCTACTTGTACTGGGCAGTATATAAAGACCTTTTCATACTGAGCATTGTATTTAATTTTAGCAAAATAGCTGTACCAGTATGTTTTGAGAGGTTCCATCATGTAATTTTTCTTCAGGAAGCTTAACTCCCTTAATATAAAGTCTGCTGCCTGGCGCTTTAGTGGAAGTTTATAAATTGGCTGTGTCAGGTATGGGACGCCTGTTTAGGTGGCTCTTTTTCATATTAACCAGGCTCTAAAGGAGTCAGTCTCGTGAAATATAACAGTACAGCTGTATTGCTAATATGTGAAAAGGCCTGAAGAGATATAAACATGTGGTAACCATGCATATACATTATGCCAAGGTCATTGATTATTGTTTGAAGTTCTGTTAGTGTCTTAAAGTGGAGTAGTCGCTTGGAAGAAGGTGAAAACCTTTGTGAACTGATAGCAGCATTGTTACCCTAAATTTCACGGTGCAGCATATCCATTCCTTGTTTTGGGTCTTGGTTTTCCATAAACCCTGTTAGTGAAGTAGTCAGTGTATGGGCTTGCACGGCATTTTTTCCTGTTTTGAAAAACATCTTATCACCAACCAGTACCTTTTAATAAAAATATATATATACACCTATCTTTTTAGTTCAAGAAAAAAGGCAAAAGAGTTGAGATTAGTCATAACTATTGTAGCTATGATATTTTTTTTTTCTTTCTAAGGTTGCGGACAGATATCAAAACAGTTAAGAAGGTAAAAAAAAAAAATGCTTAAGAGTGGTCTGTAAATAAGAAGGCAACGGGCACTATAGTTAGCAAATTGCTCAGTGAAATTTGGTTAAAATAATGCACTCACATACACACACACACACAAAACAAGCTACATATGCATGAAAATGCTGAGAACATTAGCAGGTGTGGATTTAAGTTGACAAAGGTGGTAAAAATTATATTTATTATATGATTACATTATACATTCTAATTTGACCCAAAATAGATAGGTTCTAAGGTAGTAGTCCCATATATTACCCCTGCTGTATGGAATGCATGGCCAAAATTTCAAAATGCTAACAAAAAAAAAAAAAAAAATCAATTGATTATTCAAGATTCATGCATTCAAGTAGACAAAAATTTGATTTAACAGTTTAGCCAAACTTCAGTAAAATCTTTAGCTCTTATGTAAAATTGCTCCCCGTACTCCCTGCTATCATATACATGTACTGGTATGTACACTTGTGCCATAATGTTTTATTTATATATGGTTATTACAAATTTCATGCGCCACAGCAACTTAAGCATTTCATTTTTTCAACATTCGTCATATTTACACCTCACATAAACGCAATTTTCTCCATGGGCTTGACTTGCTATTGTGAAAAAATTTTAAGCAGCTTGTCCAGGACTTTCAGGCAATGGATTGTTTTAGGACATGTAACATCAGAAAATTAATGGGGGAATTGCTAAAGATTGTTTCATGTTATGCTAGTCTTGCTTGTGATAAGGCACCTCACTTCTGTTGTGTGGTACCTATTTTCATTATGGTGCGTTTCCTGTATCACAATCCATAACAACATTTCATAGCATATTATAAACAGAGTCATCATAGTCTGGTTCCCATACTTGGATCGATCCATCTGGGGGTTCATGCTAAATTTCTATCAGCTCAAGAGGCTTAAATGTCTGTCACGCCTACCGAATCAGCTAGGGGTAAAGATATTTCCCCTCTCACAGTTTTACTGGACGTGACCGATGTTTAAGCCAGTCATTTTGATAGCAATTTAGTGAGACTCCCTAGGGAGATAGATCGATCCAAATAACTGTGGGAATGGTCCCATCAACAGATGCTACACAGGCCCAGCACCACAGCTGACTCCGAGGTGATATTAAACCTCTGACATGCCCTGTAATGTGTTATTTTGAAATAAATCCTTATTGTATAGATAACAATTTTGGGAGTGTTGGGTGCAGAACTTGAATTAGTGACACACAATATCAGTAGGTTTCTCTGGTACCAGTTCCACTTTTCTTTTTAACCAGGACTGATTAGTTAAATTAGCAATAGTTGTAACATGACAGGTATAACAATTACCAAGTTATATTGCAGACATCTTTTCCTTAATTGTGATTTTCTTTAATTGTTTTTATTTGTTGTGAGATTTCACGTTTATCTGTTGTTGTCTGGGATGACATAATCATATGTTATAGAGGAAGTTATTTGTAGACTCAAATTCAAGAAATTGAAACTCAACTTAAAATGAAATTGTGTCATCTTATTTTCTATCAAGAACTGAAACAAAAAAAAGTATTTGATCATTGTTCATTATATTTAGAGAGACAAACTTCTTGCTTTGTAAAGAAGAAAAGTTGATTTTGAAATCAAGTAAAAAGTATTGTGTTTGTATTAAACAAAAATTGTTTAAGATTGAATTATTTCTGGGGTAAAAACTTACTTTGCTATTGAATACTGTAACTGTTGAGGTTTCTGTTGAAATTCACCCACTGATACATCTTTCTGTGCCTAAATATAAGATGCATTCACATTGGCCAACTATCTCCTATATAACCTGAAATGGAAATGGTCTTGGTCGGCAAAATGTTAGAATATTTAATCCCTGACCAGTGTTCTCGATTGCCTGTGCTGCAGATAATAAAATAGTTCTGAAGTGTCATTTTGGGAAATGGAGTTGGGTAGTGTAAAGGTGGGCTGGTGCTTGGCTGGCAACTTGTCTTGATAATCAACTGATGTCAGAGTAAACAGTCGATTAATTAATTGGTTAGTATTATCATTTTGGCTTGCTGTTTGCATCCCAATGAGCAAAATATCTTCACAGTGTTAAAATTCATTTGGTTATTTATTTTTTCACGACTTAATTGTACAAATAAATTTATACAACAGAGGCACTGACAATGTACTTTTTTCAAAACACATTAAAAAATATTATATCCAGTTCAGGAGTAAGTTACTTTAAGCTACATATTTAGTGGACAGAAATCAAATAAGAAATGTATGAGAAAAAGAGTAGCCATTACATTTCAGGTTTGCAACTGAAGAGTTCCCCATTTTTCAAAGGACACTGGGAACTTGCCTATTACATATAGAAGGGAATGGAGTTCCAAGTGTCCTCTGTAACTCAGGGTGCTCTTAGACCAACTGAGCTGACACAACCATTTCAAACAAGTTGTAATGATAAGTATTTTTGTATTATTCTGTTCGAAAGGATCACTTAATTTAAGAATCACTTGAATTGTTTACTTCTAGTACATTTATTTCTTGTAGTGGTACAGTGTTCAAGTGTAGCCCAGTGTGAGACCCTGTGAACTAGGTCAATTTTTCACTTTAATTCTTTGTTAAAGTATAAATAGCGGAGGTAAATAAATCTTTTGAAACTGTATTCTCTTTGTGTTCTCTAGATTTTGAGTCTTTGTGTGAAAACATTTGGGAAGGAATGCTGGTTTAATAATATCATAAAGAAAGATGAGTAAAACGATGCCACAGTGCAGTGTCTGAGTAATTGTCATTTGTATTCATATACAGTACCTTCTGCAAAAGTGATGCGGAGCATGTTATAAATATAAAATACAGAAAAACCAAGAAAACTTGTAACAAAACCACAATTTTTTAAATTCTGTCCCGACTACTAACCTTTTTTAGCATATAATTACCACACATTGTTTCTAAAGTTGGAGATAATAGTACAGTAATTAAAGCAACTCTTTCTTGGTCTTGTGTATAAACAGGTTACCTTAAATTTACCTGGGCATTTTACTTTAGTTTACCTGAAATTTCTACTCGGAGACTTTCTCGGATAAGGAACAAGAAGCAGGTCTGCACAAAGGAAACTATTAATAATTTTTTTGTGATTTATCAAAATTCTTACTCTGACTGCAAAGGACCAGACGCTGATCTTTTGCCAAGTTTAATAGAGAAACAAATACTCCTACTCAAGTGCACTATAATGCGAAAGAAAAATACAAAGAACCAAGTACCGGTTCACTTTGTTTAAACAAAGAGGATAAAAGTCATACATATATATGTAAGATATCTTAAGTGTTGAAGACTAGTTGAAACAGTGCAAGCATTCCAGTAGAAAGCCATTTTTGTGCAAAAGCCCCGTATGTTGCACTTTTAGGTTGCTTGAATTTTGTTCAACACAAAATGGACTATAGCTCTTTTTCCTTTCTATTGAGAATTTGATGCAAGACTGAAAATGGATAATGGTAACTGATTTAAGTCCTCTAAAGCATCTATAAAAGAAAAGTTTCTCAGACACATGATCATAGCAGTAGCCATAGGGCAATTGTAGTGCTTGTGTTATACTTTCTTTCAAAACCATAGAAGTATGTCACAAAAGTTTCTATTTGTAATCAAATGCACTTAGTACTTTCATTAGCTTAACGTACAGAAGAATTTAGAGAATAATCAATTAAGAATTACATTTGAGCACATATATATATATATATATTCAATTGCCACTTAACACTTCATATTGGGAGACCATTGATGTTTCATCTTCAAAGTGACTGTTCACATGACTTTCAAAATCGGTTTGTGGAAGCATCTTAGGGAAAGCAGCGCTGCACATTGGGCAGACACGTTCATCGGTATTAACTGGCCCCTCGTCATCAAAGGAGTTGTGCACAATCCCCGAAGTCTCCCCAGGCATGCAGTCCATGACGTGTTGTTGTAACTCCTCCATTGGCATTGACACGGGAAAAACTCGATTACAGGACGGACAAATACGGTCATATTCATCCATGTTGTCTCTCAGCGGGATATGTATAGTGGCTCCCTCTGGTTGGCTCCTCTCATCACAAAGGAGGTTTTTACTGGGTATCATCCCAACCTTATGGCCTAGCAGGGGGTCATTGTTCAGAACTGTTGGGCTGGTAGATGGTGACCCCAGTTTGGACCCCCCTGGCTCCTCTGTGTACAGATTCGGATTTTGTTTACTATTATCACGGGTTTGAGGATGCTCTTCATTTCTTTCAAAATTAAGAGCCGACGTGTTTCGAACAGATGAACCGGTAGATCTCTGATTGTTACTACTGGAAGGCCCAAGTCTACTTCCAGCCATATTGTTTCCTGCTGATCCAGACCTAGAAAGATTAGAGTTCCCAGCATTCCCACTCAGGGGAGGATTAGAAGCACTCCCTCGAGATCTATGAGATGTGTTTCTTGGTGACACAGATGGAATGTCCATGAGGGCAGAGCCAAATATATCTCCCTGATCTGATGTCATACTGTCCCCTCCCAACCCCTCATCAGGATCGGCAGTTTGGTCCTCTCTCAATGCCTCTTCTCTTCCCTGACTATTCAGTGATCCTACTCCTCCTGTCTCTGAAGGAAGAGAACCAAACTGCCCATCTGGCGTGAGATTGTCCGTGTTCCCAGTGGCTGGTATCATTGTTGCATAGGTCATGTCTTGTCCTGGCTCCATCCCAAGCTCATCTTGCATTACGTCCTCGGAGCATGGAATGGCGTAACTTTCTGTCATCACATCGCGTGCGGATGAGGCATTTGCCTGAGGTGATGACGCTCGGGGGGAGATACTGCTATTGGCACTGGTTTGTGGATTTGCAGCTGGTGTCCTCTCTTTTGTACGTATTGCTGAAAATATCATAAAATCCTTAAAACATTTCATCAAATACAATATCTTTATAAAGTGGTGGCCTTCTCCTTCCTCCCAGTTCCACGAAAGTCTCTTACTAGTCTTTTTCTTCTTGCCTGCATGTATTGCCCCCCTTCCTCCTGCATTTTTCTCATTTTTTCATATTATTCTCAGCCTATGGCCCTGAAGTTGTTTGTAACCACACTCACCTGCTTTTTCTCTCTGCACGGCTTTTTCTATAAATAAGTGTTGCTCTCGCACCATCTTTTTCAAATTCTCATTGTCTTTTTTCACAGCTTCAATTTGAAATTTTAAGCCAAGCAGTTCTTTTTCTCCTATTCCTGAAACATGAAAGGAATTCACTCAATGACAACCATCTTGGATTCCTTAACAGCCCTCCACAGCAGCCAGGATGTTTTTGTTTATGTACATTATCTAAGGATTGTTTACAGCTTTACTGTATACTACGTCGGCATAACTCACTTTGAATGGTCCCCAACTTACCTGTCCCTGAGGTCTCTGTGTTCTGTAACAAGGACAGCCTGTCTAGATATACTTGTTTTTCTTCTTCCTTTTCTTTTAAAGCATCTTTGAGTTGACGATCTAGCTCCAAGCACTGCTTCTACAATGAAAAAGATTTTCATTTCAATTCACACTGTAAAGTGTGCAAAGTAGATGGAAAAATCTTTTTTTTTTTTTTTTTGGTCAAAGTCGCCTCCTTCAAGTAATCCTGGGAAATTTTTCATCAGCTGAGTCTCTTATTTCCGTTTAAAAAGCTATTTATATGTTTCATAAAAATATACAAAAATCATCCTGATTTATTCACTTAATGTAAGGCATAACAGGATAAACTTTTTATAAATGCAAATGCAAACATTAATTTGTTAAAAGCACTGAATAATCTGAACTGCCTTTGGGAAAAGTAATACCTAAAAATATATAGAGAATCAAAGCGTGCAATATGTTATCAAGTCAAATTATAAAGTTAAATAGATTTTCGCATATTCAGTTTCCAATAGCTTGAGTAATACAGCAACAGCAACTCTCTCTGCAGATGGATGCTTCCTCCAGGCCTTGGTCCATTACAATAATGGACCACGAGGTTTTAAAGCTCCACCTTAGAGAAGACAAGTCCAAGTCTGAGGACTGTGCTGTAGAGATGCAATGTCCAAAAGCACCCCTGCTCAAAGATTAAACACACAATGAAATTTTTATTGTGAAATGCTGCTTTATATCATGTTTGTTTAGGGACAAAGACACTTACTGTTTAGCAATGCAATTCTGTCTGAAAAAGTTTTGGAAGCATGTAATATGCACAACCAAGGTTTTGCCTTGTGCCTTTTAACCAAATTATGTTTAACCATTTTCAAACATTACTATTTTAGACAAAAAGCGCACGCACGCACGCACACACACGTGCACACTCACACACACACACACAAGACCGGAGTATATAAATGAAAGAGACTTCAGTAAAAAATTTGTACAGCTTATTTTCAATATTGCCATACCTTGAAACCTGCTAACTCCCTCTCCTTTCTTTTTAAAGTAGTATCAAGGACTTCAACCCTTGACTTTGATGCCTCTTTTTCATCGCTTAGCTTAGACAAATTTTCTTGCAATTCTGCAATTTCCATTTTATGTCTTGTAATCATTGTTTGAATTTTATCCTTAATTGCCTGACTCTCATTAATCAATCTTTTGTTGTCTGCTTCAATTCTTTTGAGCTTGCTAGTCAACCTGTCAACTTCTTGTTGTTTGTTCCTCACTTCTACCTGCAACTTGTATATTTCTGACTCTAGATATTTGCTCCTCATTTCAAGTGATCTAAACTGAGCAGACGACAGGTCACTGCCAACACTCTCTGGCTGGCCATTGGTCACAGGCGACCCTGACCTGGGGGCAGTGTCTTCGCCAGAGTCCACATTCCGCGATGCCATTCCAACACGACCTTCTTTAACAGCCCGTACAAGCTGTCTGTGTTTTCCGTCAAGTTGATTGTATCGCTTTTTTAAATCGTTGTATGCAGTTTGGAGTGCAAACTGTGATGATCCTAAACTAGCTTGTGGTGAGGTATAGATCTGAAATTCTGGACGATGGGAAGATGGTGGAATTGCGCTTGGATGGTCCACATCTGAAGGACTGTCTTCCAGTATAGCGATGTCATTTTCCACAGACAGTTCATTTTGGTACTCTGCCATATTATTGTGAATGTTTTCTCTGACTTCTAAGGCATGCCTTTATAAAAAGAGAGGAAGAGAAATATGTTTATAATCTTAACTGAAACTTATATTTAAAAAATTATCATTCTTTTACTGGACTTACAAAATAAAATAAAAAACAAAAAAGGTGTTTACAAACATGTTAGACATTTTAATGACACTTATCCTTCATTGTTGTTAAAGGAAGGTCAAAATATGCCCCTTTCAACATAAATTGGATCCATCTTTCAAATGTATAAAATAACACATACATTTGATTCTCATTTCTTTATATTAAATTATAAAATAAAAACAGAAATAAAAAATATACTGGCATGTTCACTAATATCAACTCAAATACCTGAAACAGTAAATGACCATATACAGTTTACCTATAAATTTTGCCATTTTTGCTGTATCCAATTTCATGTAAATGCCTCATAGTAGTAAACAGCCTTGTCCTGTGAAATGTGTTACTGGTACTCCAGCCCTTACCAAACAGGATAGGGAAATCCCAACAATAACATAAGAACATGACACCTTTTTTACAATAACACTACATAATGACCCGAAGGTCACACAATGAATGAAAGCGCTAGACAACGTGACTGATTTTTCATACACAAGGTTAGTTCCTTAATGGGAATTCCCCACACTAGCCTCAAGAACATGCTTGGTGTCACTGCTTGAAAACTGACCCAATTCTTGGAAATATGTGGGTTTCCCTGACACAGATCTGGAATGCTCATTAGCATATGTGACCTGTGTTGACTAGGAGAGAATTAGAGCTGGTTTTAACTACAAATATTAACATATTAAGAAAACATTTTGATACTATAATGAATCAACATCAAATGGGACAAATCTGGAATTTTATATTTTCCCTTTAATTACAGTAAGTATATCTCATAAATCAAATGTCCATCCCGTCGCATATATATCATATGCTAGATTCTGTTATCAGAACGGAATTTCCCAATATAAACTGGAAGTACGTTACTGGTGAGCTTTTAGAAAAAGGATTGTTAGGGCTGGACAAAACATCTTGAAAAGTGGGAATCCCTGATAATGTATTACATGGGTTAGAACCAGGTTTTTCCAATCTCTCCCTTTTACGATGAATTCTTTTCGAAATGGCTTTTTATGAAACTTTCTAAAAATATTGATAGATTTTCTGGATGCATTTTCCATGTAAAATATTTGATTTAACTCAGGGCTTTTCCCAGAAATGGGGGTACAGTTTGTCCAAAATTATCCCCTGTAATTTCCTACAACATTTCAGTGACCCCAAGCCATCATTTTTCAAAAGAAAAAAATTCATAAGCTGTCCAGCGGTCTTTGAAAATATTAGCCATCCAGTGATGGTGGAGGCCATCCAAATGACAACTGGACGGTTTGCTGGGAAAAGTCTTGATTTGACTATAAAAATAAACTTAAAGGTTACCCAAAGTTATAATATGTTAGTTCAAACAAAGCAGAATGAAGTGGAAATAATATTCAAAGACAGTTTACAACAACTCTACATAAATGTTTAGACAAAATAAGAATTTAAGTAAAATCCAGCTGTCTATCATTACCTTCTTACAAGCAAGGTTGTATTTTTATTTATATTTACTTCAAACAGGACACAACTTCACTTAAAATACAGTACAATCATATTTATTTATACGTTTGTTTTTCAGTATGATCTCATTCACAAGCAATAAACTTTCAAACCATAAAATTCTATTTTTAACAGAATGTGCATTTTAGCAATAGTATACAGAGGATGAAAATAGTTCACTATTATTATTTTAGGGTACAATTTCACCCCTGAGCTTAATAGACAAGGAAGTAAATTGAAGTATGCAACAGGTAACTTCATGACCTTGGTAAACCAAAATACATAAGTTTACAAATTACCTGAGGTAAGAATCTGTTATGTAGAATACACTAATCAAATTACTAGCATTTACGAAAAATCTTCCTTAATCAAAATGTAACAATTCAACTATACTTTAAGGCGGAAAATAACTGAGCAAGCCTTAGGTTCTGAAATGTTTGAACATTTTTGCTGCTTCACTTCTATGCCTTACTAGTACATGTCAATAATCAATACCTATAAGGAAGAGATCGTCTCTTCCAAGAAAAGCACCAGGGGTTTTAACAGGTCATGATTATCGTTAAAGGGCAACCCTGGTTTTCCGCCTTGCAGGAAGCAATTGAAACCAGTGTACGTGCTCTCATAGACCCCCCGATTCCCATAGACAGCATCAGCCAACCTAGATTGACCCAATTCTGCTGGGACTCTCACAAAGTGCAATCAGAATTAATTTTTACATGTATCACTTTTTATAATACTTCCATTCAATTTTGTCAGTAACGGAGTCCATACACACAACGTGCTAAACATATACATTGCTGCACATTTTGATATTAAAATGAAAGTAAAAAATTAAAAAAACTTTTTTATACATTGATACCACCACCAACTGCGTTTGTGGGACACTAGAGCTGGAGGGTCTATACATTTATGGATAAAATATTAGAGTTAATTCAACTTAACATTTTGTCTGATTTCCACTTTTTGAGAACATATTTTCTCTCCAAATCAATGAAAATTGGAAAAGGAGATTTTCCATAATATTGTCATTTCTTTTATAAATCTCATCTACTGTATTTGACACATTTTACAAATGAAATACCTAACATCTTCTGACAAATCTTGCCTGTCAACCATTTTGACTCAGTTTGGTACTGCACACAATCCAGAAATCAGAGCTGGAAATTATGGCTGAATTCGCAAAAAAACATGCATACTATAAGCATATAAGATAAGGACTTTTTAAAATTTCCCAGATTATTACAGAGCTATGGCAAACATCAGGAAAAGAGGACCAAAGGTTGGTTTTGAAAAATTACTGTTTATACCAGGAAAATAAGTAAAAAGTTGATCTTACTGAAAGGTGCAAAAATCAGCCATATAAAATCTACAGTAAAATTGGCCTTTAGACCATACAGTAAATGAAAAAGAAAAATACTTCAAAAAAGGAGTCCTCATTATGAACCTCACCAACCAAACAACAGAAGATGACATAAGCCATTGCCACTACCCTTCTAGCATAAACACCACTTAACTGTAGGACAGATATTGCTTTTTCTATAAATTTAAATTGATCTCAAACCCTATCATCTGATATTTGTTTTCTCAACTGATTGGTGTAAGGTAAACCTTGGTATTCATAAGAACAATATGTGAGAACAATAATGTTTCAGGGAAAATTCCATGTAACTGTAAGCCTTGCTTTCATGAGAATGAGTTATTTGTGAGATCATAATGCCATAGAATCACTGTAATGTTTTTTTTTTGTTTGTTTGTTTGTTTGTTTGTTTTTTTCTCATATCTACTATATAATGTGACAGACTTGCCTCAGTGTTACTTGCCTTGGTTTTTAGACTTACACAAGAAAGGCCTGTGTTACCAACTCTTGAGAATTTACACAGAGAATGTGACGTCACTTACAATTGACATATTAAGTATTATAGCACTAAATACTAGCATGTGTAAGTGCTTACAATAGAAGCTTTATTCGTCCAAGAAAGGTGCAATAAGAAGTCCAAAATGTTATCAAACTGGTACTTGAGCTGATATAAAACCACTTTATATGCCAATTATTTACTACATGTAAAGGACTAGCTCACAGCTTTGCCAGGATGGGGATACTGTAGTATTTATACATGTTGCCTCTTATAATATATGCAACACAGGTTAGTTTGTAACACAGGGTGTTATTACTACTACCTAGCATGTAAGGCTGAAAACTGAGGCAACAGTGTTACCTGGCTTAAATATGGACCTCATTGAAACAAATCACAGTCCAAATTTTCTACAGTTGAGTTGGGTCATAACTAGTAATTATGTCAATTACTTTTGAGATACATATACTTACATATCTTATGCTGAACCAAAATAAGTGTTTAGATATTAGAGATAGTCCTTGCTTTTTTCTCATGCATGTACAGCGCAATACAAATGACCTTTCAACTTTTTTCTCGTCATCGTAATTTTTAGCCTGCCTGTCTAGTATCAGCTGACCATTGCAATATCCTACACATGTACATGAAGTGTTAATTATTTTCAGCATACTGATACTGTACTATATGTCTATCACCACACCCTAAAGTAAATGTCCCTATGAATGATTAATACTATGTCACTAAGGTACAGCTGTACCATTAAACACAAGAGCACTTGAACGCTTCATGTGCTTTCGAAACTAAACAAAGGGGCAGGTCTACAGGTCTGTATTATTCTAGTACGACTTCAGTAAATGATTTAAATCTATTCTTTGAGATTGAACATACGTAAAACATACCTAGAAGTGTATCGTCCTTGAATTCAGACATTAACGCCCTCGCATTGTCTCCTTTTAGAGGACACTGCCCACAAACACAGGCAATTCAAACAGTTTAGCTCATTATGAAAAGGAAAATGGCGATATTTTATAGGATTTTCCGAGGGGATTCCCCACTCAGCCTCGTTTTCAGATTATTGGCTAGTTTTATCGTCACTGTATATTATCAGACTGCTAAGATTACTTTAACCTCATATAAAATGATAATTATGAAAAAGAATTTCCTCTTAATATATTACGGCCACTTCGTATATAGAATTTGAAGGGCATTTCGGTTGAAAATAACGCCAGTATCGAAGACGCCAGAAGGAGGAAGTGATGTCGCGTACGTGTTCACATCAGTTTTAATTTGTAACCTATAGATGCATTCCAGCAGGCATAGTCGTTGGATCAACGTTGAAAACAGGTTGATACGTTGAATTGCTGTTGATCTACCTAAATTCAACCTAAAATCAACGTTGATCCTGCCACGTCAAAACACCGTCATAATGTGATGTTGACTCAACGTTGTTGTTTGGCCGTCGTGATGAATAAGTTGCTGTAAATGTGATGGAGTGAAGTTAATAAAGTTGACAGTTCTCGGTACCCTGTTATAGATAGACAGGTTGAGGTGACTGTGACTTTGTTATATATATATATAAGAAAATAACTATATATATATATATATATATATATATATATATATATATATATATATATATATATATATATATATATATAAATCTAAACCTTGGAAATTTACATATATACCCTACATATATTTAGCCATCAAACATGTCCTACTGCTGAACACATCCAGGCTAAAAGGGTGTACCATGCTTAGGTGCAAAACATGCTTAGGAGCTAAATGCGCGTTAAAAAAATCAGACAAAGCAGGCACTTGGATGTTTTTACAGTGTACGTTTTAATCGTGTACCTGTGTTTTGTACCAAAAATAAAAACATTTCAGGTCATTTTAATGTCTTTTCATGCAAGAATGTTGTCTAACAACTGGGGTTGATACAATGTTGTTATCTGACGTTGAGTCAACTTTCAAATATAATCCATTGTTTATCCAACGTATTATCAACGTTATGGTTCAACGTTGTTTCAACGTTAAAACAACATAATTTGCCCGCTGGGATGGCCCTGCACGAAACACTATATTGCCTCTGATTTCGGCCTAACATGCACCCAAATAAGGCCTCATATCATTGTAATGAATTGTTTATTATAAGAGGATTCAGTGTCATATTTGCTATGCGTCCAAATATACAGGTATCCTGCAGAGCTAATTATATATAGGCCTATCCCATTTAATCAGACCTCAAAACAATGCTGATATCGATATTTCTTTTCAAATGACCAAACAAATTTAACACCTGAATTATTCAGTTAGAAATGGCACCAGTATACTAGTTAAACATCAAATCCAAGTGCAGGGACGGATGAACAATGATCCGTTAATAGGAGTTTTTTTTTTTTTTTTTTTTTTTTTTTTTTTTTTTTTTTTTTTTTTTTTAAAGGGATAATAACTCTTTGTATGAGATCTGTATTTTACAATAAAAACATTGTGAATAACTCATAGAAATATAATATGTTCTGTTTTACCACAAAAACGGCAGTTATAGCTATTATTCTGATATCTGAGCTTGTCTTTAGACCACGTGACCTCCATTGATGGCTATACCAAACTTTTTAGAAAAAACAAAAAACCAAACTTTTTAGAAAAAAAACCAGGGACTAACTTTGAATGTAAAAATGGAGTCATTATCCATTGGTAAGTATGGGAAAATTGTTGTTTACTCCAGGAAAATTCATTTTTTGGCTGAAAGGAAGAGTTATTATCCCTTTAAGGAAAATATAATTCGATTTAGCGCGAAAATAATGGATATAAGACCTTTATTTAAGTTAACTGGATCTAGTAAATGAGCATTAGCCCGATAAGCGGATCAAAATCAATCTGTCTATAAGAGTTCAATCATGCTTCCCTCTCTTTCTTCTATTTCGCCCCACCCCCACCCCCTACTCCTGACCGGTTGAAAAACAACTAAATAAATATAAACATTTGTAAGTTCAGTACATATACTCAGTACAATGTATATAGGCGTGTTGTTCGCCTCTTTGAGAGCGTAAAATTATTTTTCTTTATTGTTCTTCTTTAAAATTAATGATCAAGACGAATTTGTCAAAAAAAAAAAAAAAAAAAAAAAAAAAAAAAAAAAAAAACATTTCAGGCGAGTAGCTTGCTAACAAGAGATGTACTGTCGTGTTTCGATTCCAGTCCACTTGTCAGTGCGCTATACTAGACGGTGTGCCTTTTTATCACTCTCTAATTAACTGCTATCATAAATTGTGCTCTTTGTGTCCAAATGCGCTATCACTATAAAAGTGTCCCAAAACCGAGCGCGCTTTTCTGTCATATCAGTTTTAATTAATGCTACAAACGGGACCTTTCACTGCATGAAAAAACACCTTTTATCGCCTTTCATTCATCTACAAAATGTTATCGAAAGATGATCCCTCATCTTTCATCATCCTTTCCTGACGAAAAGGTCATCTTTCACCTTTCATTTGTGAAAGGTCATCTTTTTATCAACTTTTACCTCTCGGAAAGACCGTCATTCACATTTTCATTAACTTTCAGTTTTCAAAAGTTCAACTATCACCTTTTACAGTGCGAAAGGCCACCTTACATTCCAGCTTTTGTTAACTGGAAAGGTCACATTTTGTTTATCTTTTATTTTCTGAAAGCTTAAGACTAATTTTATAATAATGCGTGGTGATCTTTTGTATGTATACCGNATTTTCCCAGATTATTACAAAGCTATGACAAACACCAGGAAAAGAGGACCAAAGGTTGGTTTTGAAAAATTACTGTTTATCCCAAGAAAATAAGTAAAAAGTTGATCTTACTGAAAGGTGCAAAAATCAGCCATATAAAATCTACAGTAAAATTGGCCTTTAGACCATACAGTAAATGAAAAAGAAAAATACTTCAAAAAAGGAATCCACTGTCCTCATTATGAACCTCACCAACCAAACAAGAGAAGATGTCATAAGCCATTGCCACTACCCTTCTAGCATAAACACCACTTAACTGTAGGACAGATATTGCTTTTTCTATAAATTTAAATTGATCTCAAACCCTATCATCTGATATTTGTTTTCTCAACTGATTGGTGTAAGGTAAACCTTGGTATTCATAAGAACAATATGTGAGAACAATAATGTTTCAGGGAAAATTCTATGTAACTGTAAGCCTTGCTTTAATGAGAATGAGTTATTTGTGAGATCATAATGCCATAGAATCACTGTAATTTTTTTTTTTTTGTTTTGTTTGTTTGTTTTTTTCTCAGACCTACTATATAATGTGACAGACTTGACTCAGTGTTACTTGCCTTGATTTTTAGACTTACATGAAGCACAAGAAAGGCCTGTGTTACAAACTCTTGAGAATTTACACAGAGAATGTGACTTACAATTGACATATTAAGTATTATAGCACTAAATACTAGCATGTGTAAGTGCTTACAATGGAAGCTTTATTCGTCCAAGAAAGGTGCAATAAGAAGTCCAAAATGTTATCAAACTGGTACTTGAGCTGATATAAAAGCACTTTATATGCCAATTATTTACTACATGGTGTAAAGGACTAGCTCACAGCTTTGCCAGGATGGGGATATTTATACATGTTGCCTCTTATAATATATGCAACACAGGTTAGTTTGTAACACAGGGTGTTATTACTACTACCTAGCATGTAAGGCTGAAAACTGAGGCAACAGTGTTACCTGGCTTAAATATGGACCTCATTGAAACAAATCACAGTCCAAATTTTCTACAGTTGAGTTGGGTCATAACTAGTAATTATTTCAATTACTTTTGAGATACATATACTTACATATCTTATGCTGAACCAAAATAAGTGTTTAGATATTAGAGACAGTCCTTGCTTTTTTCTCATGCATGTACAGCGCAATACAAATAACCTTTCAACTTTTTTCTCGTCATCGTAATTTTTAGCCTGCCTGTCTAGTATCAGCTGACCATTGCGATATGTATCCTACATGAACTTGAAGTGTTAATCATTTTCAGCATACTGATACTGTACTATACATCTATCACCACACCCTAAAGTAAATGTCCCTATGGATGATTAATACTATGTAACTAAGGTACAGCTGTACCATTAAACACAAGAGCACTTTTCATGTGCTTTCGAAACTAAACAAAGGGGCAGGTCTATTATACTAGCACGAATTTAGTAAGTGATTTAAATCTATTCTTTGAGATTGAACATACGTAAAACATACCTAGAAGTGTATCGTCCTTGAATTCAGACATTAACGCCCTCGCATTGTCTCCTTTTAGAGGACGCTGCCCACAAACACAGGCATTCAAACAGCTTAGTTCATTATGAAAAGGAAAATGGCGAAGATTTTTATTGGATTTTTCCGAGGGGATTCCCCCACTCAGACAGCCTCGTTTTCAGATTATTAACTAGGTCAAGTTTTTATCGTATTCATACTTTAACCTCATATAAAATGATAATAATGATTAAAAAAACTTCCTCTTAATTTATTACGGTCACCTCGTATAAAGAATTCGAAGGGCATTTCAGTTGAAAATAACGCCAGTATCGAAGACGCCAGAAGGAGGAAGAGATGTCGCATACGCGGTTCACATCAGTTTTAAATTGTAACCAAGATGCATGGCCCTGCACGAAACACTATATATTATTGCCTCAGTTTTCGGCCTAACACCCAAATAAGGTCTCATAACATTGTAATGAATTATAAAAGGATTCAGTGCTATATGTCCACTAATACTGGTATCCTGCAGAGCTAATTATCTAGGCCCCCTATAAGGCTATATATCCCATTTCAGAGTGTGTGTGTGTGTGTGTGTGTACGTGTGTGTGATGATGATTATTTTCAAATGACCAAAAAATTAAGAACTGAATTATTCAGTCAGAAATGGCACCAGTATACTAGTTAAGAATCAAATCCAAGTGCAGGGACGGATGAGCAATGGTCCGTTAAAGGATTTTTTTAAAGGAAAATTCTATTTAGCGCGAAAATAATGGTCGATAAGACTCATTTATATACATTCTCTGGACTTAATAACTGGATCAAGTAGTCTATGAGCATTAGCCCGATAAGATCAAAATCAATCTGTCTATGAGTTCAATCATGCTTCCCTCTCTTTCTTCTTTTTAGCTCCTCCCCTCCCCCCTCTACTCGATCCTGACCGGTTGAAAAACAACTAAATAAACATTTGTAAATTCAGTAGGCTACATACTCAGTACAGTGTATATAGGCGTGTTGTGCGCCTCTTTGAGAGCGTTAAATTATTTTTCTTTATTGTTATTCTTTAAAATTAATGATCAAGACGAATTTGTTAAAAAAAAAAAAAAAAAAAAAAAAAAAACATTTCAGGCGAATAGCTTGCTAACAAGAGATGTACTGTCGTGTTTCGATTCCAGTCCACTTGCCAGTGCGCTGTGTGCCTTTTTATCCCTCTCTATTAACTGCTATCATGTATGGTGCTCTTTGCTTCCAAATGCGCTGTCACTAAAAGTGTCCCTAAACCGGACGCGCTTTTTTGTCGGGGCCGTAGCAATAGTCCGAAGGTTCAATGGTCCGAATGTTCACTACAGAACCTTCGGACCAATGAACCCTTGATTAAAAAACCGATGAAAATGTTACCGTTTTTCGGACCAATGAACCTTCGGACTATCGAGACGCCCCCTTTCTGTCATATCAGTTTTTATAACTAATACTTATGGAATAAAATTATTTGCTAAGTTTTATAATTATGTGTGTGGACGTGGGCGAAAACGGGAGTCACCCTATTGAAAGTAGGTTGGGAACTGATGAATGAAATTAAGTAAAATTAGTTAGAATGACGTAACACATAATTATAAAAGGTGGGGCTTTTGATATGCCGTTTACGGTAATTAATGCTACAAACGGGACCTTTATTTCGCCACCGAGCGAGTCGCCGGTGCTCTTTAGGGGTTCCCTTAACTTCCATAAATGCCGCTGTAGTTCCTGGTAAAAAGAGTAGTAGAGTGAAGAAATAATTAAAGGGATAATAACTCTTCATATGATATCTTTATTTCACAATAAAAACCTTGTGAATAACTCATAGAAATATAATATATTCTGTTTTACCACAAAAACAGCAGTTATAGCTTTTATTCTGATATCTGAAATTGTCTTTAGACCACGTGACCTCCATTGATGTCTATACTCTGTTAAAATCTCTTAAGAGATTTTAACAAAAAACCAAACTTTTTAGAAAAAAACCAGGGACTAACTTTGAATGTAAAAATGGATTCATTAACCATTGGTAAGTATGGAGAAATTGTTGTTTACTCCAGGAAAATTCATTTTTTGGCCGAAACGAAGAGTTATTATTGCTTTAAGCTTTTTAAGAGTGCAATTGTGTGGCAATTAACATTCTAAACTTAGGCCTACTCATACCTAGTCAGTCTGGAAATTCAATGATGAACAAGCGTGTATCAAATCTCAATACTGGGGCCACACGAAAAGAAAAGTTTATTATTGTTGTTATAATTATTATTATTATTATTATTTTAGGTAAATGGATGGGTGGCAATGAGCTCTAGTAGGCTACATAGACTATGTATAGACCCTATGAGGGGAGCTGATCGTTGGACGTCAGGGGGGGGGGATTCCAAGACGCTAAAATTACAGAGATTAAGCCAGTGATTAAGCAAGCATATCACTAAGTGATTGATTTTAAGTCTTCTCAACAAATTGGCACCGCCACGTGGACAATATGTACAGCCCTTCTACAAAAATTCCCAACTTTTGGTGTCCAGGAGCTGTTGCCTTTCCCCATGTTGAGGTAGACACGCTGCAAATGTTTTAGACATTACTTTTTTACACACAATAATTGTAATCAAAACATATCTAGTTTTTGTTTGCAATTTGAAATAGGAATTCGTTTTACTGGAAAAGAAATAAGATGATTAAATAAAAACTTTTTAGACGGAGATGTTGGGGAGACGTTTGGTAACCAGAACAGCTGGCGGGATTTTCTCTTCTAATTTAGGTCAACATAAACCACGTGATCGACTTGGCGCGAATTGTGCACGTCAACAAAGCCTGGCTTGATCACAGCTCGAACACCGCGTAAATTCCGTTAAATATTGCGATGGATGTCGCCGAACAAGCAGTGAGAACTAATGTGGTCAAAGATGAACTTGGAGAGCGATGTCAGAAGTTATTTCAAGACTTTTTAGAGGCGTAAGTACCAATTAATACGTTAACTTAAAGAGTTGATCGAGTCCCATGTGGGGGCTTTAAAAATGGCAGCGCGATGTCAACATTAAGCTAAAGACATATGGATTCTACACCTGTCAGCGGATTGGTTATCATGTGCTGTTCAATGCAATTACCTTAAATTTATCTTGTAAATATTTTTTCTGATTTTTGATCAATTTATACAACTTCTCTGACTGATTTGTCATTTTGAACCACTGCATTTAATTGTCATGAGATCTGTACATTTTCACCTGATTCCCTTGGTACAAAAGTTTTTAAATGAAATTATTTATTAAACATTTACATACTTACTTCAGTTGTGGCGAGGAAGACGATCTGAAATATCTTGACCAAGCAAAGGAGCTGATTCGCCCTGAGCGTAATACCTTGACAGTCAGTTATGAAGACGTGGAGAAATACAACCAGAGACTGGCCACAACCATCTTGGAGGAGTACTACAGGTAATACGATCTATATAGCATAAGTGTATAGGCTATTCAAAAAATGAAGTCAAAATTATATACAGGGTTTTGATTGCAGTAGTATTTTATTAATAAATGCTATCAATATGTTTGTATTCTAGGGTGTACCCATACCTGTGCAATGCAGTGCACAACTTTGCCCAAGACCGCGGTAATGTGCCTCCATCCAAAGAGTTCTATGTCAGCTTTGTAGATGTGCCCACCAGAATAAAGTAAGTTGATATTTAACTTCATTTTCAGTACAAGTTCATTGAGAATGTTAAAGATATACTTGCAATATGTCCTTAAATACAATGGAATCGACACAGTTTATCAATATATTTCTGCATATTTTTTTCTAATTTTAATATTTAAGTATCTGAACACGATGCATAATATCAAAAATTATCAGTTAACATGGTCTGAACTTCTCAGTTTGAATCTGCAGAAATGTATCATGTAAAAGTAAATGTTAATCTGTTGTGGTTTGTTACGCATGAGCCAGAGATTTATGTTTAAATTTCTTTACCACCAGGGTGCGTGACCTGAACACTTCCAAGATAGGCACCCTGCTGAGAATTAGTGGTCAAGTGGTCAGGACTCATCCCGTCCATCCAGAGCTGGTCAGTGGAACATTCATGTGCCTGGACTGTCAGACTGTCATTAAAGATGTGGAACAGCAGTTTAAGTACACTCAGGTAGGGAGACTAGGGTGACTGTCAGACAGTCACCAAGATTTTTTTTTACTGTGGTTTCAAGACATGGTGTATATGTTTACTTAAAGTGGATTCCTATAGTTTGCATTGTTCCATAATCAGTGGCAAGTCATAGAATACCCCTCTTTTCATGCAAGTCTATTTGCATAATATAAAAATGAAAGTGAAAGAGATAGCTGATAAAATTCAACTCAGACAGTCACTGTGCATGTATTCAGGTTGGTGCTTGTGCAACTTTTAATTTATGCATTTAGCTTTGGTATATATTGATTTACAAAGACATTGATTGTCATTTAAACACTTCAGCAACAACAGAAAATAATAACTGAAAAATGGTTGTCTCAAAGAGGTAATAATTCTGACACCAGTCATAATTAGGCAGAATAATTAGACCAAATTGTAACTGTTGTGACGTGGGAGCCATTTACTACATTATTTCAGCCGTCAATATGCAGGAACCCTGTGTGTAACAACAGGTCGAGGTTTATGCTTGACGTAAACAAATCGCGCTTCGTAGACTTCCAGAAGGTTCGGATCCAGGAGACACAGGCAGAGTTGCCCCGGGGAAGCATCCCCAGAAGGTATATAAAGGATTTGATGTAGAAACGCTTTGATACGCTTTACTCATCTATAAGCAAAGACATCAATAGAAACAAGAAAAGTGAAGGGTTTTTGAGATTTTTTTCCTTTGCTGTCATTTTCATTGATTTTAATGACATACTATAAACTTAATTTATGTAGGAAAATTGCTTTTTTTTATCTCTACCTATTTTTAAAATTTTTGTTGTTTTATTTTATCTTCATTTCTAATTTTGCAGTAAAATATTGCACATCATGTTAACCGCAGACAATTCCATGATGCAATTGTTGAGCTTTCACACAATTCACCATGTTAAAAAAAGATCCTTTAAACTTAACATTGCTTCATTTAATCTCCAGTGTGGAGATAATCCTAAGAGCAGAGGCAGTGGAGACAGCCCAGGCCGGAGACAAATGTGACTTCATTGGAACTCTTATTGTGGTACCTGATGTGGCACAGATATCTCAGCCAGGCAAGTGATGAAGTTATCTTACTATTAAGGATAAGATTTGCCGACTATGGGCAGATTAAGACTCTTGTTGGTGCTAACAACAGTAAGGAGATTTTAACAACTATGGGCATTTTTTTCCTTGCTTTTTGGGAGCCAAAAAGACTCATCTTGGTACTATTTTATAGATTTTTGCTCACTTCTTGCACATTTTAATGCAAAATGCTATTCAATTTAATAAGTTTCATTTCTCTCATCTAGGTGCTAGGGCCGAGACAGGCAGTCGTGTCCATGGCAACAAAGGTTTTGAGTCAGAGGGAGTGCGTGGTCTCAAAGCGTTGGGTGTGAGGGACCTGTCCTATAGACTGGCCTTCCTGGCCTGTACAGCCATGCCCAGTGACCGCAGGGTGAGTCTAGAAAATGTCTGACATTGTGTCTCTAAGATGACGAAAGTTGATAGAACTCCATTTCAGATAATGTAAATGTATTTATATGTATTTTCTTGATTCAGCTCTCAACTTAAAGTGTTAGAAGTGTCCTAGTCTTCGTGAAGAGGATGCAATATTGTCTTTGTCAAATGTAGATAATGTAAAACATTTCTCTAAACTCTGTCATGCTGGATTAAGCACATCTACTAAAATCAAAAGAGTAAAGAAAATCATGTTTAAATGGTTCATTGTTTTCAATTTAGTTTGGAGGACACAACATGCGAGAGGAAGAAATAACTGCAGAGACCATAAAGAAACAAATGACTGAGCAAGAATGGCAGAAAGTCTACGAAATGAGCAGAGATAAGAACTTGTATAATAATTTGTGTTCAAGCCTCTTTCCTACTATACATGGTAAGGAAATGTTTTTTTACTAAGAGCACTTTGAACATTATTAATAATCAGGATAACCTTACTTAAAGTGTTACAATCTTATCTATTTTCATGCAAAATATTAAACTAAGTGTAGACTTATTGCTCAAAATATATCCGGCTTTTGGTGTAATTATGACATTTCCACTCTCCACTGTCCCCTTTTGCAGAATGTGTTCCTGAAATGACGATGTCCATTTTACTTTAAATTAACATAAGTCTGGTCCATAAACATGACCTTTCTTTGGTTACCATAACACCCCTGGCTCTTTCTTTCAAAGCTATTTATTGGTAATTTTCTGTGTAAAATTTCCAGGTAATGATGAAGTGAAAAGAGGTATCCTGCTGATGCTGTTTGGAGGAGTCCCCAAGGTGACGGAAGAGGGCACACATCTTCGTGGCGACATCAATGTCTGTGTTGTGGGTGACCCCAGTACGGCCAAAAGCCAGTTCTTAAAGTAAGTGAGAGATATTGTTAATTAAAGATAGCAACAGTATGTCTTTGATGTATCCATGGGTGTTTTGGGTCAGCATTTGATGGTTCTGTAGATTGTCAAAAATTAAGGTGGGGAGAAAATTATTATATTTGCCCCATGTGGTTGTAACCCTTTTGGTGTATTTCAAGTCGCCTTCTACAGGGAATGAGGCTTAAGAGACTTGATAATCATCCATACATTGGAGAATGGAAAAACAAAAAACTTACTTTGGCTGCTCTTGTGAAGAAATGATAGAAGAAACTGAGTGCTTAACACAGTCGATAAAATTCTTTACTAAATGTACTTTTCTTAGACCACGTAAATAATCACAATAACATTAGTGGAACTGACCATCCAGTAATGAACTTCCTTCCAGGCAAGTAGAAGAGTTCAGTCCCCGAGCTGTGTATACCAGTGGTAAGGCCAGTAGTGCTGCAGGTCTCACAGCAGCTGTAGTCAGGGATGAGGAGTCCCATGAGTTTGTCATAGAAGCTGGAGCGCTCATGTTGGCAGATAATGTAAGTGAAGTGGTGTTTGTTTATACGTGCACTTGTGTGGGTGTATGTATATGTGAAACTTGAGTATATTAAGACATTTCTGGTTCAGTCCTATGGTTTCTCACTACAGAGAACAATTAACAGTATTTAAAATTTCAGTTTGATGCTCTTTTCTCCTCTCTCTTTTAGCTTCTCCACTCAGATTTTTTCATCAAAATTTTAAAAAGACTCATATATCCAGCCAAAAGTATATTATATTGATGATTATGTACAAAGAAACCTGATATATTATTAAGGGTGTCTGCTGCATCGATGAGTTTGACAAGATGGACCCCAAGGACCAAGTGGCCATTCATGAGGCAATGGAACAACAGACCATCTCCATCACAAAAGCTGGGGTCAAGGTGTGTATATACCTTATCTGCTGGTAAAAATAGATGTCCTGTAGATTGAAGTTCAACTGGATAATACTTTTTTATTATTTTATTTATTGATTAATGTTATTATTATTAATGTTATTATTTTATTTATTATTTATTTATTTATTTATGTTATTATTATTATTATTTTTTTTTTAGGTTGATGGTCTGGAATCTATTGCAATATATCTGTGTGTCTTTCATACATCATCTTTTACTTGCAAATCTTAGGCGTGATACAAAAATGGATGATGAAGAGATGGGATAGTATTTTATTCAGTCTAGTACAAGTCTCTGTAAATGCTAGAAGCAGTTTTTATTTGTCTCCTAAGACGTATGTATTTAATTTTACTTTTCCAGGCAACTTTGAATGCTAGGACATCCATCTTGGCTGCAGCCAATCCTATAGGTGGCAGATATGACAGGACCAAGGCACTCCGATCCAACATCAACATGTCCGCTCCTATCATGTCTAGATTTGACCTTTTCTTCATTCTTGTGGATGAATGCAATGAGGTAACTTTTTTTATGTCAGGAACAATAATATGAGCATTAATGCTGGGAATACTTAAGGTTTCCAGTATTTCTAAACGTATACTGCAGCACTTTGACTGTGGTTTGTTAAAAAAATTTTGCTCAAGCAAAAATTCACTAGTGCTATCCCCATAAAAGGCAAAAGTGTTATGCTTTCACTTTTTATTATGTTATTCATTTGTTATAAGGTAAAGGTTTGATGTTTGTTTTGCAGGTAACAGATTATGCCATTGCCCGCAGAATAGTAGATCTTCACAGCAAGAATGATGATTCCATAGAAAGAATTTACGGAGTGGAAGACATTAGCAGATACATCACCTTTGCAAGACAGTTTAAGCCGAAGGTTTGTGCTGTTGCCCCACTATTGACAATAATGTATTTATTAAAAAAAAAAAAAAGGAACAATTAAGGTCCTTGACTAATGACTAGATCTGTTTATTTAATGTTATAAGTTATGGTTTATATTGGCATGTACCACTTAAAGCTATTTGATTACCAGTGAGGAATAAGACAAAATCTTTATAATCTATCATAGATGTGCTAAAAAAAGATCCTAATGGAAAATTGTACTGAACTTGTGTAAAAACATGATCAATTTTAGAATAAATCACTGGTTAGGATGTTTTAGAAAAATTATTTATAATTCTAGATTAACAAGGAGGCTCAGGAGTACATGGTGGAGGAATACCGTAGACTGCGTCAGCGCGACGGCTCCGGCGTTGTCAGGTCAGCCTGGAGAATCACGGTGCGACAGCTGGAGAGCATGATCCGTCTGTCTGAGTCCATGGCCAGGATGCACTGTCAAGATGAGGTAATCCTCAACTTGCAATATCTCTACGGAGATAGGATGCTGCCTCCTTTTGTTGGATTTTTTCTTTTTGGGTGAAAGGTTTTAAAAGTTGCAAGATATTGTATGATAATGTACTGATAAATGCAAACAGTGGTGAATCGAGGAGGAATATTATGAAAAGAGTGTACAAGTTTCATCTGTTTTCCATGAATAATATCGTAGGTTCAAATATATTGGTTCTGCGTAAAATGTCCCATTGTTTAATGTGTACAAACTATAAATGTTTTTGTTATTTTCACTATAATTTACTAATTTTGATTAAAACAAGAGCATCTTATGCCCACACCTGTATTTGCTCTGATACTTTCATTGTATCTCACATTAGGTTCAACCAAAGCACGTGAAGGAAGCTTTTCGCCTTCTGAACAAGTCTATCATCCGTGTGGAGCAGCCTGACATTCACCTCGAGGAGGAGGAAGAGGAGGAGGATGGAGCACAGATGGAGGTCGATGACGAAGGTATGAACATAAGCTCCATCTGGGGACTGTTTCACACTGAAGTGGACCAAAATTTTGTTTTCAAAGTTAAGACAAATTCTCGGACAAATAACTTGTCTCTGAGAATTTGTTTTAACTTTGAAAACAAAATTTTGGTCCACTTCAGTGCAGGATAAATAAGCATGAATCAACTAGAAAAGATGAGATATATATTGGTGTAAAATAGAAGCTATTTTTTAATTGTTATTAGATATTAGATATTATTAGATATGCAATATTTCATTACTACTACTGATTTAACATAGGATGAAGGAGGTCTTTAATTGGAAAATGTCCTATAATTTACAGTGGCATGTATTAGTGAAATTTGAAACAAAAAAGTTGAATTTAATAACAATATTTATTTCTCCAGACACGGTGACCAGCCAGCAGTCAGATAAAGAGAACACGTCTCCAGAGGAGAGCCAGCAAGAGAAGAAGGGTATGAAGATGACGTATGAGGAATACAAACAGATTGCTAACCTCATCACACTGTATATGAGAAAGACAGAGGAGGAAACAGAAGGTTGGCTTACTTTTTTTTTTTAACTTATGCCTATTGTCCCTCTTAGAGCATATACGGTACCACATACAAGATCCTAGCCCTCACTGTCTTGTGTTCTCTCTTGTTGTTTCCTGTTCATCCCTTGTCTCTTGGTTTCAGCCTCCAGCTCTCTTCTTCAGGTGTTCCCTCTCTCTTTACCTTGCGGGTTCCATTGCAAGTTTTGTCTGGTAATGTTTGTTAGATCTCTAAGAGAATGCCCAAGCCATTTCCACCTTCTATTCTTGATCTCATCCTCTGCTGGTAGCTGTTCTGTTCTCTGCGATAGCTACACATTATTGATAGTATTTGGCCACTATGGGTGTGTATGTGAGAGCATTCAACATTACTGGTTGTTTGTTTGTGTGTGTGTGTGTGTGTGTGTGTGTGTGTGTGTGTGTGTGTGTGTGTATGCATGAGTGTGAGAGAAAGAGAGAAGGAAAATATATGCAAGTGTGTTAGCATACGAGGACACAGTGGGTCCAAGAGAAAGTTAGAAAACTGTGTACTGCATGGAAGTGGAGTGACAATTTGAAAATAAATACGAGTGAAAAATGATGATCTAGGGCATCCAAGAAAAGTAATTACATTACATTACATTACATTTACAGCTGTGGACTCCGCAGGCCTGAGGAAGAGTGATGTTGTCAGTTGGTATCTGAAGGAGATTGAGAGTGAAATAGAGACAGAGGCAGAGCTGATGGAGAAGAAGACGCTCATTGAAAAGGTCATTTACAGACTGGTGCACCACGTAAGTAAATAATAAAGATTTAGGAATTTATTTATCAGTTAATATTTTGAATAGCTTTTGATTTGGCTTAAATTTGAAGCAATACCAAATAAATGGAATAATTGCAGTTTGTTATACCTTACTTTTCCCAACACTGAAAGTGGCACAAGTCTGACAAAAAGAAGAAAAAAAAATAGAAATAAGGTTAATATATATTATTCAAACAGAAAAATACTTATTCAATTTTATAATCATTATAACTTAAATAAATGTAAAACAAAAGAATGATCTTTCATCATTGCCAATACACTTTAAAATATTTTTCCTCTGACTTCTAAGTGTGCTCTTCTCTCTACGACCATGATCTTTCATTATTGCCAATGTAAATTTGAATACGTTTCCTCTGACTATTTCCAAAAATGCTCTTATCTCTAGGACCATGTCATAATTGAGCTCAGCCAGACGGGTATTAAAGGTCGTAAACAAGAGGAAGACCAGCTCCACAGGGAAGAGGACCCTCTGTTGGTTGTGCATCCTAACTATGTCATAGATGCTTAGTGGCCCTCACCACCAGGATTTGGTGACTGACTTATTATATTTAAATGCTGTATTTTGCTGAGAATTAGTGAATAGATTTGGCTCAGGTAGGAATTTTTTTTCTGCCAAGTGCATCAAAGGTAAACAACCAACTTTGGCTGAAGAAAAGAAGTTCAACATAAAAAAATCCCAATATTAAATGCCAATTTAGTATTATTTTGACTAAAGAATTTCAGCTATTTTATCGATTAAGAACTTATACTGGTATGAGCCCTGTTACAGGTTATTTGTATATATGGCAACTTCATGGTTGGTCTGATCTAAAAAAAAAATTTGAATTCAGTTGGAGTAAAACATACCCTCAAATATGTTGATTAGTGCTGCGTCTTCAGTGAAGTGTTTTACTTAAAACAGTTTTGCCATTTTATAATTCTTATGCAGTGATTTTGTGTAATTTGTAAAATTATGATTTTTATACATGTATTTCTGTTGTTTTTGCATAGTGTAAATATTATAACTGGTTATATTTAGAAAACAGTGCAAATTGATTCTTAATAACAAATGGATAATTCCTAGACCATAGCTTTTGGAACAATCTGGAGCATTCGCTTATTTTGCGTACATCTGAGTCTTTAATTATTTATTTGTTTATTATCATTACTTGTAAATACACAAATGTAGCTGTGCTACTTTGTCACCTTTCTAAGTGATTGATAACAGTTTAAGTGGAAATTGAAGTAGCAGTACTTTTGATATGTAAATAAAAGGTTATAAGACACAGATAAAGTTTAAATCCAAACATTCGTGCATGCACACATACAAGCTGTGCTCAAAATAATCCCAGCATTTTACAGGAACACGCATACAAAGGAACACACATACAATATCTAACGTTAACATCAACATTGGCTTTATACTCGCAGTCCCGCCGTATTTTCGACTTACTTCGTTATAGATGTGAGGGCGTGCGCCGTACTCAACACGCAAAGGGCACTTTCTCCTTCTTTGCTTGCGACGTGCATCTTGGACCACGCAAGTCTCACTTGCAAACTCCTTGCGAATGGAGCAAGTTACGCTTGCGGCCTCGCTGTTGGAAGATTATTTGTAGAATCTATTGGAAATGTTCAATATCTTCCGTACGTGCTTATTTGGACTCAAACGGGTCGTAAGAGCCCGTGCGACCGGTTGTGACCGAGACTAATGTGTTGTCGTCCAAGATTTTTTTAGGAACTTTGCGGCTTCTTTTGTACATTACCGATGTTCAATTTTAAGCAATTAAGATTTGTATGCACCGCGCAATAGCATAAAAACAACATCACCAAGGATTTCCCTGCGGCCCTTTTTTCCACGTCTCACCAATATCCATAGCGTTTTTCCACTTGAAAAAAGTATTTCTTATACAGTGTAGGCCGTGCTTCCGACTCGTTGACCAATTTATCAAATCTATATGTGGACAATATCGATGTGAGGTGACAGACTCCCCCATGATAGACAGTCCGGTTCCCATCAATTTGCATAGGTAATCAAGCCCCTCCCTAGATTTTGACCCACTTACGTAGACTGACCCTAACCTGTATAATGAAATGGAGGGTTGACTCTCTGTTACCCACACCCTCAGTTTCGTGGAAATTGCATAGGGGGAGTAATGATGCGGGGGAGTAACGGTGCGGGGAAACAACAATGCGGGGAGTATCGGTGGGCGTATAACGGCAATTTTAGAGGGGATTTATCGATGCGGGGATCTATCGGTGTGGGGTCGTATCGATGTGCATAATGCAAAAATTTACTAAGGGGAAGTATCGGTGCGGGGGAGTATCGGTGCAAGGGAGTAACGGTGCGGGCGAGTAACGGTGCGGGGAAGTATCGGCATGACCCCTTATAGATCTGGTGAAGGTCGCCCGTTGACCTTGACACCTGGGTTGTGCGTGCGTCACGTACGTTAATTTTGTTAATGTTTTACCTGTTCACAAGGGTGGCATAGGGTCATTCCATAGAGAAGCGGAGATTTGAGTCGTGTCAATGAGATGCACATTTGTCGAATATTTGCCTAATTACGACTTGACCCAATAATGTGATGTTTTATACTACAGAAGCCTAGCCTCCAATAATGAAAAAAATCAACGGTAATAAGAAAGTGAAATTAAAAAGCTATGTAAATATTTCACAAAATGAATGCGTCACTGACTTGAGCTAAGTATTCACTGTTGCACGACCCTATATATATGAGACTCTTTAGAGTGTGTACTTTCTTAGCACGCCCAGCACAATGGCCACATTCCTATACACACCGTCGGTCTATGTAGATTGATCTAACTCTGTGAGTGAAATCAGCTTAACTGAAAGACATGTCTCCTCCTGGCGTTGAGTTGGAAATAAGAGGGCATTTCCAGAGAAACTAGAGTTTCACGCTAAATTGCAGTCATTCGACCGCGCACGGAAGTTTATTAGCCTACCCCCTTACAGCTTGTAGCAGGCGGGAAGGACATATAAGCCGGATTATCTGACAGTAATCTAGTGAGACTCGCCACGTGGATAGATCTATCTAAAATCTATGGGAATGCGCCCTTAGGGAAGAGGAGACGTCTTATTAAGTTCAGCTGATCGTACTCATCTAAAGTCCCCGCGGAGTTGTCCAGAGCGATCTACGAGGACCTATGATGTTTTCGAGAAATAGAATCTCTCAGTCCTTTCAATAATTTATAGAACAAAGCACCTGTAATGTTTATGTGCGTGTATATCAGTGTGCGTGCTCTGCGTAACCAAGTAGGTCTATGCTTATTTATTCAGTTTTATAA
>NW_019776042.1:69858-130816 GCF_001039355.2 Lingula anatina | reverse complement strand
ATAAACACTCACCGGCACTACACTCTTTCCCTCTTCATCCAAAAGGAGTGAACCCTCACCTTTTTAGGGACCTCTCTTCACTCCCAGGGCTATATACATAGCCCTCACAGTCAGGAACCCTTTGATTTTAACCCTGTAGCTATCGACGGGAACAGCCTGAATAATTTCTTGTAGCCCGGCTGTCCTGGGCAACTTACAAAAATTCTGAGTTCTGTCCAGGAGGTAATGGGCATCAAATGCCTCTGGAGTTTGGGACAATTTTCTTACCTCCTCTTCATCAGGTTCAAACAGCTGTGTCAGCAACTTACAAAAATTCTGAGTTCTGTCCAGGAGGTAATGGGCATCAAATGCCTCTGGAGTTTGGGACAATTTTCTTACCTCCTCTTCATCAGGTTCAAACAGCTGTGTCAGCTGCTCCTGCAACTCCTTATCAATCATTGAGAAGAGGTTAACAACACTCTCCAGTTAAGAAGACGTAACGTGAGGCTTTCCTCAGTTACATTCAGGTGTTGTCTGAATTCTTCCCTGGCTTCTCTTTCTCCAGGCATAATGCTTTCCTCAGAATTCCTAATAAAGGCCAATCTGCTCATATCGGGTATGTCTTTAAGCACCCCCATTATCCTGCAAGCTAGTGTCTGCAGGGTGGCCACTCTTTGCATATAAGTTTCCGATCTATGCAGCATAGGATGGAAAATCAAGGGCAGATGGCAATCAAAAGCATGTTCAGTTGCTGTATCTGGGCCCTTGCACCAGGACAGCAAATATCCCTTTTCTCTCCCTTGACATGGCGCTTTTGCCGCTGGTGAATTGGAAGCCATTCTCCTCCCATGAGGATAACTCCTTTCAACCTGGCCCCTGCTCAGGTCTTCTGAAAGGAGAGGGCAAATTTCTCCTCTGCTTCCTCCAGTCTTTATGGTAGAACAGCCTTACCTCTTCTTAGAGGATCCACTTTTATCTTCTGCTGGCCATACGGNAAAAAAAAAAAAAAAAAAAAAAAAAAAAAAAAAAAAAAAAAAAAAAAAAAAAAAAACACCCATGCAGTATGCAAATGTTGGTAAATATTTATCGTTTTTTACCTTAGCAATATGATCTTCCATATCCATACATTCCTTGCTTGAACCACAAAAGCTGTCATATGTTTCCTGGGGCAGTGCATCAAAGTATGACGTGTTATCAGTGTAGAATTCCCTTAGGATTCTAATAAAGGTAATAATAGAATTTCTTACCTTAACAGCTCTTTATCTTGATCCCAATGGACACTTAGATGGAATCTCAGAATAGCACGTCTTCTCATACAGAAGTATGGGCATTCAATTCTCCACCAGCCTCACTCTCAGTCATGTCATGCGACCTGCCTTTCCAGATCAAGACATAAACACTCACCGGCACTACACTCTTTCCCTCTTCGTCCAAAAGGAGTGAACCCTCACCTTTTTAGGGACCTCTCTTCACTCCCAGGGCTATATACATAGCCCTCACAGTCAGGAACCCTTTGATTTTAACCCTGTAGCTATCGACGGGAACAGCCTGAATAATTTCTTGTTGCCCGGCTGTCCTGGGCAACTTACAAAAATTCTGAGTTCTGTCCAGGAGGTAATGGGCATCAAATGCTTCTGGAGTTTGGGACAATTTTCTTACCTCCTCTTCATCAGGTTCAAACAGCTGTGTCAGCTGCTCCTGCAACTCCTTATCAATCATTGAGAAGAGGTCTAACAACACTCTCCAGTTAAGAAGACGTAACGTGAGGCTTTCCTCAGTTACATTCAGGTGTTGTCTGAATTCTTCCCTGGCTTCTCTTTCTCCAGGCATAATGCTTTCCTCAGAATTCCTAATAAAGGCCAATCTGCTCATATCGGGTATGTCTTTAAGCACCCCCATTATCCTGCAAGCTAGTGTCTGCAGGGTGGCCACTCTTTGCATATAAGTTTCCGATCTATGCAGCATAGGATGGAAAATCAAGGGCAGATGGCAATCAAAAGCATGTTCAGCTGCTGTATCTGGGCCCTTGCACCAGGACAGCAAATATCCCTTTTCTCTCCCTTGACATGGCGCTTTTGCCGCTGGTGAATTGGAAGCCATTCTCCTCCCATGAGGATAACTCCTTTCAACCTGGCCCCTGCTCAGGTCTTCTGAAAGGAGAGGGCAAATTTCTCCTCTGCTTCCTCCAGTCTTTATGGTAAGGACAGCCTTACCTCTTCTAAGAGGATCCACTTTTATCTTCTGCTGGCCATACTGCTGTTGATGTCACCTTATGTCTAGGTTCAGACGTAGGCAACTTGTACCTGGTGAGAAGGCAACTCCTTTGAGTGCCCAGTCTCCACCTCCATTCTGACCTCGTACCATTCGCCACAGAAGTCACACCATGGCTGTCGGCAGTTACAGTAGACTCTATCATCACCTCTTCTGGTTGCATGACTCTCTGGATTTTTCCTCCAATGACCAATCCACTGAGGTAATTCCGTGTCTTTACACGACTTTAGTCGGTCATGATTGGCCACAAACACTGTGCCTTAAAAATGTGTCCCTGCTAACAGTGACAAAGAGAGAGGTTATAGAAAGACAGGTTTTTGACCCATGTGTGTATTGATCCACTATCTCTGAAAGTAAAAGTGGAATCGGAAAATAACACTGGTCATTATTTATAAAAAGCAAACTATTCAGAGCACACAGACGCCTGAAAAAACCTGGACTGATTAGTTGCCACACTGGCATACAGTTCCTCAGTAAAATGCACCGACCAATTAAAGGAACCACAAGCTGCCCTAAAAAGCTTCTTTTCTTTCGACTCAAGTGACATCCTGTGGGAATATTGACAGAGGCGAAAATTGCAGTAGTTGCCTGCATTCCATTTGTTGCAAGTGGGTTTGGTTTGGGGACGAAAAGTGCTTTGGGTTTGGGGGCGAAAAGTGCTTTTGGGGGTCATGGTCACAAATGCAATTTCAGTAAGAATGACGCTGTCCAGGATTTCCCAATTGCATTTCAGGGCAGCCCTTTTCATTCAAAAACGTTCATCGTAGAGGCGCCAATTGGTGATTTTGTTAGAATACATTTCTAGTATACGGTTTTGGTACGCGATGAGATTAGTTGATTCGTCTGGAAATTTTTGAGTGTACACTGCCTTAAACACTCCGAAACCAACTAGCCATTGGAATATTTTAATTTCCTTTTTGTTTTGCTGAGTAGGAGGAAGGACCAAGGGGGCTGCCTGATCAAACTGGTGTATTACCAAAAATTGGAGGGAGGGCTCCTGTTTGTCTCTTGGGAGCAGGGTATTGGAGGTGTATGGTATAAGGCCTTTGAGATCAACATACTGGTCTTCTTGAATTTGGTTGTCTGGGAGAGGTGAGTTAGTGATTGGTAGGCCGTGTCTGTAGATGTTGCCAGGGTTGAGTCCCCTGAACCCAACTGGGTGGTTTGCGAGTGAAGAAGGTTGGGTGAAGATGTACAGTTGAATGTTCCATCTGGGTTCACCGTTATAACTTGATATTCCCAAGAATCCAGTATTGAAGGCAATAGGTCCCTTGAACCCAATAAAGCTTGATTGCCAGAGCTACCTGACTTGGTGCTAGGTATCAGATCTGTGGGTCCTGGCTCTGGATCTTCTTTCTTACCAAATGTATGTCAACTCAGCGATGCTTTATACAAACTTCTTTCTCCATTTTATCTCTTCTCTGTAAAGTAGCGATCTGCTGGTGTCTTGTGTTCTCCCGCGTATTACGCATCGTGTCACGTGACGAACATGCGTAAGTTGTTATTGGTCTATTCTGGTGTAGTAGGAGGATTGACTGTCGGTGTATATGTCAGTGTATAACACTTATGAGCCATATTGCCTGGCTCAGGAAGTGACTAAAATATCCTTGCATATAAATGAGATTATTTCATAATCTTTATTAATGACACCAGGTGAGAGTTGATCTTTTCTTGGCTTCCTAAATCTTGGCATGCAACGTTTTCAAAATGGTGTGGATTCATCAACAGTCCCTTCTAATCCGACAGCACCTATGAAGTAGTTGTTACATTCCTGTAGACTGTTTGAAGGGCAAAATGCAACATCCCCTGGTTTACTGCCAGTTGCACTGTGCACAATATCCTGTGAACAGGAAAAGCACTTTGGACGCCTTAAAAAATCATAGTACCTACTATAGTGTGGGATACACAAGGTAAATGGTAATGTTGGTACTGTGGAGACAAGATTCTAAAGAAAAGCATGGAATTATGTCTTCAGGACTACCAAGACTTAACTTAACTTGAGAACCAGAGGATTGCTGGCAAAAAGGTAAACAACACTTACATGTACTTTGTTCAGGTTGATCATTCTTGGGAGTTTTACTACTACGCACCAAAGACTTAAACAAGAATAACAAAAACAATCACTATCTTTGTAAGAACCACCTTGTCTTTTTTCCTCTTCCAAAGCTATCAACTGGTTGCTAGAAGCAGACTCTTCACTGACATTAACATGCGAGATTTCTTGTTGTAAAGATGCCAGTTGGCATAATGGCAATTGGCCTGTAAGTATCTGAAATGCACATTGCCACTGATTTGGTGAGATGACCTCTGTCTTTTTACTTGTTTACCATTCTCATCTAATTGTTTCTTATGGACAAAGTGCTCTTCGTTGTTCTTTTCTGCCCTGGACAAGGTGTTGGAGATAGGGGGAATGAGAAATGTTACCTGGAGGAGCAGTCACAGTGGGGAAAGTGTAGGCAGTCGGCATGTCCTGGAATATGCTGTTGAGGAAAAACCTGTGGAGCTGGGTTACCCATGTGACCCATGAATGGTGGTGGCACAAGGAGAGGATGGACACCCATGTGACCCTATGGCAGGAGTCCCTGGGCGTAGGTGGAAGTCGCAACTTGAGAGGGGTTACCCATGTAACTGGAGAATAAAGTATCAGTGGGTAATGGGCAACTCAAATGACCCATTGATGGTGCTGGTAGAATGCTGGTTGTAGGTTGGTTACTCATGTAACCGGAGAAGTGTGCCAGGCTGGAGAGAGAGGCAGTGTTAGATGTGAGGTTACTCATTTAGCCCATAGCTGTAGTAGTCAGACTGGTGCTAGGTAAATTCAAGCTCACTGATTGTGATACAGCTGGGAGATATGAAACTGTACTAGTGGTCGCGACGGGTGGTAAGGGATTGGTGGGTGTAGCACTTGTTGGAGCAGGAGCAGGTATGGTGATTTGCGAGCCCCGTCCGTCTTTGTGCAACTTGAGCTAGTTCCCTGGAGAAGGTAGTGTGGGTATGTGACTCATGATCTGAAAATTAGAAATAATGAGGTAACTCCCTGAACAAAGGTAGACCCTGCCAGCCAATTTTTTTTTTAAATTTTTTAAATGTGTGATATCGCTACTAATAATATCATAAAAATTAGCTGACCCCGAGGGATTAGCTTCTTCCCTTGGCTGCTCCACACCGCTCTCATCATCCCTCATGGAAACGTCCGGTGGATCGTTTCGGGGGGGTAATTCTCCTGGTGATGGGGCCATCTGAACTAAGCCCAAGACTGGCTACAAACCGATCAAAATGATTGTTCCTCTCTTGCAACGCGTCCTTAAAAACCAAAGTCATTTTGGCCATACTAGCGGCAAAATCCCGCCTCAGATCATCTTTCAGAGAGCTCAATTCCAGGGCAGCTGCGCTGGCTGCAGTGCTTGGCACACTAGTTGTAGCCTTTGAGGCCTTCTGCGCAGCAGACTTGGTGCTGGCACGAGTACTGATTGATACGGATGCATTTGATCCGGTGGATCTGCTGTCCTCAGTTGCGTTCTTGCTACTACCTGCAGTAGCAACATCCCCGGTGGGGAGAGCCTGACATGGCTGAACGCTAATAACAGCAGCCAGTTGATCGAATAAAGACTGTTGGTCTTTGGCCGCCATGACGAGAGTTGGTCTTTGGCCACCATGATGAGGGCGTAGACAAAGAACCAATCGCAATAAAAACATCCCGAAAATCCAACCAGAAGTTGTAATCCACGATAAACTGTATAGAAAACCAAGAAACTATTTGGTAACCAAAAAGAAGTCCAGAGAAAAATCATAACACATCAGAGACGAAGTGAAAACCTGATTCCCATGTACAAAGCAACTAAGTTCATTGAGCATGCGCGGCCTAGTTCTATCTCACGTAAGCCCTTTGTGAGTGAAGACGAGGCAGAATTACACAAAATAAATCAAAGATTAACATGAAAAAGTAAAGGCAATCAATGCAGTCTTAATCTAAGCTATTTTGAAGAAATGCTCTGAAGTAAATGACTTGTACCCTTTCGCTAATTACAGACAATAATCAAACGAGTAAAGGACAGTGAATAATTGAGTGTAAATTAATTAAGATTCAACAAGTTTAGACATTTTATTGAAGTAGAAACAGAAGGAACATGTCAAAGTCAGGTAAAGATAGTTTTGTTTTAATAATTTTTCAATACAGGTGTAAAACATTAATACTAAAACTATAACAACTTATATTAATACTAAAACAGATTCACTACACTAATTTTTGTTACACGCTCTTAAATTTCTATTGGCAGTGTTCATTGCTGAAACCATCTTTCCCCAAAAGTTCTTGGTTAGTCTATGCTGCTCTGGAAACTAACGACTAACAGCTTTCTGTATGAACTGGATTCTATTTCTATCCAACGGACTTCCACGTTCTTTGTGAGATCCGTCCTCTCCTCCCTGCTAAACAGCTGCCCCATAAGCAGTGATTGGGAAGGCTCAAAGCACCTATTGGACATGGGCCCCTCCTGGGTCACCCTTTATGGGCCATTTTACACATCAATGGGCCATCAGTGGGCTTTGGAACAGCGTGAATCTCCTTGTACTTTAGAACTGGACTCACAAGAATAGACTGTATTTTGTGCAGCTCAGCTTCTCTTGATGCAGAAACTTTGAAATAATAAAAAAGATTTGTCATGAAGTCTTGAACTTTTTTAATACTGGTAATACCCTCTGCTGCCTGTGATGTGCACAAGGCGAGGCGATGGGCCATACAATGGATGTTCATCATATGGGGGTTCAGCATCTTCAATCTTCCAGCCACTCCCTTTCTCATTCCAGTCATAACAGAGGCCCCATCAGAGCCAAACCCAATGATCTTCCTCATAGGAATGCCTGGGAATTGAATGTTAAAAATCACTCACTGTAGCACTTTTAGTATATATAGGTAATATAAATTAAAACAAGATACCATGTGATAAATATTACATAGTGATTTTACCATAACTTAAGTCTTTTTAGATGCTGGCAAAAATAGAGCAGGCTAAAGATAGTTTATACATAAAATAATACCATGCACTTACCTCTTTCACTCATCTCAGAAACAATCTTTTGAGCAAGCCCTTCTCCTGTTCCGTCTTCATACTCCAGATCACTCAGGTATATGTGCACTGGCACGTTCGTGTCTGAATCTATAGCCCTTGCTGTGATTGTCATTCTCTTCCTGTTGCTAATGTCGGTAGACTCATCCGCAAATACAGTAATAAACTGTGAATTACTCAAGATCTTGTTCACAGCGCCGTCGATCTGGGAACTCATAGACTGCAAAAGTTCGTTTGCACTATAGTAGCTCTGATAATTTACGCACTCCGAAACTTTAAGCGCTGACAGATTAACACCAAGTTCACATAGCAATTTCATGTGGCTTGGGAATTTACTAAGAGCAACGTTCTCTTCGGCCATCCAACGGACAACTTTAAAAGCTTTCAAAACTGCCTGGTCCTCCTCACTGTAGCTTTTTTTATCGACGAAGCCATGTCGGCACTGAGGGCCAGCCGCCGACTTGCTCCCCGGTGATCAGACGACAGCTCGTGCCTTTTCATACTAGAGGTTTTGAACGTGGTGCATCCCTCGGTGAACGTGTTTCTGAGTCCAGCCTTTTTACATTTTTGGCAATACATTTTTCTTTGAATACTGTTGTAATTCAGCCACGACCATAGATGAAGCCATCGGGGCTGAAAACCGCGTGACTGAGAGGTGCTACATGTAGTTCCACTTCCAGTACTGTCAGCAGAACTGTCACTGACGCTTGTCGCAGAGCTTTCAGTAAATTCTGAAGTATTTTCCTCCCCCATCTCCTGTTCAACGTCTTCCTGGATGTTAGATGGATCTTTCGACAAAACGGTCGAAGTAAATAAACTGACTAGCGTAGGCTGATTTGTCGATATTTTTTTTAAATCTTTTTTGGAGGAATCTTGAAAAAAAAAAACCATGTGCTTTCAGAATGAAAAAGAAGGTTACTTTTAATTGGTTAAACATGACCTATAAACTGACTGACCAATGAGGTATCAGCTTTTATTTCATTACCATATGAATTGGCGCCATGAGATCATTGCTCTCGACAAACTTCGGCGATTGCGTTTGATATCTTTCGGATTCGCTGCTGAGACATTACTGCAGGTACAAGAGAAAAACTATGAAAATCAGTTGATGAATATTTTATTGAGGAGTTCTATTTTTTTTTAACGCGAGGTATAACGATATCACGAGCCCTTATGGCGCACACACAGGTCTTTTTATGAGCCCAGTTACGATTCTATGCGTGTATGGCGCAATGGCGCAATCCTTCCCAATCACTGCATAAGCTTAACACAAAAATTGGTTGCCCCCGTGGAATTCTGTTTCAGGACAAGGAGCTCATTCTCAGTGGGGAATAACAGACGGGTCTGTAGTACACGTTTGCCAATCAGAACCGTTTATACCATTTCATGTGATTTATTTAGGCTTTCACCCAAGTTTTTCAACCATTCATTAGTCTCATATGGTATCAAATTTTCATTCACACAACCTGTTAGTAAATGTAATGGCAAAAAAACTTCTCTCCCTAACATCATCATGTTAGGAGTAAACCCTGTAGATGCATTCACAGTTAAGTGTTGTGCCATAACTAATTGAGGTAAATCTCTATCCCAATATCTTACATTTCCTTCTACATTACATCTAATCATCTGTGTAATAATACCCATGCATCTTTCAACTTGTCCATTAGCACTTGCTCTAAAACCAGTTGTTCTTAGTTGTTTGATTTCTAATAAACTACACAAATTATATCCTGTAAATTGACAACGTTAGCTACACAAATTGAATCCTGTCAGTTTCACAACATATGCTACACAAATTGTATCCTCTCACAACGTTAGCTACACAAAAACTATCCTGTCGACTGCGCCAATTGTTTTGCCTTAGCGTCCGAGTGCCTTATGAAGATACAAATAACAATGTTCTTACTGGTGTCTCAGAGTCTATACAATCCAAAAGAGCATCCAAAAGACCAAAGAGCAGAGACCAAAGAGAATCCAAGCCAAAATAGACCGATTCATTTCAAGTCACACCTTATATACAAGTTCAGATAGTACACGTTTACCAATCAGAACCAATTATACAATGAACAGTTTTACCTTTAAGTTACCAATCACAGGAGTGATTCAAGCTTGTGCACCAGACAACACTTTACTTATAGAGATATCTACTGGTAGCAATATAAAATAATCTCAACTAACACACTACATCGTCACACTCCTACTACAGGCAAGTCTAGGGTAGCCTAACACAAATCTAAGTCTACCATCTTCTCTTTCATACAGATATATCTGGGAACGTGTTGCATAACAAACACCCATGCAGTATGCAAATGTTGGTAAATATTTATCGTTTTTTACCTTAGCAATATGATCTTCCATATCCATACATTCCTTGCTTGAACCACAAAAGCTGTCATATGTTTCCTGGGGCAGTGCATCAAAGTATGGCGTGTTATCAGTGTAGAATTCCCTTAGGATTCTAATAAAGGTAATAATAGAATTTCTTACCTTAACAGCTCTTTATCTTGATCCCAATGGACACTTAGATGGAATCTCAGAATAGCACGTCTTCTCATACAGAAGTATGGGCATTCAGTTCTCCACCGGCCTCACTCTCAGTCATGTCATGTGACCTGCCTTTCCAGATCAAGACATAAACACTCACCGGCACTACACTCTTTCCCTCTTCATCCAAAAGGAGTGAACCCTCACCTTTTTAGGGACCTCTCATCACTCCCAGGGCTATATACATAGCCCTCACAGTCAGGAACCCTTTGATTTTAACCTTGTAGCTATCGACGGAAACAGCCTGAATAATTTCTTGTAGCCCGGCTGTCCTGGGCAACTTAAAAAATTATGAGACCTGCCTTTCCAGATCAAGACATAAACACACTCACCAACACTACACTCTTCCCCTCTTTATCCAAAAGGCGTGAACCCTCACCTTTCTAGGGACCTCCCTCCACTCCCAGGGCTGTGTACATAGTACTCGCAGTCAGGAATGTCCCTTACACACCTGCCGCTACCACCGAACCAGGTCGTACCAAGCCTGGCCTGAGAAACAACGGGTTACAATTCTGGTGCCAACCGCTCTACATATAGATATATAATCCACTGTGGTAATTCCGTGTTTTTACACGGCTTTAGTGGGTCATGATTGGCCACAAACACTGTGCCTTAAAAATGTGCCCCTGCTAATAGTAACAAAGAGAGAGGTTATAGAAAGACAGGTTTTTGACCCATGTGTGTATTGATCCACTATCTCTGAAAGTGGAATCGGAAAATAACACTGGTCATTATTTATAAAAAGCAAACTATTCAGAGCACACAGACGCCTGAAAAAACCTGGACTGATTAGTTGCCACACTGGCATACAGTTCCTCAGTAAAATGCACCGACCAATTAAAGGAACCACAAGCTGCCCTAAAAAGCTTCTTTTCTTTCGATTCAAGTGACATCCTGTGGGAATATTGGCAGAGGTGAAAATTGCAGTAGTTGCCTGCATTCCATTTGTTGCAAGTGGGTTTGGTTTTAGGGCAAAAAGTGCTTTGGGTTTGGGGACGAAAAGTGCTTTGGAGGGCTATGGTCACAAATGTAATTTCGGTAAGAATGACGCTGTCCGGGATTTCCCAATTGCATTTCAGGGCAGCCCTTTTCATTCGAAAACGTTCATCGTAGAGACGCCAATTGGTGATTTTGTTTGTATACATTTCCAGTATACGGTTTTGGTACGCGATGAGATTAATTGATTCTTCTGGAAATTTTTGAGTGTACACTGCCTTAAACACTCTGAAACCAACTAGCCATTGGAATATTTTAATTTCCTTTTTGTTTTGCTGAGTAGGAGGAAGGACCAAGGGGGCTGCCTGATCAAACTGGTGTATTACCAAAAATTGGAGGGAAGGCTCCTGTTTGTCTCTTGGGAGCAGGGTATTGGAGGTGTATGGTATAAGGCCTTTGAGATCAACATACTGGTCTTCTTGAATTTTAGTGATGGTTGTCTGGGAGAGGTGAGTTAGTGATTGGTAGGCCGTATCTGTAGATGCTGCCAGGGTTGAGTCCCCTGAACCCAACTGGGTGGTTTGCGAGTGAAGAAGGTTGGGTGAAGATGTACAGTTGAATGTTCCATCTTGGTTCACCGTTATAACCTGATATTCCCAAGAATCCAGTTTTGAAGGCAATGGGTCCCTTGAACCCAATAAAGCTTGATTGCCAGAGCTACCTGACTTAGTGCTGGGTATCAGATCTGTGGGTCCTGGCTCTGGATCTTCTTACTTACCTAATATATATCAACTCAGCGATGCTTCATACAAATTCTTTCTTATTTCTTCTCTGTAAAGTAGCAGTCTGCTGGTGTCTTGTGTTCTTGCGCATATTACGCATTGTGTCACGTGACGAACATGCGTAAGTTGTTATTGGTCTATTCTGGTGTATATGTCGGGTGTATATGTCAGTTTATAACACTTATGAGCCACATTGCTTGGCTCAGGAAGCGACTCCAAAAACCTTGCATATAAATGAGATTATTTCATAATCTTTATTAATGACACCAGGTGAGAGTTGATCCTTTTTTGGCTTCCTAAATCTTGGCATGCAACATTTACAAAATGGTGTGGATTCATCAACAGTCCCTTCTAACCTGACAGCACCTATGAAGAAGTTGTTACATTCCTGTAGACTGTTTGAAGGGCAAAATGCAACATCCCCTGGTTTACTGCCAGTTGCACTGTGCACAATATCCTGTGAACAGGAAAAGCACTTTGGCCACCTTAAAAAATCAAAAATCATAGTACCTACTATAGTGTGGGATACACAAGGTAAATGGTACTGTTGGTACTGTGGAGACAGAAGATTTTAAAGAAAAACATGAAACTATGTCTTCAGGAATACCAAGACTTGTCCTCTTAACTTGAGAACCAGAGGATTGCTGGCAAAAAGGTAAACAACACTTACTTTGTTCAGGTTGATCATTCTTGGGAGTTTTACTACTACGCACCAAAGACTTAAACAAGAATAACAAAAACAATCACTATCTTTGTAAGAGCCACCTTGTCTTATTTCCTCTTCCAAAGCTACCGACTGGTTGCTAAACGCAGACTCTTCACTGACATTAACATGCCAGTACCTTAAATCGACTTTCTCACACCTTGCGCAGGGACCACATGGAACACCTGGTTGAATGTTCTTGCTAAGCTTTCTCTTAGGCATGATATAATACTCTATTTATGATGAAATCAAAATATGTTCTAGTGATATATACCAACAAACTGTTATGAAAAAATACTCACTATTTGGCAATATATATATATTCTTCAGCTGTGTAGCACTGATATTTTATTATCATACAAGCCTTTGTACTGTTAACACTTTGAAGTACATTAGTAAAAAAATCAACAGATCAGCGTATAAATGTCTGTTCATCTTACCTACCTGTATGCATCTGTTTCACGCTTCTTTTTCTAAGAGCTACTGCTCCCGTTTTGATAAGGAGGCCAAATCTAAAATATTCCTAAACAACCGTCATATGCTCCTGGGCTGCAACAAGTGAAAATTGAACAAGTGAAGACCATTCACTTCTTTGTATTGGATGTCTTTTACCCATCCATCCTGGAATAGTTTATAAGCCCCCAGCAACTGTAGGCAAAGGAATGCAATTTTGGTTAAAATTACACTATCAGGTGTTTCCCACTTGCATTTAAGGGCAGCCCTTTTCATGCAAAATTGTTTGTAATCCTGGATGAAGCATTTTACCTGAGAGTTATTATGTTAGAACTTGCAGTGGTGATGAGGTCCTTTGGAATATGGGTAAGGGCTAATGGGATTTCTGCCCGTCACGAAAACAAGAGATCCTTGGATGAACACTTCTACACTTGGAGCCTTGATTTGAAAAGTGACATGTGGAGGCATCACACTGCTGCCCATCGTTCCACCTGTTGCATATACCCCTGTTTGGAGCTAATACCATGTTATGAGAGGGGGTTCTGGAGATAAACGTCAACTCTGCCAAGGGGACACCATTGGGATCTTCCCACCTGAAGTTGGGTTCAGTTTCTGTGGCCCGAGATTTCTCGTCATAAAGACGCCAGTTGGCATAATGGCAATTGGCCTGCATTTCTCGGATTCTATTAGCATATTGTAACAATGGAACAGCCTGGGAAGGCTGCGAGTATCTGAAGTGCACATCACCACTGATTTGGTGAGGTGGCCTCTTTGTACTTGTTTACCATTCTCATCTTATTGTTTCTTATGGACAAAGTGCTCTTCGTTGTGCTTTTCTGCCCTGGACAAGGTGTTGGAGGTAGGGGGTATGAGGGTTTTGATAGAAATGGTTTCCTTGTTCCAAATCTTTATTATATTTTGTGGCACGCCGAATGTGTTGTTCTAGGGAAGTAGAATTGTTACCTAGAGGAGTGGTCGCAGTGGGGAATTTATAGGCAGTCAGCACGTCCTGGAATATGCTGTTGAGGGAAATCCTGCAGAGCTGGGTTACCCATGTGACCCATGAATGGTGGTGGCACAGAGGGATGTTACCCATGTAACCCGAGAAGAAAGCACCAGTGGATAACAGGTTACTCAAATGACCCATTAATGGTGCTGGTAGAATGCTGGTTGTAGGTTGGTTACTCATGTAACCGGAGAAGTGTGCCCGGCTGGTGAGAAAGGAAGTGCTATATGTGAGGTTACTCGTTTAGCCCACAGCTGTAGTAGTCAGACTGGTACTGGGTAGATTCAAGCTCACTGATTGTGATGCAGCTGGGAGATATGGAACTGTATCATTTATCATGACGGGTGATGTGGGATTGGTGGGTGCAGCACCCGTTGGAGCAGGAGGTTTGAGGGCGGCACCATGCATGTGGATGTTTTGGGGATCTGCGTGTCCTGTCCGTCTTTGTGCAACTTAAGCTAGTTCCCTGGAGGCCACCTCCCCTGTAGGAGGTAGTGTGGGTATGTGACTCATGATCTGAAAATCAGAAATAATGAGGTAACTCCCTGCGAATTATAATTAATGGTACAAGCTACTCTGAGACAGTACTATCAATCTGAAAACAATTGCATGCAGGGAACAAAAGATACATACACTGCATAACAAAACAAATTGCAATCATCAAAATAATTCCGGTTATAAAATGAGTTAAACAACAAAAACAAATCGTGCATACCCTTCCTTCTCCTCTGAGCTAAGATCCCAACTGTGGGATCTTGCTCCTCCTCTTTCTCATACCCCCTCATCTTCCTCTTCTTCGTCCTCCTTGATGTCGTCTACCAGTTTGGCTATACAGGTACTCCACCCCTATCATTTCCCCAGTGTACCGTAAAGGAGGATGGAAAGATGGGTCGATAGGCTCACCATACACCTGTGCACTGGCTCTGTTCAGTTCCAGCTGAACAGCACTGTTATAGAAGTGCCCAGATTCCCGCCCCTGTGCAGCCTGCTCTCTGTCTTTATTCCATTGCAAAATGCCCTCCAAAAGGTATGCTTGGAAATGGCTGTCGTTGGCGACTGTACCTGTTTGAATAGTGCAAGTGAATGTAAGCAGCTGGCATTATAGATCTTTTTATCTATTATTGTGTTTGTCAAGTAAACAAAAAGTTTCTCTCAAACTTTTTCAATCTAATAATAAAAGTTCAAATGAATAGGAAGAGTGCCTTTGATTTCAGTGAAACAATATCTACACAATATAATACGAAAATAAGAATTTATTTAAATTTTATTTCCCTATAACATACCTGGTATGAATCTGACAATGTGGTTGTGAAACGACTCTAAGGAAACAGAGCCTCTTGCACATCGGTACACGGGCAGTTCAATGCCTCCCTTTTTTATTGTCCTGATTTGTGTGTATAGGTTCTTGCCCTCAAGATCTTTCATAATCATGATATGTAAAAGAATTACAAAAATTCATCAGATGAACTTCAAAGTTTTTAAAAGCTGCACTAATGAGGATCTAGATAAAATAAATACATGAACAAAATGCATTATACTTGAAAAAATGGCAGAGACTTCAAACTTAACAACTTATATGATATAACTGTCATATCTGGCGTCTGAAAGAAAAATCACGTCTAGGGTATATTTCAATTAATTTGTATATGGTGCACAAATCATAATTTATCCTACCTGAATACACGCCAAATGGCGTTTTTGCTCATCCCAGATCTGGTCTGCTAGGTCTGCATCCAGCACAGGTATACCCATGGTGTCCTTGCCAGACTCAGAGGAGAAGGAGGACAGCAGGTTGTCTATGAGGGATCGAGTCTGTTCAACCCCTCGAGTTCTACGCTTGCAGTGCAACTGAAGCTCTTTCTTCTTAATATGAAGATCAAGATCAGCTTCAGAGGCACGCCACACACCACCACCACCACCATCTTTCAACTTGTCCATTAGCACTTGCTCTAAAACCAGTTGTTCTTAGTTGTTTGATTTCTAATAAACTACACAAATTTCTCAATAAGCTCCTTGGAAAATTTGACCCTTAAACTATATATATCTCTTGTGGACAGCAAAAAATAATTAGAGGGTGTGCTGTCGTGATCTATCACGATGTCTGCACAGGCAGCCTCGGCAGCCTCGAGGTCCCCGTTGTGAGCTGCAGTGGTTGCCTTCACCTGCAATTAATGACTATTGATGAGTAAAAAAATACTAAGGCAAATTCATTAATTTGTAATCACAGTAAAAAAAAACAAAACAAATATTAATATTAATGTTTGTTTATACTTACACTGTAGACAGGCGATGGCAGACCACAGTCTTGAATAAGCCGAAATTTGCCTTTGCCCACTGCTCCCTCTCTGTCCATTTCCGGAGCACCGTCACCGTTCTTTTTCTCGTCAAGGCGGGTGTAGGTATCTCACAGGGATTTGAACCACCCTTGAAGGTGCTCAACAGGCTACTTTGGCTTGATCTTTCCACAGCTTTGCCTTCTTGTCCACTCTGGAGTAGTCAGTCTTCTTGATGTCCCAGAGGATGGTGTTCTCATGAAAGAAATCCCACATGAGCTGCTCTTCTTGGACATTGAGACAAAACTGTGTCTTCATGGTTCTCCTCTTGGCTTAGGTTCTTAGGTTCTTGGCTGAGAGGAGATGGAGGGCACTGGGGAAGCAGCTTACAATACCATTGACAATGCCTGAGAGGCATTCCCCTCACCTTAAAAACCATAAGTAAAACATTTTTATTGTAGTAAATAGCATAATGTACTGTATCAGCAACATTATTCATCCAACAAACTTTCAAACAATAATGTAAAATACTTTAGGCTCTGTCACACCTACCGTAAATAGGTACAATTCTAAGGATTGTATATGACATTGATCACATGCAAAACTTTGAGCATATGCAATCACCGTTTCAAGCACATTAACATGAAGATTTAAGAAACATACAGAATTGTTTTAAATAACATAATGAAATAAAAATAAACAATAAAAATTTTATCTCCCTCTGAGTAGTGACTCAAGCTTTGTCATAGAGCAAATTTACACAAAAAACTTGTCTGTATGGGTCATTTTTCTCCCACCTAAGTGTAATATGCTAGGGGTGACTACCGTAATCTAACTCTGTTCAAATATTCCAACATACATTGCACACATTGTGCTAATGAAGTCAAAAGAATGTAAATTGTCAAAAACATTTTAACATTTTTTTTTTTTTTGGCTTTTTTAATGTATCATCAATCAACTATCATGTTCTTACTGTTTTGCTGAATGGGTTGTCAGCGGCCTCACAGACAAATACCTTTTGGCACTGAATAGCTTTCCCTTGAGTCACTATTTGAAAACCATAATTTTAAACAGGTTTTACATCCACCCAACAATACTCCATGCATATAATCAAATGCAGTGTTCATTACAAAATCATAATATTTAAGTCCTATGACAAAGCTTGGCCCTTTTATTCCAGACACTGGTTTCCCTTCCCTTACTGATCTTTCAGCATACTCGTTACAATCTGATTGTACTCTTGGTGGTCCATAAGGATTTTCTTTTTGAAAAGAAAATGTAGGATAGTATCCTTTGCCACTTTTTGAGGTCTCTTCAGACTGCATACAATGAAAATATGAATAACGACCATTGAACTGAGTCATATTCAGAACACATGCTTTAGCCGGAAGATCTGCCGTGCCAAACAATAAAAATGCTTTAATCTTTTTTGATGCACCTTTTATGTTCACATTTATCCCTTTCTCCATCTCCTGTAGTGCAACATGTAAAGGAAAAGTAAATGTGGTTATTGCAGGTTTATGAGGGCCAAACCACAGGCCATTAAAAAGCAAATTTTCTTGTTTTTTCCTCATCTAATATGGCAACTCATTCACCATCAGGTACATTGGCCAAACCAAATATTTTGAACTCTTAAATACAGGAATGCCATCTGTATTCCAAGTAAGCAAAATATTGTATGGATAATCAGAGGATAACGGCCCACCAGGACAGCTTAGGCGACTGTAAAGTTGAGCATCATATATATCACTTATATTTTTGGAATTCCTTTTAAACTGATGGCCTATTCCTTCTAAAAAGTCATCCTTTGCATATAAGGAATTCAGTTGATCAATTATAGACATTTCAATAAAAATGCACTTGGAGTCTGGACTCCTTAAATCTTGTGCGCAACACTGATTTGTGCATGCAGTGGCATCTGATTTAACTGTTTTAAACATCTTCCACAGTAGTAATGTTTTACAATTTTTCTTTCACTTAGCCCAGAAATATAGTTTATAAATCTTTTAATACTAGACAAGAGGAGGGTTTACCATGCAGTGTAGTGAGACAAGTATGAACAATGCACTTAGCTGACATGCGTTGATATCATATGCCAAAGAATACAATAAGATCAAAGTCAAACTTCCTCTCAAAGACAAATAATGCCCTGGATAAATCTTTTCTTCTTGCTTCACTGTATCTTCGTGAACATCTGCTTGCTCCCAAACAATGTCATCATCATCATCATCATCATCCTGAAAAATTGCATTTTAGCTAAAAAATAAACCAAATAAATTAAGATCTGTAACTTTGATATATAATTCTTTGGTCTTTTTTTTTTTTTTTTTTCATTTTGCATGGACATCTGACTATTTGAAAAAAAATCTTAAAAAGGAGCTCTAATTTTTTGCCATAAATATTGCTCCTTATTGCTTTCCAAGTTTTTTCATATGTAATTAATATATTGTACTATTAATCAAATATTAATTTTCATTAAGTTGGCACATTTCTAACCTTTCCAATATTCAACGAGGGGGGGGGGGGGGCTGCAAAAGCAGTAAATTTTACCTGGCAAAAGGGCTTAGTTTTTCCTGGCAAAAGGGTGGTTAGTATGTTGTAGATGCTGGATATATACTAGCTGTGAGATTTTATGTTATATATTAAACTTTATATAGTACCGCTAATTCGCCAGTACTATTAATGAATAACATACATCTTTTTGGGAGCCTAAAAGATTTATTCATATATTCTTTCTTTCCAGGTACAATGTATTCTCTTTTATCCTATAGAGCGTCATTCCAATGTCATGATGTATCACAAAGTCTTTATTAATTCAATATATTTGAAAAGTAAAATTATTTGCCATGTTTAATAATTATGTATTTATGTTGGGCGTTAACGGGAGTCACCCTAACAATTTTATGAAAAGGAGTAAAAGAGCGGAGCGTAACAGATTGTGAAATGCGTACCGACATACCATGGGCCCAGGGGCCCAACTGCTCCATGATAAGTTCTGAAAGAGAAATCTGTACACGACGAGATGTCTGTGATACATACTCTACATAATTATTAAAGGTGGGAAATTTTAAAAAGCGCCCCACCCAATGCTTTTAGCAGTGGAATGACTAAAAGCGCAATAGGCGCAAAAGAGGGTGTGAAAAGAAATGAGTATGGGAAGGGGTGGGTGGGATAAAAAAACATATTTAGAATACAGCCGTATTCCTTGGCTTACCTTTCTTGTTGCTGGCTGTGTAAAATTCTTTTCTGACTTTCTTCTTTTGCGGTAGCTGTATATCTGCACCTTTGTTGGAATGTTGTACCCACGTGACTGGGTTCGGGTTACTGATTGGTCCAATGCCTTGTGCTCTGGGTCATGACCCGGAGATAGTTAACGCATGTGCTGGGGCACGTGAGAAATTGATAGGAATGACTCCCGTATAACAATATATTGCTTTATAAAGGAAATTATAGTTTTACAATAATTTCTGTATTTATAAATTCAATATATTTGAAAAGTAAAATTATTTGCTATGTTTAATAATTATGTATTTATGTTGGGCGTTAACGGGAGTCACCCTTACAATTTTATGAAAAGGAGTAAAAGAGCGGAGCGTAACAGATTGTGAAATGCGTACCGACATACCATGGGCCCACAGGCCCAACTGCTCCATGATAAGTTCTGAAAGAGAAATCTGTACACAGCGAGATGTCCGTAATACATCCTCTACATAATTATTAAAGGCGGGAAATTTTAAAAAGCGCCAAAGAAGACTGAAAAATGTTTAGCCCCAGTCTAAAGATAAAAAACATATTTAGAATACAGCCGTATTCCTTGGCTTACCTTTCTTGTTGCTCGCTGTGTAAAATTCTTTTCCGACTTTCTTCTTTCGCGGTAGCTGTATATCTGCACCTTTGTTGGAATGTTGTGCCCACGTGATTGGGTTCGGGTTACTGATTGGTCCAATGCCTAGTGCTCTGGGTCATGACCCGGAGATAGTTAACGCATGCGCTGGGGCACGTGAGAAATTGATAGGAATGACTCCCGTATAACAATATATTGCTTTATAAAGGAAATTATAGTTTTACAATAATTTCTGTATTTCTCCTACATTACCTTATTTGGTAATGTAATAATTCCTCAGCTCTTACACAATGTCTGTGATTATCCATTTTTCCATAACTTTCCATCATTACTAAAATATAATCATTCTCTTATTAGGCAATGGTATGATACTTGACCGTAGTTCGCAATTTCTATCAATACAGATTTTTCATTGTATCATCCTGAAGGAATGATAACTATACTTCCTTATTCTTTTTTATTATTGAACAACACAAGCACTCTTTAACTCTCTTACTTACACTGTTTAATCTCTTAACAAATGTATATTGTATCAGTTATTAAATGTACAAGGTATCTCACTACGACCACAACTTTATATCTGTACTTTTAATCATTTACATTACGATATTTATTTGAAAATTAATGTGCACATCGCAATTAATGTACACATACGCAGAGATCTGCACTCAAACTAGGATAGCATAATTGTTAAATTAGTAAATAAGTTGCCAAACTATTTTATTTAATTACCAAATGCATGGGTCTAAGTCACCACAAAAATTTATTTAGAAAAGGTTTTGAAAGTCAAAGATCGAGGAACATTGTGCCATTCGTGGTGGTGGCAGTGGTGATCCCGCAAAATTGCTAATTTGTATATCTTACCTCTCTCCTCTTCTCATGACATTGTACAATTCTATGGTAGATCTTTACGGTCAGGACACCAGTGTTGACTTTGAAATGAACAATTTTGACGTATAGTTTAGTAGGAGATCGTTGATTTTGCAACGCCAACAAAATAATACGTCATCTGCACTCAGACTTTCTCCAACGGCAGCGCGAACATCCCCACATTAAAAGTTCACTATTAAACGTGTTCATGAATAGCAATATGTTTATTTTAATTGCCTGGAAATTAAAAAAAAGAACAGCTTTCGAATTGATATCATTCAATGGGAAAGTGGAGTTCTTAGGCGCGAAAGTGTGAACATACACATTTTGATTGGCTCCCAGGAGCCACATGAAACATTTCACAGGCATCTGCTACAAGGCATAGTACTCACAGTCTGTCAGACACCGCTAAGCACTACCTTATATAGAAATTAAAAAAGAATGGCAAGAAGGTTGAAAATCAACTATGATTCGGATGAAGGTTAGTATAATTATATCCGGAAGTGCAAGCCGAAGGTGCGAATCCCAGCGTAGCAAGCAGGAGGGTATGTTCTGAGTCGCTGAGAGTAAATTCGCTTATCAGTAACAGTCCAAAAAATGCGAGGGCGAACATTGCAGCTACAAGGTGAGCCTCGTATATAGAATCCGTAGTTTTTGGTAGTGTTTGAATAAGACTGGCTAGTACTGATAGGGTCACCGGAGACCTTTTATCCATGGACGGGGTTCTTCTCTCCAGACCTTGTAATGTCTGCTTAACGATAAAAGGGGCGGTTGGGTCAGGAATATTAGCCATTTTGTATTTGTAACTTAGAGCTGACATGTGTTCTGATTGAGGATGTCTTGTAGCGGGAACTTAGAAATTGAACTAACAAAGCCGTGCCTGCTGGATTGGATGGGAAAGCACTGAAGTTTGTCTGTTGCTGAAAGTCGGCTAATAATTCGTTTATTTTGGAATAGGTCCTTGCTGTATTTTTGGTGAGCGCATTCCTCAATGTGTGGTTCAAGTCCTCAGCAAGTTGGCTAGCAACCAAGCTGGTGGGATGGGAGTAGGGTCTGAATCTGCCTGAGGGCACAGTCTCCTGAAATCCTGTAATTTGGAGCAGGATAAGGCATCAGCTGCACAGTTTTTTTACGCCTGGGATGTGGACAGCTCGAAAGTTAACATTGTTTGTAAGGCAATGTAAAATTAGATTTCTAAGTAACCTCATGATAGAATGGTCCTTGGATGTACATTTGTTCAGTATAAAGATCAGAGCCTCATTGTCCGTATATATTGTAATTTTTTGGTTTCTGAAGTGATTTGTCCAGACGAGAAAGGCAATATTTAGGTTTTTCAGTCCCTGAGGCCAGTTTCCATATAACCATTTTGTATCAAATGTTGCCCCAAAACTGAAACTTTCCGATTAATCCATGTATATACATTCTGTAGGGGAAGATGACCATGTTTCATCGTAAAAGAAGCCTCTTCCGTTTAATGATTGGAGAAATAATTTCCACATTGAAAGGTCAACACGGGCCTCATTATTGAGACCAATTTTGTAGTGTGGCAGAAGGCCCTACCAATGGGGATGTTGAAACAACAGAAGTTCAGAAGGCCAATTATTGATTGCAGGTCATGGAGGGCTATCTTTTTTTTTGGACTCATGGATTTGTATTTGCTCTTTGGTGGCTAGAGAAGGTGTAATGGCTGTTGGGGAAGGGATTTATGGGGTAAAGGGAAGAAAAATGTCTAGCTCCGGTTGAGTGGCACAAAGAGAGGAGATGATCTTTGTTGCATAGATAGCATTTGTGCTGATATCTGCAACAGGTAAATGAACATTTTCCTCTATTGAAGTTTTTACACACCTCGGGGGGGGGGGGGGGGGGGAAGGACGAAAATTGTCTAATTTTGGGAGCCCCAGTGAGTGACCATAAACTACGGGGTCATCCTCCTCCCACTTGATGCCTTCGCTGCCTCGTTTTTAGCCAGAACCTCTCATCGTAAACCTTCCAATTTGCTACTTTGTTAGGGAACATCGCGATAACCCTATGGGCATAAACCAAAAGGGGGATGGCTTGATCAGGGAATTTTTGTAGATAGATGGCCAAAAAGATTTGCCATGCTTGGCACCACTGGAGGAAGGTCAAATCAGATTTCTTGGGAGAAGGGGCAAGGATCATTGTGATCTGGCCTTCCTCGTTCCATTCAGTTTGCGTTGAGAAATTTTCAGGTTTATCCTCCCTGCTTGGTGCCAAAGAGTCAAGGGGAAGAAGGTCTTTTAGATTAACGAATTCATCATCCCAAATTTTTGATCTTAATTTGTGGTTTACATGGTGGTCAATTGAAGTTCTGGGAATTTTCTTACCTTGCTGAGAATCCGGAAATTGGGCTGGGGCATACGTGAAGTCATGTTGTGGCGTCTGATGTGCAAAATTTTGGTGGGGCATTTGGTAAGGGGCGATGTATTGAGGGGGAAAAGGTTGGGGGGCATGGAATTGGATTGGGAGTAGGGAGGATGGGTTGACGGGGACATGAGATCAAATTCTTGAACTTCTAATAGAGAATAAAAACAGTATTTGGTGTATCTATTATTTCTTATATTGTTAATGAAGTATAAAATCTGAAGTTATAGTATAGTAGTATTGTATTTGGCGTTATTGATTTCATTACATGTACTTATATATATATATACTTGGAAAAGATATCAGTAATTCATAATGATACTGATTTTTTGTAACAAATTCTCTTACCATTTGCTTGTTGATTTTGACCACTTTCTAAGTCTGCTTCCAGAGCATCTACATCTGTGAAGCTTCTTAGTGGCAAATTATAACAGTCATCTTCATAATTGTCCTTTTTTTCATCAAGATGCTTCTGGGTTAAAAGGGTCTGCAGCAGTTTTGGGTTGGTCTTTACTTGTTCTCTGATTTGCTCCAGGGAAGTCAGTAACTTTATATGAAACTCTGTAGGTCAACAGGGTATATTGCCCACAAATAAAAAAGAATGGAAAAAGTATTGCTGCTATATATATGCTATATATATGATAGCAAATATATGTTCCTGTCAATTCCTATGATAGTAAATACATGTTCCTATCAATTCTTCTGATGCCATTAAAGTCAAAGCCTTCTTATCCTCCTTTCCCAGCCAGTTGAATTTTGTAGCCAACTCATTGCCCAATATCTTGGTCATGACCCGACGTACTGTTTGTTTTTATCTATCAACACCGTTGAAACTCAGGACACTAATCTACTAGAAGATATGACGTAGAGATGGTCCTCACCTTTGTGAGATTTTAATTAAGATTTATAGCTGAGTGTCTTTGAATTTGTTCCATCGAAAGCAGGTTTTGGATGGGCGAAAGGGCTGCTCCTGTGTTTTTTGGATGAAAGTAATTTCGGCCAGGAGCACTGCGTCAGAGACCTCCCACTTGTAACCCATGGACTTGAAGTTGGCCCGGAAGCGTTCGTCATAGGATCGCCAGAGGGAGCCCTTATTTGCATACATCTTAACTATCCTATTGTTAAATTGCAGAAGATTGAGCGATTGATGGGGGAATTTTTGGATGTAAATAGCAGAAAAAATATTGAAAGCCACTTGCCATTGCGGGAAGGTTAGTGGTGAGCTCTTTTTAGTGACTGGGGCCAAAATGAGGGTCAGGTTGCCTTCTGCATCTGTCTTTTTCCGTTGAACGAATTGCTCATCATCGACGGTGTCGATGGGTGTCAGTGTGTTGGAAGTATGGGGTAATAAGTCTCTAAGTGACACGTACTCGTTGTCCCAGATCTTTTGGCATAAGGTTTTAGATACGTGATGGTCCAAGGGGGAGTAAGGTAAAGTCTGCCTACCTTCTTGAAATTGGCCTGTTGGCCCAAGGGGCCATCCTGGAGTGGTTGTTTGCCCTGTCGCCTGTTCCCCTGTGGGATGAAGTGGCGCTGGTGTGGTGAATTGGCCTGCCTGGGTGGGAGGGCCCATGTACCCCTAATTTTGTAATGTTGGAATGTGGCCTTGGCTGTGAGTTTGGGTAGCGGTGGCATCATTTTGCTAGAAAGTTGACGTGCTTCCTGAGGCAACAGCTGTGGCTGGCATTGGGTGTGTCATAGGTTGGGGGCCAAGGTCCGTATACCTTGGCACCGTGGGTCCTGTTTCTGTTTGTATGGCGCCCACGGAGGTCACCATGGTCACCATCTTCATAATTGTCCTTTTCTTCATCAAGATGCTTCTGGGTTAAAAGGGTCTGCAGCAGTTTTGGGTTGGTCTTTACTTGTTCTTTGATTTGTTCCAGGGAAGTCAGTAACTTAATTTGAAACTCTGCAAGCCAAAAGGGTATATTGATAGCAAATATATGTTCCTGTCAATTCATACATGATAGGAAATATATGTTCCTGTTAATTCTGATGCCATTAAGGTCAAAGCCCTCTTATCCACCTTTGTTAGACAAAGGTGGGCATTGCACTTGATTCACTTGACAAATGTGTAAAAAGAGTAAGCCCTTGGGCACAACTTGAATCTTTTCCTGTCTTTGTCATGCATTGAGGAAAAATCCGGAACTTGGTGACCTTGTGTCCTTGTTGTCCTTGATTTTGAAGCTTACTGGACAATATGGTGGTGTCCTGACTAAGGGAAGGCACTGGTGACTGCTTAAGTGTTAGGATTCATAGGCATTTGTTGTCTGCTTGGATTCATGGCGGTAGGAATGTTAGGTTGGCTGCAGTATACTTGTGTAGGTTGGCGACGGCAAAGTTTCTGTCATTGAAGTTGCTGTGGCCCATGTCAGCTGTGGACTTATATTATACTGACTCACCAACATCCCCACTGATTGATCTTAGTTTGTCTTTTAAGTTGTCTCTTTCAGTTTTTCTGTTTGCAGCTGTAAAACTTCTTGTTTCTCTTGGTGTAAATTTTTTCATTTTTTACGGGATCTTTCCTTTTAACAGTTACAATTAAAAGGTTGGTCACTCCACCAAATTATCAGCGAGAGATGCCGGTGTCAGTAACAACAGAACTGCTGTCTCAGTTCCAAAATCAAAAAGGTTGCTTTATTCAATTTCAATCTGATATTTATTACAAATTGCTAGCCAAAATAACATTTTTTTATGTTTATCTCTTTTACTTTCCATTGAGAAACTCTGGAAGATAACTTTCACACACACCTAATGAATGCCAACATATCTTTTACTTTTGACTTCATTCAAGTACGTGTGAATAAAATACTTCCATAACCCTCAGCTTTGCACCCAAACAAACGTTATCATAAATGGTCAAATTCATCTTTCTGTACTTCCGGGGCAACGCCAGCATACTGCTGTTTCTGTGGCAGTTGTGCAAGCAGTTCGCCTTGCTCTTCAAAGCAGGGTCTTCTTCTTATCCACCTTCCCCAGCCAGTTGAATTTTGTGTCCAACTCATTGCCCAAAATCTTGGCCATGGCCTGATGTACTGTTTGTTTTAGTGTATCAACACCAGTGAAACTCAGGACATTAATCTACTAGAAGATATGACGTGGAAACGGTTCTCTCCTTCGTGAGATTTCAATTAAGATTTATAGAGTGTCTTCCTCGTTTTCTTTTTTTACCAACACCTACAGAGGTCAAGCTGTTTGCAACCTGTGATTGAAACTTTTGAAGAGGCATAACTGAATTGTTTGCCAGGCCCAATTCTTCTACATGCAACCTTCTGTAAAGAAACGATGCATTGACAAGGGGCCATTGTAAGGGAATTTGTGAAAATGTACATGTACCATCTTTTACAGGGATAGGGGTAACAGTACAGATTGGTACACATGTTGAGGAGGTCAATACCTCCCATAAACTTGTTGTATTCAATTGGGTATGATAAAGTAGAATGCCCTGTTGACCTAGAGAAATTGCCTGGTTTGTTTCTCATTTCATTTTTCCAACTCTTTCAGTCCCCCTAAAATACATTTTCAAGCCAGTGGTATCTTGAGGTCATAGACTTCTATGTGTGGGGCCATATTTTGTCTCTCATTTCACAGACTATGGCCATTTAGGCAGTCAAAGATCTTGTCAAATTGTGAATGAAATTCACCGTTTCCGTAGCTTTTATCAATGCCATATATCAATGAGTCTGTCTGCTGAATCTTGGCAAGCGCTTTGTAAACTTGACAGCTGTTCTTTATCATCTTAATCACTCTCCTTACTTCTGATATCTGAAATATCTAATTTTTTCCTGATTTCAGGACCCAAAGCCTCATCGTCATCGGGATCTTCATCAATGATATCTAAAGAAGTGTCTACCTCTTCATTAGACTCTTATTTTGCTAACTTTTTCAAACAAGTCCTCTGCATCACAGTCATCCTCATCCGAGTCTGACGATAATATGTCATGACTCTGCTACTTACTGTTACTACCAGTGTGGGCAGTCTTAAGGGCCTTAACCACACCCTCCTCATCAGAGTCTGACGACACTGCATCATGACTCTTACTTTCAGAGTGGGCAGTCTGAGGAGCCACACAGTGTACCCCACTGGAGTGAGCCTTGCTCATCACCATCCATGCCTCACTCATTCTGGCCATGGCACTGGCCATTTTAGTAAAGTTTGCGTCTATATTGCTCATATATTCATTCATCCCAGTTTCTGAAGAATTTTTCTCCTCTTCTAGTGTAGTGTAGTGTTTTTTTCCTGATTCCTCCTTTTACACGTTGTGTACAGTCCACATATAGTTAAATAAAGAATCTCCAAAAGTCACAATAGACGGGATACTAAAAATTGCAAGAGAACAGTAACCCAATATAAAAAACCTAGATAAATAAGAAAGCAATTGACTCAAAGACCAGAGGTGAGAAAATGCGTCCTACTGATATCACAACTAGGATCACAATTGACTAGCAGCTGGGCTTCCCCCATCTCATGTTACTCCTGAGTGACTGACGTGTGAGGTAGAATTTAGCATGGTGCAATATATTCTAAGATGTGCTATTCACTTTTGATTAGAGAAAGTCTTCTACACAGACAGCAACTGGATTTTATGATAGCCACAACTTCATAGTTGAATAATTTTTATTCTAGTCTTTTCAATGACACCATCTTTATTGAATGCTATCAGTGGTCCAGAGAAATTTGTCGGTATTTATGCCACTAGTTTTTTCAGAGTAGGATACCATAAGTTATATTAATGCATGGATTATTATCATTGATGAATGTCAAAACTGTTATACTGTGTTACTCTATATGCCTCCACATCCATTTTCAACTTCTCAGGCTATAGTTCATGGCTTTCAAAAATAAACTATGACTTACATAAGTCACATTAATTATTATTAATAATTGTTATAGCAGAGGTAGTCTATAAATAATAATCCAGCGTATATGGTAATTCAATTACATTTCTTTATTTTACATTGTATAAGGTATTTAATAAATGTCCATCATTTATTCATCATGTTTAATCATTAATTTAGCTTCATTTGGACTTCAAATGTGTGTTTGTGTGTATTTATATACTATAAATTGAATAAAAATAAAAAATATCAAAATGCTGTTTCATGTCATTTATTCATCACATTTACTGTTAAAGATGTACATGGTAATAAACACCCAAGTTACAATTGTCAAAGACAAAATCTGTCTAGACTGGCTAGTTGTGTGACTTTCAAGATAAGATAGAATACTTTATTTTGCAGTTTGTTTACTTTATTTTTATGTTCAGATCTATATAACTTCAGAAACCTATTGTCTAATATGGGACCTATTATATACTACTTTACCATAACATAGTGAGTACTGTGGTCTTCTTTTGTTGAATGTACAGACATACTAAAATGTGCACAAACTCAGGGAACTATTTTAATAATTTTTAAAAAAATTTAACTCGTGGAGGAGGGGTGCCTCTGTATATTATTTCATTAGTTTCTATGTAGTGCTATGAAACATTTGTCATTAATGATCATTACATAATCTCTGTACTTCTTTTTCGAGTTCGAACAAGTATGAATCCTCTATTCCAGCCATTATTTTTCTAAATGCCTTAGCTAGTTCAAACAAATATTCTGTGTTTTTTCCACTTGGTCCTTCGCTTACTGATATAATTTTTGCAGTCTCACTAATAGGTTCTGGACCGATGTAGAAAGGGTTATCTGCTTCACCCATGAATACTAATAGTTCCTTTGGCTCCATAGTGGGCTCTAGAGGATGGAACACCACTGGTGTGGCTGTATAACCTCCTTTCTCCCTGAAGTCCAGGTGCTTTCTCACTGGATCTATGTTATCAGCATGTATCCTGTATGCAACCCCCCATACTTTTTCCTTCAGTAATGAAATAAAAGAAGATATTGTTATATACAGATGATGAGTAGTGTTCATATGAGTAGTAGTAGTAGGAGTAGTACTAGTAGTTTATTAATATTATTATAGTTTAATATTGACTTATGCATATAATATATATCAACTAGTACACTCATTCATAAATGGTCCATTGGGGCCTGTAAATTGCCTACTACTTACATACATTACTAACTTATGTATGGAGTAGACTATATATTTAACCAGGATACTGAGTTTGTGGCAGTTAACTGACTAAATGATCTTTCAGTATTTAAGATATTTTCAGATTGTGAGTTTTAATATCAATAAAGTTTTAATCATATGCAACATTGTAATGTTTTCCTTGCAAATTTTGCAATTAACATCAAAATAACAGTGGGAGTTAAAGGGTGCAAATTTTCTTAAAATAAGTTGTAAAGTGTAATTTTGATTTTGCTGTAGCCTCAAAGACATACAGTTCTGACGTTAGGGCTCTCTTTCCCATGACTTGAAAACCTTTTTACAAACAATCTTTCACTGTTAACATGCGCATAAGTTATGGCAAAATAAAGCTTACAAAGTTAAATAAGTGGTGCTAGTAAAATTACCTCACGATCCTCTGACTTCACCAATACAACCACTCGGCCAGGCTATAATTAAGACAACAATATTTCTGTTATACTGTATTTAGACAAATTGCAAAAAGAAGAGATCTAAATGTCTAAAAGGAGATCTGATCCAGATGAATGTCAAGATGCATTCAGAGTTATTTTAACATTTTAACAACATGTTGGCATTAACATCAAGAAATATATATAGACACTATGTGAGGCACTCTATAACTGTACATAATATAAATAGCTTGATTCCTTATCACACATAGTAACCATGATTAACTATCTTGATTCCCCCCCCTTCCATGATATGAAGCCCTCCTCTTTAATTTAAAGGGTATATAGTCTCTGGATTTGCTGGTTTTTAGCCAAACTGTTTAAAAACAGAATTTCAGTGGAGACGATGGAATGACTGGTTCTTTTCACCTTCAGTGCTTCATTAACATTTGCCTCACTTTTCGGCCTTACATACTACCTGTGGTAGGTACATGACACGAACACAACAATGTAAGGCAGAAAATTAGAGACAACCGTACAGGTTCAGGTACTGTTTTATGTCCATACGTTATGGGTTGATCACCTTGACACAAATCTTACATTTCCTGGCACGCCTCGATGATCTTCACTGGCTTGCCAAAATCGTCTGCGAAAACCTTTAATGTACCCAATCACTTTTTGCTCATAAGGAAAATCAACTTTCCATATCAGTGAACCATACCCGAAGATCCACATATTTGTCAACTGCCCTGTCGCGCCACACCGGATGTTTACGTTTTGATACTAGCGCACGCGCACAACCAATAATAGATTGATGTTTGCTGGAGGTAGATGCAGTTCCCCAATACTATTTTCCTTTGTGCTTTTGAGCTACTGTTGGTACTGTTTATGGGTTTGATAATTTTAAGATAAAGTGTAAGATTCATAAGTCCGAAGATGCACTGCTTTGAATCTAAACTCAAGATTCCCTTTGTAATACAGCAGAATTCGCCTCTCACTTTCTCACGCACTATATTCTGAAGACGGATTACCAAATTTCAAAACAGGCTGGATAGACAAAATAAAGTATTGTTTTAGTTTGTTTAATCTATGGTGTTTCACGGAAAAAAAGAAGCTAGGGTCGATTTTTTATAGGCCCCTAGATCTACGGTGCGAGCAATTATTAAGATTTTACCTGGGTTTAAAATAATATGTAAAACTTGTTTTACTATTATTTTGGATTTTTTAGCGTTATCATAGTTGTCTAAAATCACGATATTTTGTTTTCCTTCTTCATATACAATGCAATACGGCGTCTTATTAGCTAAAGTGAATAAAAATATAACCAAGACACTTTTTTTTTATTAATCTTCTTATTGTCCCTTCATTTACATGTATTTATTATGCATTGATGTTATTTGAGCAATTAGGCCTACTTGTCTTTTCTTAAGTGACCTGAAAGATTCGTTATTTATGAAATGAACCGGGTTTCACAATTATCTTGATTTCACCTGAACTGAATCAGTGCTGTGAAGTCTGTAGACTCTAAAGTAAACTCTAACATCAAACTGTGACCAAACTGTGAAATTATCAAATGTTTTCACTCAGTGGAAAGGTGAATTTACAGCCGTTAAGTAACATTACCCTAATATTAAAAATCATCCACACAGTGAACACTCGGTGCATTTTAAACCAGAAATAAAGTGGAAATTGTATACAAATTAATTAAGTATTAAACGAGTTCCTGTTGTCTCTTTTTAACGTATGTTTATGCTATCACTAGACTTCTTTCAGATGTCCTCCATTTCGTATGCCTCCATTTACAGTGGTGTTGGTAGGGTCTGTAATATCACCATTGTTGTTTTTGTATTTTTTCGTTTGGAATCGCTTAAAAAGTTTGCAAACAATATCTGCCACAACGATGTCATTTGTGTTTCTGGCCATGAGTTTTAAAATGAACGCTCCGTCCAGTCTTAGGAAGTCTCTGACAAACTCGTTGAGATCATTTTTGTCCGGTTTACTGCCCGGTTTAAGAAGTCCCTTTATTTTAAGGCAATTCCTGACGAAATATTGCCTTTCCCTCTGAAATGCTAAACTGACCCATATGAAAAACCCCATGATTGTGGCAATGGTCAACAACAGAAACCAAAACCAAATAAACAAATAGATTCTTTCGTTGAAATAGTTCACAGGCAGCGCACACTGGACTGTATGACGATGGATGTTTCCACCCAAGACGCGGATCTTCAGGTTACAAAGAATAACCCTGGGGAATCGTGAAGTTTCAGTCCAGTCCCGCCATTGCATGAAGTCTGCTATTATCTCAGTGCCATAGGAATGGAAGTCGGTGCTTAGAAACCAGTTCAGTAAAAACATCTGTCCTATTATATTTAAAACGTAGAGCACCTTGCACCAGAGGAACAAGAAGAAGAGATAATTGCCCTTGGCGCGTCCGACACAAAAGCACCAGTAGCCAATAAGTATGCGTCTCACATACCCTTTACAGTCAATTTTGTACTTTCTACATCGACCAAGAAAACGTTCAATGTATTTGCAGACGAGATCAACATTATTTTTTCTTTTTTCATTGTTCATAGTTTCTTTTTCTAATAATAGTATTATGCTCCTGATATTTATTCCAGCCGAACCACACATCAAACGCCAGACGACGCGAGGAGCATAAAACATGGCCGCTTGTACGAGAAGCACGAGGGGAATCCAAATGTAATATGTAAAATGTGGTGTTGGTAATTCAGGATCTGGTATCCTCTCTTGAAATGGAATGAAGTACATGGGTTCTATGAAGCACATCTGATTCGTGTATTTTTTCCATGCGCTGGTAAATTTATCCGGAACCCAGCATATGATGGGGGACCCTGCGTACTGCTTCATGTTGACAAACAAAGAAAAGACCACCAGAATCAAAACCGTCCATCGGTGACTGAGGCGGTTGTAAAAGTCTTCGTCTGCTCGAAGACCTTGCAGCACCTTTCTCATCACCTTGATGCTCTCCGAAATCATTTTGCTGAAAAGGAAACAAAAGGACATGAAAATATGATTTCATACAGTTCCTGTATGGAACAGCCACTATATTTTGGGGAGTCAGACAACGTAACATTCTGTGGCTATATACCTCGTCACCTTTTTGGGGAATAATTTTATCTGGGGATCAGCATTCAGGATCTCCCTCTCGCCCCTCACACACCTCCTTTTGTCCTGGCAGACAGGGTAGCCTTTTATTTTAAGAAATCAAGATACCGTTAATATATTTGCCCAATACAACATTATTCTGGTTAGTTTACATTATGTCATTTGTCGAGCCGGTGAGTATTATTTAAACAACACACACTTTGATTACGTATTTTTATGACACCTTTCTTAACGCACTTGTGACTAAAATTGACATGCACCGTTACCTCCCTGGTGGATGTCACCCGAAGAGTTTGTATATTTGTTTGGGATGTTTTATAGTTAAACAAAAAATCGGTGCTGGTTTTACTCTAACATTACACTTAATATGTACTGTTTCTCTGTGCCAAGGCGAAAGCTTACGAGCTATAACGCGCATGAAATTGATATGCTCTGCACCACAAACAACACAAAATAACTCTCAGGACTAAGCAAAGAACTGCGATTTCAAATTAGCAATAAGTCTTGCTGTTACATCAGCCGTTACCTGTAGTAGGTATCTGAAGACCCTGTTATACAACAGTTTACCAGAGTACGGCTATTTCATATTGCCTCTATGAGGATGGTCTTTATTCAGCGTAAAAATGACCGTGGTTGTCAACGTATTTTGATAATCTTTTGTGGTGGTTGGAACTCGTGGTGATTACAAAGTATGCCTTCTGATCTAAATATTGACCATTTGTTTGTAAACACATAAGTAGCAAACTGCCCGATATAATTTGGCCATAGAAAAGAATAACTGCTACAACCACACATATTCCCTTTTGTGGTAATTATACCTAATAGGACACTGTTAGGAAAAATATGATGAACATGTTTAAAACTTCCCTCCAGTACAGACCTAACGAAATGACTTCCAGAGGGGCCTGATTTACCGTATAATTTATGATCGGCAGACGGTGAATGCCACAAGTCTTTTATACGGTATTGAATTTAGAAATTTTAAGACTGTATCCGAATTCATTTTGTGTGTGTAAGATCAACGTGCACTCAACATTTCAGTGTACACTTGGGCGTTATTTTACTGTGTGTATAGACCAACAGATTAACCCGAGTAAAAGACGAGAGGTGTGTTTGTATGCTAAAGCTCAAGCGCTCTCTCTCTCTCTCTCTCTCTCAAGCTACAATGACATAAATTGTATCATATATTCACTAAAGAAATGTACAGAATTGGTAATTGCTGAAGATGTGTCCTCAAAGATAGCACATATTAACATATTGTTTTTTCCCTCTGATACAACGTATGCGTAACGTAGCCTACTCCTGGTCAGCAGATTTTGAATTCAGTCAAGTGAAAATAAAAATTAAAAGTTCTGATCAGTTATATCAAATTATAACACATAAGAATAGTACTGATATGTCCAAAGTAATGTTGTTAAGCTTCATATTTATATATAACTCTGTACGAAGAAAAAAAAGTTCAAAACTAGTTCTGAAAACGAGAATGTTTAATTTTTCCGAATTCGAATATGTAACTTGCCTTCTTTGTTGTTCTCAGCGTGTTTTCGGGTGAGTTGAGTATCATAAACAGCAATCTCAACTGGCAAACACCTCCGTTTCACGTTAAGCCGTTATAATGCCGCCAATTTGATAGACTACCGTATTTTATCTCTCATAAGGTGAAATTCCGAGAAACTGCCAACAATTTGCGTTATGTTGTACACACGTACAGCACAGTCTACGTTCGTTGGGGACCAATCCTATAAATATGATTGTATTATTAATCTTAATCTTACTCACACAGTGCTTTTTCATTCATACACAACTTTGCTCGCTGAATGAAAGGCAGGTTCACAATGTCCTATGTAAACAGCGGGGGAAATGTATTATTCGTTTCAGATCTACATAACAAACGCTTTCTTCGGTATTTTAATTGCCTTCCTACTCCAGTTGGAAGATCCGTTGTAAGATGTATTGTCTGAAAACACCCCTGTACTTTGTTTGCAGGCAAGTCTGCCCGTTTCCCTTCCCGGGGCATGAAATCTTTGTAATCATTCGGTAGTTGTTTGTATATATGATCCGTGACCTCTGAGCTGGGTTCTTAGAGTATACCTATACACGGTCACCGAGGGCGACATATTTTTGACACACACCGTCTCGCATCTCATGAATCTACACCAAATTAAATTAGCACAGGGGCACGTGCCAAGGAATTGAAAAGCTATACAATGCAAATTTATTTCTTTTCAAATTCACCAAGAAGGGGTTGATATTTTCGGATCTTATTACGAATCTGATTTATTTAAAGGTCGATGAAGAAAATGTGGCTGAAATTTTCTTATCATCGTTGGTCCTATTTTGTTACATCTTTGTAGGAAAGTCACAGCCGTTACGGTCTTTGGAAGAACTAATTTAAATTCTATGAGCAAACGCCTGCTACATGAGAGCATTTAATTCAAGCTTTTTTCATAGAAATGAGCTCATTTAATCTTGTACTGGTAAATGCAGTATCCCCACGGAAGTTTTTAAAAATTAGATAATAGTTACAGGGTACTTCGTTAAAGAAACCTTGTCCTTTCTCTTTTGAAGGATGCAATATGTATTATTAGACATCTGTGTTTATTTGAGATTAAAATAAAAAGACTGGAATGGAGTAGGCCTACTCTACACACATAGGCCGCATTCAGAACAGTGGACTAACAAGTTCGAGGGTCAAATATGGCGACCCACTAAAAAACTTGCCGTCTAATCTGCTAATAGACACTGAATAGATTTCCCATGGAGAAGTATTCAAGCGGGTCGGCCATATTCGACCCTCGGACAAGTTAGTCCACTGTTCTAAATGCGACCATACTGGTATATAAAACTTGAATGCTTGCAGTTCGCTTGGGGACGCTTGCAGAAATATACCTGCCCCACTTACTATATATTATTATTATTATTTTAGTTCTAACGTTGATTATATTACACATGTCGACTTCATTGATTGATAAAATTTTTATACAAGTAGCCGTTTAGTGCTATGTTGCCAGTGTGCCATAGAACATGTTGGGTCTGTATGGCAGCGATATTCTATTAAAATGCGTCAGTAGAGACAGACCCGGTTGCGAAAATCAATAGCACTAAATGCGTTGGAGCATGAAACGTACCCAGATATATATTATTACGTGTGCCTTTGCCTGTAGCACTGTGGATTTATTCATTTATTTTATATTTTTGTCTTGATATGTTCCAAAGTACTTTATTTGGCTACAAAAATGAATCTGAAATTTATTTTTTCTATGTTACTAAACCATCTTCGTTTATTATCCTTCGTGAATGGTACCTTACATATTTACATATTTTGCAAACTTTTTTCCCGCTCCGTATACATATTTCTGATATTAATAAATTAATTGCAACCCATGTCAAATACTGCATTATCAGTGGCGACTACACGTTTGTTTGAAGGGCAGGGTCCGGTTTTTTGGAATGACAGGCCGCGGATGCGAAACTTTGGGTATTTTAGAGGTCGAACTGTGCCATTTGGTACGGTTTAGAACTAAGATTCAGCTAGTCAAAATACTAATTTCAAGAGGGGAGCATTGATGTGATTTTTTTCAGTAATCGAATGGGGGGGGGGGGGGGTCAGGACCCCCTGACCCCCTCCCCATGTCCGCCACTGAATTTTAAGCTTTGGGGACTTAAATCAACAAATACTGGTTTTATTTGAAAACAAAAAATAAAAGTGTTTTATTCGTAAATGTGAGACATGTACATTTTAATCTGCCATGTAGATGCGTACGCTACACTGAATAAAGCATGTTATGTACAGTAAAAGGCATAAAAATATGCGGATCCTGCCCCATACATTATTCCCGTCTCTTCCAGGCATCCTAAATATATCATAAATCGGCCAAATGTTAATATTTTGACTGGTTTAAAATGAGTTGGAAACAGCCATTCCCAATTTGCGTGAACTAAAAGACAAAGTGAACTATAATCATTTATAGGTGAGATCAAATTATCATAGCAAGCACATGCAAGTTAAACCCAAAATAGCAGTGAATTTGAATATGTGCTGTCCATAGTTCATATGGTCAGACATGTATAGTTTAAAGAATCTTAGACGTCGCTTGGCTAATGGCAGTTCTCGGGTGATAATATATTACATTCCAGGTGACATTAATTACAAGCAGTGTAAAACTGATGTGATGTGCGGGTGATAAGCCAATTGAGCCATTCGATTTTGATACAAAGTCGTCGTTTTTGTAATAAATTTTCCAACGGAAGCTGTGCAGCAATCAGACCATTGTAAACAAGTCAATGAGATTTGTTTTCCCCCATTTGATCTTTCTGCTTTTAAATCATGAACCTCACCAACATATATTACACACGTTATTTAGATTTACTTCATCAGTCTTGATGTTCTGGTAGCTTCGGGTACGTTCCATTTGGCCGGCCTGGTGCTTCGTTTTCAGTCATTGGAATACCTTCGCCATCGTTATCAAGGTTGTTGTTGTATTTTCTGTTCTGAAACCTTTTGAACAGTTTGCATACCACGTCTGCCACTGCTATATCGCTAGTATTCCTAGCCATGAGCTTCAGGAGGAACGCACCGTCCATTCTTAGGTAGTCCTCCACGAACTCCCTAATATCTTCTCTGTGTGGCTTGTATCCACTCTTTATAAGTCCCTTAATCTTTAAGGAGTTAACGATAAAGTGCTGCCTTTCCCTAGTAAATACCATGCTGAGCCAGACGAAGAAACCCATAATTGTGGCAACGGTGAGAAACAGAAACCAGAACCAAATGAACAAATAGATTCTTTCGTTGAAATAGTTCACGGGCAGCGCACATTGGAGTGTATGGCGATGGATGTTTCCACCCAGGACGCGGATCTTCAGGTTACAAAGAATGACCCTGGGGAACCGCATCGTTTCTGTCCAGTCCCGCCATTGCATTATGTCTGCCATGATCTCTGTGCCAAAGGAATGGAAATCGGTGCTGAGGAAAGCGTTCAGCAAGAACATCTGTCCAATGATGTTTAAAACGTAGAGTACTTTGCACCACAAGAATAGGAAGAAGAGATAATTACCCTTGGCACGTCCAACACAAAAACACCAGTAGCCAACAAGAATGCGTCTCACGTATCCCTTACAATCTAACTTGTATTTCCGCGATCGCATCAAAAATCTTTCAAGATACCTGGTCACCAGATCGACATTGCCTTTTCTTTTATCATTATTCATATTTTCTTCTTTTTCCATGATGAGTACAATACTTCTCACGTTAACCCCAGCCGATCCACACATGAGGCGCCAAATCGCTCTTGGAACATAGAACATGGCGGCTTGGACAAGAAGGACGAGAGGGATCCAAATGTAATATGTAAAATGAGGCGTTGGCAAGTCAGGATCTGGTATCCTCTCTTGAAAGGGCACGTGGTACATCGGTTCGATAAAACACATCTGATTTGTGTACTTCTTCCAGGACGATGTGAAATGCTTTGGGACCCAGCAGATGATTGGTGACCCTGCGTATTGCTTCATGTTGATGAACAGAGAGAAGACAATCAACAGAATGACCGTCCATCTGTTGCTGAGGCGATTGTAGAAATCCTCGTCTGCTCGAAGACCTTGGAAGATCTTCCGCATCACACTAATGCTTTCGGAAATCATTTTGCTGGAAACAAAAACAAATAGATCATTAGGTGACTGATATAAAATCTTTAGTTGTTGATATTAATGAACGTTTTTCGAATATGTTTGAAAGAAACGTAGGTCTTTATGTAAATAATGTTGTTAAATTTGATCAGTTAAAAAGGCCAGTTTGGATGCTTGTGCGCTTGTCAAAAATTATTAAATTCCTCTTTCCGGGAGATTTAGAGAGACTTGTGGGTTCTAATGTCACATTACATTTGTGTTTTAACAATTGCACGCCAATTTTCCTACATGCCAAAACAAAACTTAACCATATATTCCCTGGGCTGTCCGTTAGAGTACAACTTTTGAATACCCTCCTTCCTTTCAGTATGCCTCTGATAAACAGTGTATATGCCGCTATCCTAGCAGGAGTTTTACTACTTCAGAGGGTAGAATATTGGTCAATTGCTCATGTTAATCTTGGAGGCAATATGTGCAGAAATGTTAAGGTTAACAAATAGGCCAATTAACTCTGTCTTTTCACTCGATTTTCCCTTCTTATTATTGCAAGATAACATATTCGCGTTAGAACACAGTATGCTTAATACTTACATGTTTTAATGCTAAGAAATGAAATGTTTTGATTACTTTTCCTCAATGTTTCATCAGAAGTAGTTCAAAATAGCGGCGTCTCCATCTTCTTGTGTACCATGTCCGAGCAGCACCAGACCGTTCTATAAGAAGGGAGGCCAACATGGGTATTTGTTGATAAAAGTATTGATATGCAAATCTCCCCCTTTCAAAGTCCGTTGTTGTTTTCTTTGGTTAAGGGTTTTGTAATCCATGTCTGGATTTTCAAAATGTGAATTACTGACGTGGATATTAATCGAGTTGACCTTTACGAGTGGGCAGAAAGAAGCATTGTAAGCAGAAAATAGCCAAACTAGAAGAAAAAATACATGCTTAGTTGTTCTAAAACAGCGGCAAATGGAGCCGTGAATTTATTCTTCTTTTCTTTTTATCAGAAATGTAGGTTTATATTTATGTAAGTTGGTCCTTGAATGAAGGGTTGTTTTCGGAATCGGTTATTCTTTGCAATGGCCATTGTTGGCGGTGTTATTTAAAAACTTCACGTGCATGTGTCACCCCCTTGAAGGTTTAAACGTTCAGCAAACATGGGCGAATATGTGCCGTTACATTGAATCGGTTTATGTGCCATAATGTAATGCTTCTTTACAAAAACTCTCTTTGATCTTTGAATTTCCCTTTAACCTTTCTTTAAAAGATACCGTTTCTTGTGTGTGTGAACGTCCTGAAAATATACCCACCAATTGTATTCTGTTTTCAAATGACGCAAATTCTGTGCATGACATTGAGACAAAAGGGACGGCTCCTTAGCTCAAATATTCCATCAAAGGAATCTTAAATACGTGTTTGACACTTCATGTCAATTGTCAGCGACAGCGTTTCCCTTTATTAAACAAAATGTATTGGCTGAATCGATCTTTAAATTTCGTATGCCATCTCTCGACATTGTCAGTCTCTGCGTTGCCTCGTATTTTAGATGTTTTTCCAAACTAAAAGTTACAATCAAAACAAGGCATGATGACATTGCTGCATGGCTTACCTGTGGTTCCTGCAGGACAAGTTTGAAAATGCGCGTAAACGGGTTATTCCGTGTGTGCGTGTGTGTGTGTGAGAGAGAGAGAGAGATTTTATGTTTTTTTTTGTTTTTGTTTTTTTTTGTAATAATACTTTTAAAAAAATTATAGATAGTAAGCCTATTTTCCTAAAAAAAAAAAAAATTACAAGTCTGATGTGCAAGCCTTGTACAGTTTTTCGGTGTACATTTCTGAATGTTTGAACTCAGATTAGTTGTCAACACGTGGAAGCTTCAGCTGGCTCGTTATATACATATGTATTTAAAGATAAATCGAATACAGAAGCAAATTCATTTCATTTACTTATTTTTATTCTGGATAAAGTGCGCGTGCAAATGTGGCATCTACAAAAACATCGTTTAGACGGACATTATGAAACAGTGGCAATTAAAGTGCAATACAAATGTTCAAAAACAAATCTCCATATTCAGAGAGACCAAATGCAAAACAATATAACTTTGAATATGTCTATTTTCAGCATGTTTGAAACATGAAAAAAGTGGCAGTCAGACATATCACACATATTTCGTTGTAAAGTAACACTAACTGTGTATGAAACTTAATAATGAACAAGTGAATAAAAACACATTATAAATACAGAATTCAAAATATAAAAAGTTAAATTGTTCAAAAATTTCATATATCTATCAAACATGTTTCACAAAAGCCAGATATGTCAATATCTATTGTGATTTTCAATGTATGGTATAACATAGGCCTCAACCAAATATAAACCCCTTATAAAACGTTTTTAAGGACGGAATGATAAGGTATAAAAATAAAATTTTCTATTTGGCAATTGCACAAACACAGATTCTAGAAATTAGAATTGGTTTGGAATGCTTTCTCTGGTTGTGGAATTGCTCTACTGTTATGAAAAATATGACCACTGTAATCTTTCAAATTATTAAAATATTATGTTTACTGAGTTGACAAGCGGTTTATAATCTTTAAATATACTACCTTGGACGGATTAAAATGTGTATTCCTAAGTCGTTCAAATATTGGACATACTGGACAATATGTACAATAAAAATATCAAGTGAGCAAGGGCGAATGCGGAAATTTCCTTACAGAAGACTCAATTGGACGGAAGACATTCTATGTATAACATGGAAAATAAGTTCTTGTGAGCTTGACGTGAAAAAATGCATTGTAGTTGTATTTGATTATCAATTTGCATTTATAACATTTAGGTCAAATTAACAAGTCTAGTGAAAAGCGTTAGATTATAACTACAAAACAGCATATATTAAAATGGAACAAAACCGGCAAAATAGCCATATCTAATGTTTGAGTAAAATATGGAAGACAACCAATAGTACTTCACGCTACTGTGAAATACACTGTACCTAACAAACATTTGTATTTAAGATTTACTTTGTGAAAAATGACGTCGTTTTGCTTACATAGTATATTAACCTATTGTCATGAGGCAAAACTTAACGCGCTTCCTCCAACGCCCATTGGCAACCTATCCGCCGGTGTTTGCCTCCAGATACGTGGCTAAAATACGCAATCGTCACATCAACTACCTTGCTAACAATACAGGAATGTTAATATTGAGATCGACGGTTTAAAATGAGAATTGATATCATTCCTCCCTCACAAAGGTAGCACCTTAATTGCACAATCTGTATTTAACCTGCTACCACGCCGCAGTTCTAACTGTTTGCTTTGGAAACACTGCCATACACAAACTACCGTAGAATGATTTCTTTTTTGTTTATGCACTAAATTCACTAACATGATATGGATGAATGGGACTTTCTACACTAGTCGTATCATCGCGTTCAGTATTTTGATTTATGGTGTTTGCGAACGTCTCGATTACTAATAATATTTTTTCAAAGCTGTCGTAATTATTTGTGCATAATGGGTGGGTAGAAGGAATCGCTTAAAACTGATTGTATGGGTTTTAGACAACTGGTCACATGATTGATGGCGATGCCTTGTCATCTTAATTAGATAAATTCAATCCATAAACCATAGCATAATCATCTCTAAGAAGCTACGTTAAAGACTTCACAACTCAAGCTCCATTTTTTAAACATGCAATAATAAAAGTGCCTAGAAATGCCTGTGAAAGATTACGGCTAATTTTATCCACTGGCTATACATTAAATGGGTTAAAAATATTCGATGTACTTAGATATGTATACAAAAAATATAATAAAAAATCACATTTTTTTACATACAATACATGCATAAATGGATCAGGTGTTCCTGTCATGGGTGAAAAAAATGTCATAGTTTGGAAGACAAAGACAAAGTGCATTTTTACTTCGTCAACTTTGAATGATTTCTTAATAAATCAAAGGCCTTTAGGAGGTTCACTGTCGTCTGCATCAGTTGGTGGAGCGCTGGGACTGGAAGCGTCGTTTGCTTTTGGAGTTAGTGGCAACCCATCAGGCTGGAGTTCTTTGTGGCGTTTCAGATATCTCTTCCATAGGCTATACACCACTCTGGAAATCACGACATCGCTAGTGTTCTTGGCAAGAAGTTTTAGCACAAACACCCCGTCCATTCTCAAATATTTGGTAACGAAGTTTTTCAACCGTTTAGTGTCTCGGTTCTGTTCAATGGAGTCGCCTTTGCCGGTCATGGAAATCGTTTTCTTCACAAACACTTTCCGTTCATTGACCGAGAAGAGACTCATCCATGTAAAGAACCCAAATATTGTTCCAGCTGACACAAACACTAGCCAAAACCAGAGGAACATGTAGATCCTCTCGTTGAAGAAGTTAATAGGCAGTCCGCATTGAATGGTGTGGCGGTGTATGTTGCCCCCCAATTCGCGTATTTTGATGTCACATAATGTTGTTCTGGGGAACCGTCCCGTTTCCGTCCAGTCCCTCCAGTTTATGAGATCTTCTATTATTTGGTAGCCATACATGGTAAATTGTGTGCCAAGAAACGCGTTTAGGAGAAACATCTGACCAAGACCGTTCACCATGTACAAAATCTTAATCCATAAGAACAACATGTAGAGATAATTTCCTCTGCGTTTCCCTACACACACGCAAAGATAGCTACTCATTATACGACGGGCCCAGGCGCAGCATCCGTGGGGCTGGTCTCGGGTAGCGTCTAGATAACGCGCTAAATAACGGGTTACCTCTTTAACGTTGCTCTTCATTTTCTTGTGCTCTATGATCTCGTCTCTTTCTAGCTTTTTGAACATGGCCTGGATGTCTATTCCTGAATTGTAACTTAGCAGCCGCCAGGCAACACAAGGTAATTTGAAAAGCAAAGCCTGCAGAAGGAGGACAATGGGAACCCACTGATAGTAGGCAATATGCGGCTTGGGGTCGTCTGGATTGGGAATTCTTGTTTCAAACGGAACCCAGTAGGTGTTTGAAATCCAGCACATGGCGTTCGTATAGTCTTCCATTGCTCCTGTGAATCTACCTGGCACCCAGCAAAGAATAGGCTCGCCGACGTACTGCTTCATGGTGGTCAAAAGGGCAAACACGAGCAGGACCGCCGCCGAGTACCTGTGGTTTAGCCTGTCGAAGGAGTCATCGTCGCTTCGAAGGCTCTTAAGGATGGGTCGTAAATATTCAGTAAACGGTGCCATCTTATTAGAGCTGAAAAAAGGAAAATTTGAAATGTCATTGGTGAATTTATATTTAGCAAATTCTATCTAGTTACATATAAACTCATATTCTACGATTCAATTAGTAATTTAAATAGGTAGTTGTAATTCTGTCTGTATTATAGAATGTTTCATCAACATCTTAGTTTTATTTCATTTTTTTTAATGTCTATGCTAAATGTGTCGTAATTTCTTAACGTGTTTATGAAAGGAATTTACAATTTGTTTCTCAGGCAAGCGAAAAGCACAATTATCTACTGCTTGACGTTCCATTNAATATAATAAAAAATCACATTTTTTTACATACAATACATGCATAAATGGATCAGGTGTTCCTGTCATGGGTGAAAAAAATGTCATAGTTTGGAAGACAAAGACAAAGTGCATTTTTACTTCGTCAACTTTGAATGATTTCTTAATAAATCAAAGGCCTTTAGGAGGTTCACTGTCGTCTGCATCAGTTGGTGGAGCGCTGGGACTGGAAGCGTCGTTTGCTTTTGGAGTTAGTGGCAACCCATCAGGCTGGAGTTCTTTGTGGCGTTTCAGATATCTCTTCCATAGGCTATACACCACTCTGGAAATCACGACATCGCTGGTGTTCTTGGCAAGAAGTTTTAGCACAAACACCCCGTCCATTCTCAAATATTTGGTAACGAAGTTTTTCAACCGTTTAGTGTCTCGGTTCTGTTCAATGGAGTCGCCTTTGCCGGTCATGGAAATCGTTTTCTTCACAAACACTTTCCGTTCATTGACCGAGAAGAGACTCATCCATGTAAAGAACCCAAATATTGTTCCAGCTGACACAAACACTAGCCAAAACCAGAGGAACATGTAGATCCTCTCGTTGAAGAAGTTAATAGGCAGTCCGCATTGAATGGTGTGGCGGTGTATGTTGCCCCCCAATTCGCGTATTTTGATGTCACATAATGTTGTTCTGGGGAACCGTCCCGTTTCCGTCCAGTCCCTCCAGTTTATGAGATCTTCTATTATTTGGTAGCCATACATGGTAAATTGTGTGCCAAGAAACGCGTTTAGGAGAAACATCTGACCAAGACCGTTCACCATGTACAAAATCTTAATCCATAAGAACAACATGTAGAGATAATTTCCTCTGCGTTTCCCTACACACACGCAAAGATAGCTACTCATTATACGACGGGCCCAGGCGCAGCATCCGTGGGGCTGGTCTCGGGTAGCGTCTAGATAACGCGCTAAATAACGGGTTACCTCTTTAACGTTGCTCTTCATTTTCTTGTGCTCTATGATCTCGTCTCTTTCTAGCTTTTTGAACATGGCCTGGATGTCTATTCCTGAATTGTAACTTAGCAGCCGCCAGGCAACACAAGGTAATTTGAAAAGCAAAGCCTGCAGAAGGAGGACAATGGGAACCCACTGATAGTAGGCAATATGCGGCTTGGGGTCGTCTGGATTGGGAATTCTTGTTTCAAACGGAACCCAGTAGGTGTTTGAAATCCAGCACATGGCGTTCGTATAGTCTTCCATTGCTCCTGTGAATCTACCTGGCACCCAGCAAAGAATAGGCTCGCCGACGTACTGCTTCATGGTGGTCAAAAGGGCAAACACGAGCAGGACCGCCGCCGAGTACCTGTGGTTTAGCCTGTCGAAGGAGTCATCGTCGCTTCGAAGGCTCTTAAGGATGGGTCGTAAATATTCAGTAAACGGTGCCATCTTATTAGAGCTGAAAAAAGGAAAATTTGAAATGTCATTGGTGAATTTATATTTAGCAAATTCTATCTAGTTACATATAAACTCATATTCTACGATTCAATTAGTAATTTAAATAGGTAGTTGTAATTCTGTCTGTATTATAGAATGTTTCATCAACATCTTAGTTTTATTTCATTTTTTTTAATGTCTATGCTAAATGTGTCGTAATTTCTTAACGTGTTTATGAAAGGAATTTACAATTTGTTTCTCAGGCAAGCGAAAAGCACAATTATCTACTGCTTGACGTTCCATTAAAATTGCCTTGGTCCTTGGAGTCTCATTCAATGTTCATTAATTGTCATTTATTCATTTTGTTTTTTATTGAAAATCCACTACAAATTGTTTTCCCGTCAAACAAATTGACTTAGGGATTTTAAGATTAAAGAGGTTTAGATTGGTGTCTCAAATTTGCTTTTGTTTGGCCATCAATTTATAATGAGCATGACAACAGCGAAACAGTTAGCTTTTCTTCAAAATGTCAACAGGTGTGATATAACTAAGATGCTCAATTATACCGAATTCATCAAGCAAATTTGCTGAGAAAATTTATAACAGATAGGCTTTAAGTGCTTGAAAACTTTTTCTCACGCGTTGCTGCCTGAAGCGGAGGGGGTTCGGTGAGCCGTGACACCTGATCACCCTTTGACTCCCCCTCAATAGGAGTATTCTGCATAGTAAACAAAATCTCTTCTTGCAGTTTATTGCTGATATTCCCCTGAAGACAAGATTACGCCTCCAGACTTTGCTGATAAATTTACCATTCTGTGAGTCTTTCTCTTTCTGTCAATGAGGGTCAAATGTTTTATGTTAACGTTATTAACGTTATTTGTTGGAAATAAATGAAGGCGCTCTCAACAGTTTACACGATCAGCTAAATTAATATTTACTTCGTGCTGTAAAATGTAACGTCTTGACCATTCGTTTGATACGCTACTTGAAATGAAGTGTTATTTCATGTTTCCCTTAAGATGGAATGCTCAGTTTTCATTCCTTTCTACTTTTTAAAAATCCGTATACCATTTATGAATAGTTTGAAGTCAAATTTAAAACAAACAAAATTAACCGTTCGAATTTCAAATCAAGGTGTTTTTCAAAAACCGTGACACGCGAAAGCATTGTTTTCTTTCTATCTTGGCTCCATGTTTTTAGAGAAAGCAGGTGCCACAATTAAACGCTGATTAACGACCTAGACAGAAACATTATTCATGGACGGCGTGCAACTCAACAGGCAATATTACTAACTTCGATTCAGAGCCTTCATCTCACCCTTTATGTTAACCCAGCTGCTTTTTCTGATACGAGTTTTGACTTTTTTTTCGCGGCGTGATGTAATATTTAGAGAAGTAATTTTTCGGCAATTGCAGTTAGGGCAATTTCAGTGAGCAAGGATAGTTGTTCGAAGTAAGGAGGAATAGCCACAGGAAGAATCGCCAAAAAGAGTAGGAGCGTGGGAATATGAGGGGGCATTTTTTTATTCATAGCCTACAATAGTTCTAGAGAATCACGTGTTATGAAGCATTAGTCACAAGATCATAACCAAGACATCCTCCAAATAAAGTGTCAGTAAAACAAATAGTACTGACAGGCATTGATAATTTTATGAAAATTAGAACATTATTTAACATAAAGACGCACTATCCTCGTGTTAACACTAAAATCTCGGACAAAAAAGAGGCAGGCTTATGTTCAGTTTTTGGTTTAGAGACACGAAAAACTATTGCATTTACCATGCGTTGACTTACAATTAGTTCATGTTATATGTCACGGCACAACCATGACAGTTCCATCTCTCTCTCTCTCTTTCTCTCTCTCCGAAATATTTAATAAATTGCAATATGATATAATTGAGACAAGTTAACTTTGAGCTCTAGGTGTCCATCAGCTCCACATCGACATACCTTTACATATATAACGGAATCTCTTTATCAATTTCCCCTCGACCTCCTTCCAAATCTTCGTCTTCTGAACAGGACATGACACCTCACTCCCTAACCTCGACAATTCGACATTAAAGTTAGACACTATGGGCTTGTCGCCATGACTGTGATAGAGTATCACGTTAGCTAATGTCTCGACCCTTTCATCATATAGGTGGCTAACGGTACCATGGGTATTTACCGCAAGAAAGTTTGAGTTTACACAAGTATTGTATAGCTTTTGCGCAAACCTTAACGCGATTGGTCAAGGCATTCATGAGCAAACAAGCCGTCTCAAAAAGGTTCTCTAAGAGTGCATTCCCATAGATTTATAACGATCCTAGCTCCCTGGGGGTTCACGCTAAATTGCTGTTAGCCGAGCGCGCACGGTAGTTAAATATCCCCTTACAGCTTTTAGTAGGCGGGACAGACATTTAAGCCGGCTAAGCTGACAGTAATCTAGTTAGACTCCCCACAGGGATAGATCGATCTAAAATCTGTGGGAATGGGGTCTAGGCCAAGAATATGGTGCCTCCAATAAATGCCTCTGCAAGTTTTCTGCTCGTTACATTCCCTTTATTAATTTATTTATCAGTAGAATAATACGAAAGTCTTCTTTGACAAAGATGGGACATGTCTTTTCTTTTATTGTTCAGAGAAAAATAATCAGTTCACATAGAATAGTTTTTTTTCGATATAACCATTCACTAAATTAGAAAAAAGGGGTGTAGCAGAATTTAATCTTAAAATCACTAACTGCATTTTTTGCAAGGAATTCTATAGTCTATTTGCTAAACATATAATTTCTCAATGAATAGATAATCCTACCTCAATGCTTAAAATACATATTTCCCACTTTCAAAAATCTTTAAAGAGAGATAGACGCAAGGTGAGGACAGAGCGTCTGATCCCTGTAGAGTGGCTGTATGTTTGCTGGTCCCTCGTTCTGTTTATTTTAATGTCAACCCTATATTTGCTGTTCTGTCTTGAAAAAGCGGGGTGAACTCTATTCACGAGTTTGAATGTCCTTATTCATTGACTCAAAATACCTAACTCTGTTGAGTATAAGTGGTTATATTAGAGCTACAGGCAAATAAATCCTACGCTTGGCGAACTTTGTAAATACGAACTACGACGAGAAACAAACACAATAAAGGCTTATGACGGGCAACACAATGGTAGAAAATGGTAGAATGGTAGAAAAGCATAACATAAGCCAACTAAGCATTATTGAAACTCAGGGTGTAATGTAAGACGCAAAATTTAAGCCCAGATTAGGAAGAAAGACGGTTGCACTTTCAAAGGTTTGGATGGGCAGCTATAGGGAATTAGTCACGCGCGGACGTTACTATTTTGTGTAGTTTATAGACTTAAATCGCATGAATGGATACAGTAATGGGTGACCGGACCTTGCCAGTCATTGGATACGTGTTAAAGTATACATAAGAAGTAAGGCAATATCTGAGAAATATTGCAGTATTATGAAGGATTTTAATGAAACGCTATCTTTGACCTCTCCCTTGACCACGCCCTCTCCTGTCTCTCTTGCTCTTTTACTCGGTCGACAAATGGTTATTTCCTTTTGGAAACCTTTAAACATGTATAAGATATTATTTGAGTATTATAAAAAGTCATAGTTTTAAGAGCTGCTATGATATATCATGAGTTAACTTGAGTAAATTCGTATATGTTGTGTATCCAGGCCTTTCGCAAATTCTTAATGGTGGTATTACCTTTAACGGCAACTGTTTTGTACAACCATGTAACAATAAAAATAATAAAACAGAGTACTGGAAGCACATGGTTTCCTTTCATATTTCTGTTATATGTGATTACATAAAGCGGACGTAGGGATACCAAATACAAAGAGTTGTGAACAACCTTTATGATTAATCCAAATACACCGCGCCCCTGTGTGCTTAGTACACTAGTATGAAAAAGAACTACTTAAAGGTGCTTATGTTACGAAAGAATGCTATAGAACGTTCTTACTTCATCAGATAATTCTGGTACATGTGTCGCTTATAAACTGACAGTTATACATTTCAACCATGGTTAGTGGTATTATACGCATTCCCTATATATATATATATTTTTTTTTTCGATCATTTATAATTTTGCGAGAAACCATTTAAGTTGTTTTAAAAATTTGCTGTTGACGGAACACCCAGAGATGGTACATTTGTTTGTGGATTCTACTATACAAGTGCCCGTATTCTTCTTAAATTCGCCAATAGCCAAACAGAGGGTATTGTCACATCCATGTTTAAATCTGATAGTCGGCTTCAAGCTCTAAAACTAAAGAAAGAAGAGTGTGTGGCGATCGCCTTTTTTGTTGATTTTTTTACTGTCTTGCGAACTACAAGATATTATTTGAATGACTTCTAAAGTAATGAAATGCGTTTGTCATCGATATTTCTATTCAACTAGAAGCTTCTTTTCGTTTAATACCTTTTAATGAAATGTAACAAATGTACTACTTTTGAATTGTTCATAATTATTGTAATATTCTATTATTTGTGACAGCAGCATTATTACGGCAACTTTTTAAACGCTGATAGCTCTTATGGTGGAGTTCTGCTGCGTTTACGAAATATGACTAGAGGGGTGACAAATAACAGCCCCGGGAGCAGTAAGATACTACCTATTCAGCCCTGGATAAGTTCAACTTGTAAGAGATTTCGGTATTCAGAGCGTGTTTTATTTGCACGTAATAGCCTAATAATCTTTTGCCTATAGCGACACCCCCTTGTATATTACAGTGAACATGAAACCTATAATTCTTCTGGCTTGTCTTATATTTCTCTAAGTTCAACAGTCCTTCGAGATATATTTTATTTACTTGTACGTATTGAACAGTATCTGTCGGCTATGAATTCTGGCTACTCAAGGTGGTGTGAAATTATTCCTCAAGGGATGTTTTTATAAGCTGATAGATGCCCAAGCCACCCAGGCCAGTAACGCTCATGATTATTAATTTTGGGTTGCCTCTAGAGCAGATGACTTCACTGACTCCAGACCATACCAGCCCCTATTTGCTTTTTAAATTGAGTCACACATTGATCGAAATGAGTGTTGAGATTTAACCTCTGTCATATAAAGGGTTACGTAATCGTCAGGTATTTATATTTTATTAGTGTTGTGTTTCCTCCGTCGGCGTTTATTTAGGTTGGGGAATAGAAGGGAGTGGTTTGATTAAAGTACTGCATATGAATAAAGTGCCGCATCATCCAGTTTGCTTATTTCTAGAGCACGTAGGGCTTCCGTTTCTCTTACGTCTATTATAATTGGTAATAATTAATCAAATTCCATCATTAAAACTCCAGCAACTTAGATATACATTGTAACTATAGTTCAATTCAATCAACCACTTAACTGTGTAAAAACGTTTTGTTGTACGTATTTCTGAAAACCTGCGTTAGAAAATGCTGAACCTTAATCATAGAATTGCATATACCTGCTTGAAATCGATTCAATTGTAAAATGTAATTACATGTTACCGCAGCTGAAATAATCCGTGATGTAACAGGTAAATTTGGCATTATTTATGTGTCGTAACGGATTGCTATTCTTACATTAGTATAGTGGAATTTGCAGTCGGTACGTGACTAAGTTGATAGTGACCTAACATTGTATAGTGAACAGTGTTACAGACATTTTACGTTATTTTACGTTATTACGTTAGTTTTCTTTTTAAACAAACCTTTGATTTCGTAACTTCATGGAGGGGTTGATATTGCGATTTTACCTTGAATAATGTTTGCGTTATGTTTATTTACAGTAACATTCGTGTTGAGTTATTTTGTCAATCATCGTACATGGTTTGCAGAACAAGCATGAAAACGTCAAATAACTTTTTCTCAAATGCATTAAGAATCTCATCAAGCTTTGAAGTCAAAGAATTAAGTTTTATTCTGTTATGGTAGACATTGCATATTTACGCTTATTGTTTTAATTATTTCAAATATTATTCTAGATAAATTAATGAAACAATTGAAAAATCAAATTTTCTGAGAAATTTGTATTAAAGATCATCTCGACTCTTTGAGACCAAAATACTCTTCGTTTATCACTCACTATTATTTTTGCTTAAGGTACATTAGCTGTTTTAAAAGAACACTTGATGGGGTTCGCAGTAACTATATACCTGGTTCGTTTTCGGCTTCTTCTTTAGTCTCTGGCTAAGGTTCCAAATGTCTCTTCTGGATTAAATGACTGTTCTTTGTGGACATTTTCAGCCAGGAGCCAAGATTCGTTGAGTGGGTTTCTGTTTCTTCTGTTTCTTTCGTTGAAGTGGTCCGTGATTCTGCTCGTCACTTCTGTGACGTTGAGAAGGGGTCAACGCTACTCTGGCTGCCAAACTTATGAGTCTGATCTGAGATTTGGGACTATAAACAACGGATACAAAGAAAAATGTCGTAGACTATACAACTACATGAACCACGCTTAAATCAATAGGTCTCAGGTTCTCTATTGTATTATTTTCTTCCATTCCATTTACGCCGTTATTCATAAATGATTGCATAAAAGAGTATATGTTGTGAGAATTGTTTACGATAAATTGTGATGCTGTTTTCTTTATTTAGATTTTTCAACGCACCAATAACGCTTCACAGGTGGTGCCCATGGTTTTGTACACAATCTTGCTTTTGTTGCTTGACCACTTGACTTAGTCATTGTAACTGTTTAACTTGTTCAAATTTTGATTATTTTAGGTAGATTTATAAAGTTCAATTTTTGTTGGGTTATTATTATATTGCTGGTCTAACGTGGGTATCAGATATCCCCCACAGATGTTTATTTAAATCCTACACAAATTCATTTCTTTCTGTTGGATTTTTTTCCTTACGCCTATTTTGTTAATAGTTTTAGTTGTGGCCATAATAATTCGTTTTCTTTACTCAATATTTTGACGTTGGTGTTTTTTATTCCACCGCGTGTCAGCCTGGTTTCTGCTTTGACATTCTAAAAATATATAATCGTATATATTTCTTCTCTGTATAAAGTATAGAATTGAATTTTAACTTAAAGTAAGTTCCCAAAGATTTAAAGTCTACAAGTATTTTTCGGAGAATTAGTTAGAAATCTACGAAAGAAAAGGGCTCTGATAAAAAATTTGAATTAAAAAAAAGAAAAAAATGATAAAAGTAAGAGGAAAAGCGAGTAAGAAATATAAAGGTGGTGGTTATTAGAAACACAGCATGGGGAAGTACTTGTCGTGTGAGTGGTACTTATTTTGTTCTTAAGTGGCAGAAAATTCTTGCGGCCTCTCAGAGTGACTGTACAGACGAGGCACGTCTCATGAAGTTTGAACTTTAAAGAGCACATGCTTCATTTGGTGCAGTTTGATAAAAACAAAGGATATCTCTATAGAAAAATGTTAAGTTAGCATCAAACACCGAAAACAAATTTAGTAAGAGGCGTAAGCTTTTGGAGTGATCAGACTTTATAACTATGTGCGTGAATTTTCTGATGAAGTTTCACACAGCTGTTTATATTTTCTGCGGTGGGAACGTGCCTTCAACGCAGAGAGTTTGCAATAGATGGCTTATCTAATGGAACTCGGTGCGTAATCAACAAATCTGAAGATCACTTGTCTTCAATAAAGCTGAGAAATGAACGGGATCTTACATCCCTTTTTCCACTCATCGGCGTAATCCGTACTTGGAATATCTAAATAGCCTCTCAACTGCAACAATGCTATACCATCATATATAAAACCAACTGGCTCCTTGAAGTTAAGCGGCACCCCTTGGGAAGAATATCCAAGCGCTCGACGGGAACGAAATACACAAAAAAGAAAGAAGTCTTGGCGGTTCAAGTAATTTATTTTACTTCACACGTTGGTGATTACATTTTTGCTGCTGTAAATAAAAAAGGAACTGCACTGGATATTAAAATGCACTATTTCGTTAAAACCCAGTCTAAACAACGCAAAACGTGCTGTTAAGAATGTTAAAAGAAAAAAAGGTCACCATTTCCAAGAGGTATACAGTAGACCATAAAGTATAGACGAATATATATATCATTATTCGACTTCAGAAATCATTAAATAAATATAGGTGGTTTGCTTCTCTTTTTAGAAAAACATTTAAACCTGGACGCCTGAGATGTCATTAAGTGTAAGGTGGGATTACACTATTCAGATAATGATTTTGATTCGCTAGTCAAACAAGTTCACTTTTGGGGCTCATTGTACCTTCTTTACCGCAAGAATTAAGAAACATTTGCCACTTTACAGTCCATTGCCTATTTTTGTTTATGATCTACTTTATAGTGCATACCCTAAAGCCATGCAATTAGTTGTTTTATACCTTTACATGAAATGTAGGTTTTCTGAGGTCGTATAAACATTGTCTACTTATAAAAGAACTAACTATAACTACTTCCGCCAATCCTTATCAAACTATAATCGGTAGTTCTCCAAATATTTTTTTCTGTTTGCATATTTTTTCAGTCTCAAGGAGGGTATTGAAAACAAGATGAACGCCTTATAATAGACTCATAATAAGCGGCTGAGATGGAAAATAACATATGTTGCTTACACAGCCTTTTTAGCTTCCTAGCGCAGTGAACAGATTGTTTAGACTACTTTACCTGCTGTAGGCTCGGAAAACCACGATTATGCGTACTCATTCGTTATAAGATGACAATTGAATCCATATAATATTTTTAATGCGCTAATTAAGATAGTTTGCCCGGATACCCTCAACCTTAACTTACTTATTAAAATGACCAAAACTGCTTTCAACTAGCAAGATTAGTCATAGCAAGATTAGTCAAAGAAATTCATATAAGTAAAAAAAGAAACAAACAAAAGAATAGCAAGTTTTATATGTTGTGAGGCTAAAAGACGCATAAAAAGGAAAACGGGTAAAAATTCGTCTTTCAAGTTTCGGATTGTAATTTCAGTGGGATCTGTAACTTTATCAGAGATATTAGACTGAATTTTATAAAATGTAGCCTATATTTTAAAAACCATCTGCAATTCTTTTGACTCGCATTAAAAGATAGGTGCAAAGCATCAGACAGGCACATTTTCAGAAAATTTACCAAAACAACTGGACATGTTCATATTTTTTACAAATTTGTTCGAAGTACAGTTACGGTTTACGGTGCTTACGGTGTGCCCACAGTCATCACGTACAGTATTTTATTGCACTCTTCAGTGTGCTCTCATTCACACCTGATGCATTCGGGCTCTCTGCGCATCTTTGCATGTCGTGTCTTGGATGAGCGCCACCTACAGTGCCCAGAATCGAGGTAAAGGAAAATAATTTTTTTCATTGGCAAGTCATTTGCCGAATTATAATTTCGGCGGAATGGGTATATGTAAGTATTTATATCTTTCGATAGCTTAGCATGAACATGGGCACTTTATTACTATACCATTGGATTCATTGATGCATTGCGCCACCATAGCCCAATTTATGCAAGAAACATTTGCGGTAATTTTAATTAAAAGCCCCAGGTTGCAGCGCAAGTGAACAGGTCTTTCTCCTGATCAGATTCTGCTGCTGCCATTTATTGCATTAAAATTAGTACGTTATTAAGATGTCATAATACTACCTAAGATGTTTTGATTAGTGCTAGATATATAAATTTAATGCCTTCGATAGGNCTGAAATTTTTTATCATTTTGTAGAGGCAAAGCTTAAAACAAGCAGAACCGAAACTTGTCAAAGACTGCAACATGGGAAAATCACGTGACCGGATTTTACTCTTTGATTTACAACTTATTTAGTTAATGGCTTGTATTAGTTTTTTTACGCGGCGCTAAAAGAGAGATTTAAAAAAGGGGTTCCATAGGCGAACTGTCAGCAGGCCGACTTCAGTTTTACACTTCACTGCCCGTGGACAGTTACGACTGTAGCGCCCCTAGCGGATTGTGATCTACCTACCTTCGACGCAAACTGTTGTGGGAAGGAGGGGGTACAGTACATGTACCAGGTGATATTAATCTAGAAGAATTCCAAAGAAAGCAAGGGCCTTGTCTCCTGAGTCCTGAGAATAAGTGGTTTTAAAGAAATGTACTAGTAGTATGTTCAAAGACCCAGATCTGAAGGTTGAAACATTGCAGTTTGAAAAAATATCTGGCTACCTGTAATTTTTTCCCCATAATATGCTGTCATCAGTTGATGTCAAAACAAACCAAAAAAAAAAAAAATTGAATCATTTGAATCTAATCAGTTATGGACCAACAATCATTTGGACCTTAAGACCACCTCTGTACACAGTTGTTTGTCATGACATTTCACATAATTTTCATTATACCAGTCAAGTGGTTTTCAAATTATTTCAGTCTTCCTTAATTGTTTTATGTGTGTAATTTCTTTACAGACCATTGAACATGAAGGTTTTTGCTGCTTGCACAGAAGTTTACATGTGGTTCCTGAACATGATCAGATTGGACAGAAATATGAAATAGTTTTGCCACAGTGATATGTATCTTACCTTCTGGTGCTGCTTAAGCAAAGCAAACTGAGTTTTTATTGGAAGGTGCTTTAACAGGAAACATCATCATGGGAACTAGAGCAGCTTCTTGTAAGTATTATAATTTTTTTAATCTATCAAATGTGTTTGCTTTAAAACTGTAATACATTTTTTCATTTGAGGAAGAATTGAACAAAAATTAAAAAAAAAAGATTTTAAGATGGTTGAAAAATATATTACGGAAAAGATTGAGGACAAAAACTACAGACTGTGAAGAAAGTAAAGAATTCAGTATGAACCAAAGGATGCCATGATTGAGATAGCTTTTAATGATTTCCTTCCAGTCACTGCCAAGATCCGTATTCTGAAGGACTATCAGTACCGGGTGGTGAACAACCTCCCCCCTGTGCCCACGGGGACTGATGTGGCCAATACACTCAAGTACTTCTCACAGGCTTTGCTAGGGTAAGAAGAAAGTCTGAGCTTGCTTTGCAAATTTCCGCTCCAGTTTTTATTGAAATATGATAACTGTTTCATATGACAGATATACTATTTTGTATTGAGTTATTGGATGGAGCCTACATTGACATAAGACAAAATTAGGTAAGTAAAAGAAAGATTGAAAGCTTCACAAATTCTACCCAAAACAGGTAGTATTAGATGGAACCTACATTGACATAATACAACATTATATTAGTTAAAGAAAGATTGAAGGTTAATGCAAATTCTATTTCACTTGTTTCCAGAGTTCTGAAGGAGGTACCCAGCATGCCCACTGAGATATTTGGTGCCAGGCAGAGAGATAGTATCCGGCTGTCTGTGTTTCCTAACCTGAACTACTCTGGCCTGTACTATGCTGTTATGACTGTCATTGACATTGTCCCTATGGTGCAGATTGGGCAGCTAGGTAAGGAAGAGACATATAGTGCAGATACGGCTTAAGAGATGGGGTTGGGGTAATATTGCACTGGTCAATATTAAGTCACTTAATATAGTGTATGTTCTGTTCTTTATGGTTACTTAAGCAATACGACTTCTATGGGAAAAATTTTAAAGATTATTGCATTTAGAAATATTTTGTATGCGTTTGTTCATTATTTCCTGTTTGCAAGTCTCCAAAGAACGTTCATGCAAATGATTGCCAAGATACTTTTAGGTATTGAAAATGTGTCATATAGTTATACAACTTCTTTTTGTCTTGCATACAGTTATTAAAGTATAATACACATAATTTGCTGTATTTGTTTATAACTCCAGCTTTGGCAGAGGCTACTCTCCATGTCCTGTGTTGCCTGGTCCCCTTCCTGGAGTACGACCTCCTGGACAGTCTGCCGTACACAGTGGCCTCCACACTGGCCTGCTTCCCAGCTAGCCTACAGAAAGAGACCATCTTGTTACTGTGCACTCACCTGTTGCCTCTGACCCTAGGTTAGTAAGCATCTTTGGGGGGGAGGGGGGTGTCAAGATCTTTTCCAAAACTTCAATGTCTTTTTCGCAGACATGAAGATAATACATACATGTCATGTTAAGGATGGACAGTGTTCAGTTACAAGCTGTTTAAGGATAGATGATAGGTGTTTGAATGCCATAATTTCAGAAACTGCTAAATGAGATGGGTTACATTAAAACAAGAATGATGGTGATATAACCATTGTTGTGTGTTTTCTGTTTGATGAAGAATGTTTGGTAATGTTAAAGAGTAATATTATGTATAAATACAGCAATACTTGTGGATCAATAGAGTTTAGAAAATTACTTAACTCAAAAGGTTAATGATGGCTACAATGTATCAAACTGTGTATGTTTTGTTCATGATGATCATGATTTGTTCCATACTTTAGGCCATGTTGGAATGCGTGACATGTGCACCTATGCTACAGACTCTGTGCCTGCAATAATTATGCTGGTTTTCCAGTACACAGATAAAGAAGGTAGGAGACAGCATAAGGGTCAGATTTAAAAACTTTATTAGACAAAACCAGTATGTTACTTTTGTAATGTACATCACTCATGGAAGCAATGTTTGTTAATTGTGTACATGATTAGACACATTCCATGTGCTTGCTTGAGACTAGTTTTGATCACAGCATATTTTGTATTTCTTGAGTTGTTTAAAATATAGTTTTAAGATTAAAGCATTTGCTCTCAACTAACATTCCAAACTACATGAACATGGAACATTTATGACATTGTGCCCAAAATATTTCAGACTACCACACCCAGCTGTTAGAATGTTTGATGAGTTTGAAGAAAGATATCTCCAAGGATTTACTGAATGTCATAGCCTATGGTCCCCCAGCCTCCAGAGCCCCTGCTGCTAATCTACTGTTCAGATACTGGCCCCAGATGAGTCCCAATACTAGGGAGAAAAAGGGAATAGTAACAAAAGTACCAGGTATTTTCTAATTTTTTATTCAGATATAGCATTTCATTGTATTACCATTAAGATTTGTGAGGAAAATTTATTTGAGCCAGATCAAAAATTAATACTTAATCATTGATAAATTTGGTCATTAATGTTTTTTTTTTCAATGGATTGGTAGCACCCGAGTTGTGTTGTGTCTCAGATGTCTCTAAGATATTTGTTCTCAACTTGCAAATTTTATACATGTGTTATCGATATTCTTTAGCCACTAATCCATTCACATGCCAAAGGGAGCTGTGCCCCAATGCTAGAGCTGGACCTGCGCCTGCAATTAAGGTAAAAACAATTATCTAAAAATAAATTAAAAAAAAAAGACAGTCCAGTGTGTTATTTTGCAAGAAAATTTGCTTTTTAAGCCTTCTTAGCTGTTAAATCTCACTGTACATATTATGATTTCATTTTTCCCTCAGCTGTGTATCCACCCTGCAGTATCAGTGCAGTCAGGTCGACCTCCACCACTGTATATATGCCAGGACTGCATGGATATCCTAGCCAGGGAACACTCTGGGGATATACAGGATATGCTGCTGCCCATGGAACAGGTGTCCTCTGTCTGTGAAAACAAGGTATAGTTGATGAAAAATAATGTTTAGGGCAATGTTTAAGAATCTTACTGGCCTGAGGGTGAAGCAGTATTTTGCCATAATAGACAAGATAGCTAATGAAAAAGTCTTCAACTGCCAGTGGATTTTTTTAACATTAAATGCCTTGATGATATTGTATTTTAATTAACATTAATTTATTTTATCCCTCTAATGAATTTAATAATTTCAAATTTCCAACCTTTCCTTGCAGAATTGTGCTTCAAATGAAAACCTCGCAGTGTGCACCTGCTTCCACCTAGCATGTGCCAGTTACAACGGGAACCGACCCATACGCTTCTGTGCCAGTTGCCATGTCAACAGGCATTACAACAAGGATGGACAGCACCATGTTGTTCAGAGTACACTGCCCAACATATGGGGTACCTCTGACCAGGAACTGCAACATTATATGGTGGAGGCCATTGTCAGGTAGGTTAAGGTCAATTACAGTTGAGTTGAGGTCAACTGCAGTTGATTGTTTTGGTATGAAAAGAAAAATGAAAGAAAAAAAAAACACATTTTATAGTATGTGATGTATTATTTTGATAAATAATTTTAAAAGCTGTCCCTTTGAGGCATTTATGTGTTGTCTCACTCTTGTGGCAGGTGTTTTTTTTTTTGCTGCAGCAGATATGCCTCATTTTATGGATACTTATTATGTTATTACATGGATTTATTTATTTATTTTTTTTTTATTGACAAAATTAATTTATCATTGAAAACTATTTCTGCCTTTGTAAGAGCTGTGATTAAAAGAAATGGTAACTTCTTCAAAAACCTTGTTTTGTAATGTCAGTCATATGTTTTCTGGCATTTTCAAACTTTTGTATTTGATAACACACTTCACAATAGCAGTTACCTATATGAAATATGTAGTAGCTAAATTTACAACTTCTATTCATGGATGTTTTTTCTAGTTTGTTAAAAGAAGCTCAGCCACCAGAAGAGAAGAAAGTTCTAGAGGCCAGTGGCACCCATGTCCATGCTTCCTGGGGTGACATACGGGAGAATGGGGCTGAGAACAACAATGATGACAGGAAGATACTTAGTAGATATGGTATCTGGCTGCTGGTGGAGTTCTGTAAACCTAAGGAAGAATTACCCATAGTATGTAACTTTTGTGTAGTTTTAAGCTTTTGGTGATCAGAATAAAAATTATTTTGTGTAATTGGTATTGAAAAAGAAATGGTGCTAAGTGTATTGTAACCTTTTGTTTTCTTTCTCCCTCCCTCTCTTCTTCTCTGTGTATTTTGATTTTATCACTTATTTAATAGATTTATTTATTATACATCATTTTGATGCTTTTGCCAAAGTCAGTGATGGTAATAATGATTCATAGTGTTAATATTAATATAATACAATGAGACTTCTCTTCAGGAACTGCTGGCCAGGCTCCTGGGTATGCTGTTCCAGTGGTTTAAAGACACAACCAACCAAGGCATGGGAGGGATAGGTAGAGTTTGTCATCTCAAGTATATTTAAATGGTTTGCTCTATCATCCAAATTTCGTACAGTGCAATATTTTTAGTTCTCAATTAAATACTGTTGGTATGAAAATTCTTTGTTTAGGATATTATTATCATTATAATGGCTTTGTGTTATTTCACTTTTATAGATGGAGTGGGCAGTGCCTTGGAAAAGCTTAAAGCTGAGGTAAAACCCGATGGCATTAAAATATATTGACACTCATATATGTTCTATCTTTGATGTTAGAAAAGTGATATATTTTTAAAGTAGATAGACAATGAAATTTGGCTAAAAATATATCATATGTGATCTATCTCCTTTTTCACAAATGTGATATGTGATTTTTTTTGTTTCAGTACATTTACAACTGGCTTCAGTTGGTGAACAAGAGTCACTTCGAGATCATGCTGTCATGTCTTCTACCTCATCCTGTGGAATATGCCAGAGTGGGAGGTCCATGGTAAGTCACCCTCAGTCTCAGAGATAACTGGAAACATACCTCTGTTATCTATCTCTGAAACTGAGGGGTGTAGTAAGTGGAAATAGTGAAATTTATGTTTCTGTAATTTGGAAATCGGAGGGATTTGTTATAATTGTATATTGCTGCCATTAATTTTTCACTGTAGCATTTGATATTTATATACAGTGGCATTACATTGCCTTTCTATTAAAATATTTTCACATGCAGTTCATTTTTTAAAAGGAAGGCCCATAATTTTACACCAAAGGATCGCAATAAAACAATGCTGAAATCAACATATTTATAAAGTATATTGGCATTTTAAAGTATATTGTTTAACTAGGGACACTCTGGCTAACAGGACCACTCTGATTAA